>VXBB01007283.1:518935-593935 GCA_013399915.1 Illadopsis cleaveri | reverse complement strand
CAGGGCTCCTTTCAGCTCGTGCAGGTAAGAGAGGTTAAGAGGTGTGCAATGTGTCTGTAAAGGGCAGGCACAGCACAGCTCCGTGTGCCAGCTCATTGCCCCCACCACTACTTTTAAATTGTTTTTTCTCCATTTCCTTAACTGGCACTGCACTGGTTGCATTTAACAAATGGGCTGCTGGGTTGGGGAAAATAAGCTTGAAAAAAAGCATTTACTGTTCAGTGGATGAGTGTGAAGCCAAAATGCCAGAACAAAGCTGAGGTACCAAGAGCTTTTTAAGCCTTATTGAGAGTCCTCCTGAGGTTTGAAAATGCATTTAAAAAGAATTAAATCTAACAACACATTTTAAAATAATCAAAGAAAATTGTATTGGAAATAGCCATCCCAAACACACAATAAATTGTCTAGCCACATTTTTAAATTAACCACACAGTGTGATATATAAAAATCAGCAATAACATTTTACAATTCTAATAATAACATGCAGTCTGCAGGCGTGTGATTCAGTACACATTCCTTGGGAATGTATTTGGCCTTTGGCCCTGTGTCTCACAGGGCTCCTGAGGAGAGAGCAGCATGCCTATAAATTTATGACTGGATTACCTGTCATGTGTTATTCCTTACCTAATTGTTTCTATAACCTATCGTTATCCTTATTATTGTTCTTTCCCATTATCCACTTAGGACTGTTTAATGTATGTGTTGTAGGGGAAACAATGGAATTCCGGTCACTACTGCATTTTTCATGAAAAGGCTATTTTTATCCCAAAACACAAAAAATATGGCTATAAATATTCCCTGTCCTCCACATATTGAATTTTGATTCACGCTTAAACATTGATTTCAAAAATATTTTTTTTCCTTTTATGGTTAATGCAGAGAGAAGTACTGTAAATTAGAGCTGGATTCTGGGGAGAAAAAAAAAATTACCCTCTACTCAGGACCTCACAGTGCTGGATGCATGGAAATGGTTGGATGGGATGGAGGAAAAGGAGTGGATGCACACAGAGCTGCTGGTAGGCAGAGATTAGGGACCAAGAGCTCAGGCAAAAGCAGCAGCAGCCTGGCGTACAGGACAAGGGGAGGCAGGGAAGGAGATGGGCACACAAGGAGAGCACCCACTCCTGTGCTTCAGTGACAAACCCCACTTCTCCCAGACAGCTCCTTCGGCTGTCCCCAAGCATCTGTGCCATACTGCAGGACTCTCTTGGCTCTGGATCTGCTTTCGCCCTTCATCTAGCTCACAGAGTGCCCTTTACCCTCTCAGACAGCTTGGTATGATGGATCTTGATGACATTTAGCCAGAATTTTCTTAAACTTTATGTTTAATTTAAAATCATCCATGACTGCATTCAGGTGACTACTTCCCTGGTCACAGATATAAATCTGCTATCAATAGGAGTAGAAAAGGCAACTGTAAGTAAATTTCTTTGACTGTTAAGATTTATTCCTGATATTTCCCACTAAATCTGTGGTAGTAAGATGAGAAAATCTTTCGAACTGGTAGAAAACGTAGCATTAGGATATGCAATATTTTGCACAGCTGTAGTAGTTTACAAGTGAACATGTTACAAATTTGACAAAGTCTCTCTCTGCACTTTACAATTTTTAAATATAAAGTCCAGTTTTCATTGCATGAGGTAGAGAGGCATTATGCCATTGTGTATGGGGTGAAATAAGGATGTAGCAAGGGTAACCAACTTGGTCAAGGACATCAAAATACATAGGCTATAGCCACTTGTTCCTAAAGGCTACTTAGCAGACTTAAGGCAGACAGAAAGTAAGAGAAACACAATTGAAAAACTGTTATTTCAGGTTTAAAAATCATTATTTTGTGGTTTGGCAACTATGCCTACTTGAAAAAAAAAATTGAGTCAGACTTCCTTGGTAGAAAGTATTCTATAGACACCTATAAAAGGCTTCTTCAACATGGTTTAGAAAACCCTGATACTTTAGTTGTGGCATTTCATGAGATAAACCAGCCTTTTTCAACATAGGAATTCATGTGGAGCATATTTTAGAAATAAATATTTTCTTTACTTATTTTAGACCACTTGTCATAGTTTAGAATTTTAGTACTTTTTTTTTTTAAATAGCAAAATGTATTAAACAATTTTATGTTTTGCCTTCAAAGGGCAGTAATGGAAAATCACATCACACAGCACCTTCTGCCCACGCTCACTAGCTAAAACCATAATAGCATATGTTAATGTATACTATCTAATGGATTTTTAATTCCCTTATAATTTAGGGAGTTGTAAAGAGAAAGGGAAAATGTGGAGGAAGAATAAGAGGATATCAGTATGCAGCAAGAATACATTTATAATTTTTGAAGCTTTAATTTGTAGGAAAAGGTAGTTTTACACTACTGTCAGAATAGCATTACCATTACCTCTTTTAGAGAAATGCTCACAAATCAAGTATACAGTTTAAAACTCTGTCAAAGATAATTTCCTCCTTCAAAGGGTGTTTTTTTAAAAAACGAAAAAACAACCAGAAAAAAAACAGAGAAAACTGAGCCTGCTTACTCGCCTTCCTGACCAATTCCTCCAGGTTGACAGGATGGCCAGTTTGGACAGCAGATTAGGTTCACACAAAAGTGGGAATATTGGAATTATTCAGTCACTGAGGCACAAGAAATGTCTCCTCTCTCCCCAGTTTTATAGCATTGTTACTTCACTGAGCTGAGTCTGGGAAGAAAGTTGAGCAATGAAGCAATTTACAGTAAGCTCTGTTTTACTGCATGCTTTGGAAAGTAGGCTTGTATGATATAATAGATATTCTGTCCAAAAAAACCCATTTTACTAAATTGCTACCAGATTCAGTTTTAAATTGGTAAAGATATAACTCTTATTTAAAATCATTTTCTAAAGTGACATGGAATAACTTTTGTGTTTAAACATACATCAGAGCTTTAACCTGCAATGGCTCTGGACATTCCTAAGTGAGGTGCAACTTCTGTTTGTCCCATTAGAAAGCCAGAAATACAGTCTACCCAGAGGTATAAATCACATGTTTTTCATTCTCAAGTATCACAAATACCAGATCTTAAACCTGTCACTGGTGTTGGAAAGTATATTGGGAATAATGGAGCTCAAGCCAGTGTAATTTTAGAGAGGAAATCCTACTTTTTACTGAAAGAAGATAATTCATTCTAGTCTCTTGTTTCTTTGAAACATGGCAGCTCAGGACTTTGGCATGATAAATAAAGCATATGTTAAAGTAATGTCAGGCACCTTTGATTACAAGCACTGACTCCAGGCTATGAAGGCATTTAATCTTCTAGTTCTACTTAAAGGTGTGCTTCGAGATGGACATCTTGTGCTAGAAGTTAAGGAATTCCATCTCAGTGGAAAAGTCCTTTTCAGAAATTACCTAAAATTACATAAAGGATAAAGTCTACATATTCAACAAGAACAAGGTTCCATTTTTAATTCCATTACTATCTCCAGCAGAGGAAGAACAGAAAACAAGGGAGCATCCTCCACCCTTTGGATACTTGTACACACCACTGGTATTGCCCCAATATACAACACAGGCTCAGCATTTCTGCAGCATCTCTCAAGAAGCTGATGGATGCCCCAGAAAAGGAAACTATCTCACTGATCTAGAGATGTTGCTGTCTACAAAGGTGAGTACATGATGCACCACAGAGAAAACTTCTTCTATTTCCCCAGTGAAAGCTGTAGTTTATTCTTGCAGATAAACAGTAAGGACCCTAACCAGATCATCATAATGGATACATTTCACTGGAGATATTATTCCCATCTTACAATAGGATTTGAACACATCTCTGATTTTCTTTAAGTCCTCAAATTCTTTGCTGGGTTAAGGTTCAAACAGGTATTATATGCAACAGAATTAATTCTGGTTTATATATATTTGTGTGTGTGTGAGTCACTCTGTTTAGGCCAAGTAAAATAAATGCAAAGACAAGCATGTTGGCAGCAAAGTGACCCTTTAGAAGTCTTAAAAAATTACTCTTGCAGTCCATAGTCCAACATTTAATAATGCTGAACTTGATAAGGGATCTCAGAACCTGAAAAAGGAGATCTGAAAGGCACCTTTATAGAAAACAATTGATTTGCTTCATTTCATTGAAATGGCTAATGCTTTGATGGTTCATATTTACAATAGCTTGTCCTGTTCTTCAATGGAGTTGATATGTTGGAGTCTTTAACACCATAAACTTGATCAAAACTTCCTGGGTAATAAACAGAGCGGATTTAAGATGTGAGCCCCCCCCACCCATCATACTACTGCAACCCATCTGTGTGCCAATTTGTAACTAAAGACATCAAGAAATGTGTTCTTCATGCTCAGATGCCCTTGGTAGTTGAAAATAGTTCTGAGAGCTCAATATGCAAACTGGGTTCAGAGTCTGAAAGGCTTCAGAGTGAAAGATTTGACCTTCTGTAGTAAAAAGCTGTATCTAGCTGAATCTATCACTGAAAGCGGAGATTTTACACGCCTCACAATGAAATCTGGGTTTTAAATTTTACCTGCCCTCAGAAAAAACCCAAACCTTAAACAAAACCAATCCCCAAATTTCTCCCTATCTTTCAGCTAAGCATGTCTGTCTTCCCAGCATCCTAGAATTTTCATCAACAGGAAACGTTTCCATGATCATACATAGCCATAGTTGGGGGTGAGGGGTGGAGGGATGGTTGAAGGTTTTGGCAGCAGAAAATGGAAACTTTGGACTTCTCTGTCACACATGAGAAGTATCACTCCTGCACATTGTCAACTCTGTGTCATAACCACTGTGTGCCAGTGATGGGACATTTTGGCAAGACTTCTAGGAAGTTCATCTCATCTCATCTCATCTCATCTCATCTCATCTCATCTCATCTCATCTCATCTCATCTCATCTCATCTCATCTCATCTCATCTCATCTCATCTCATCTCATCTCATCTCATCTCATCTCATCTCATCTCATCTCATCTCATCTCATCTCATCTCATCTCATCTCATCTCATCTCATCTCATCTCATCTCATCTCATCTCATCTCATCTCATCTCATCTCATCTCATCTCATCTCATCTCATCTCATCTCATCTCATCTCATCTCATCTCATCTCATCTCATCTCATCTCATCTCATCTCATCTCATCTCATCTCATCTCATCTCATCTCATCTCATCTCATCTCATCTCATCTCATCTCATCTCATCTCATCTCATCTCATCTCATCTCATCTCATCTCATCTCATCTCATCTCATCTCATCTCATCTCATCTCATCTCATCTCATCTCATCTCATCTCATCTCATCTCATCTCATCTCATCTCATCTCATCTCATCTCATCTCATCTCATCTCATCTCATCTCATCTCATCTCATCTCATCTCATCTCATCTCATCTCATCTCATCTCATCTCATCTCAATCTCATCTCATCATCTTATCTGTCTCTCCTCATCCTGTCTGCTTAGTTAATTATTTGTCAACAAGAGTAAGCAAAGGGATACATAATAATACATAATCCTTTGTGTTGTAGTGCTGCAGTAACAGTGTGGCAACTGGATTCGAGAACTAAGCAGCCACACTATGAGCAAGGTTGCTTATCACACACTTTTATGCTGGCACATATCACTGATCATATTGTTTGTCATGCAAAATTTCAAGTAACTGAAATTTTAAATTTAATTTAATTTTAATAGCAACCTTATTTATGTCTGACTCTTGAATCTTCCTCCTTGCTTTCCATTCCAAGGGTATTTCAGAGACTTAGCAACTACAGACTATTAATACTAAAGAAATATATCTGTAGTACCTGCTGTTCCCACATTTCACTTTGTCACTTGTTTGCTTGCAAACCACTGGAGGCACATCTCAAAGCCTATTTTCAAGTATGGAGATATGCAGACAGGTGTCCAGTGTGATTTTCATACAGGCTTGGTGTCTGACTCCCATAAAACCCGTAACTTTATAAACCTGGCTCAGAATCAGAGCCTCCATCACAGACACTTCAACAACTACACTTTGCGTGACTACAGACTTATTAAACTCTTTGAGCAAAACTTGGACACATTCAACAGATTGCCATTAATACCTATTAACAAAGATTTCCCTTACTCTTATCTACTATGATTGCATTTAAAAAAAAAAAATTAAAAAAAGGGAGAAAGAAAAAACAAAATTGCAAGCAACTTGAAAATCTCTGTCAACAACAGAGAAGACTTCTTGCTTTAAGTTCTGCCTGATATGCTGCTCTGAAGCAGTTATATGGACTAGTGTTCCTAAATATGAATCATCTTTTCCCTGTTTGTGTGAGTCTAGTTGTCCTTTTGACACCCTAATTGAATGAATTCTTTCAGAAATACGATTGATTGGATCAAAGTATAGCTTTATTATGCTGCTCTTTTTCTTAAAGCAAGTTATCTGCATTGCTGGAGATGAAAACAGGTTTTTATCCTAGCAAAAGTAAGTCTATGTGCCTGGTCCACAAAAAGACCATACTTTCTATCTATTATGTTGCTCAAGACAACTAAATACATTGATGTTTAGAAGAGATTTTCACAGAACAATGAAATCTAATATGAAAAGCATGGATAAATACTAGAAAAAATTATAACAGTGAAATCATCTGCAAATTACGAAAATATCTAATCCAAGTGAGTAGAAAGAAGGGTTAAAAAATTGCAAGAATTCAAGAAGCTCAGATGACTTTGGAAACACAGATCAAAAACAAAGAGACTGGAAGTATAATTAACTCCATTACTGCTCAGTCAAATGAAAACAGCTGTGACACCCTGTCTTATTTATGACAGCAGCAAATAGCTCTATTCCCTTGCTGGTTATTGCTGTAGGACAGCAGTGGTTCTACAGCAGGTGAAATAGAAACAAGCTGCTAATATTTATGTCACTAGATCAGGTTATGGATACAAGATTTATGCAAAAGTTCTATAAAAATATCCAAGTAGCTTTTATATCTTCTGCAGCAATCCTTTTCCAATAGAAAACTAAATATCTCTTTATTAAATATGATCCTACGCTCTAAGTCATGCTGAGGCAAAAAGGCAGCTCACCCACTGCTGAAGATGAGACTGTGTTTTCACTGCAAACCCAGATTTGTTCACTCTAAAACATAAATAAAAAGCTTTTTAGGACTCAAAACCACTCAGTTATTTGCAAAGCCAAGCTAGACTTTGTCAGTGTGGAGTGGGATGTGTGGTAGCTTGGTAAGAGAACTGTTTGCTGTACTTTGAAAAGCCTGTGCATTTAACAGTATGGAAAACAAAGAAGAAAAACAGCTTTCAGATTAAAACCCTTACTTTACTAGAAAATGTCATTGCCTCCTTTGATATTAAAAAAAAAAAAAGTTAGTGGGCAGATTTCCTAAAGCAGTTTTTTACCCTATTGCTTTAACCACTGTGCTTACCACACCTAATTGGTCTTCTTACTTCAACTAACTGCCCATCAAATAATGACTGAAAATAAGATTGTCAATAACAGGACAGAAAATAAAGCAAGTAGTATGTTGCATACTTCACTGCTAACCTTTTTACCCTCTCCCTTGCTCATCACCCTCCCTCCTCCCATTCCCCTCCAGTTTTGATGTTGCCTGCACTCCCCAGCTCCATGATGCATTGACACTTGCTCACTATCAAAGCCCCTACCTGCACCCCCACAGGTCCAAACCCCTTTATTTCCATTATGCACCAGGAATTTGTTCTCTAAGCACTTCACTGTGGTCCCATGGGGCCAGATTGCCTCTCAACATCCTCTGCCTTCCAGGGGCTTTGGGCAACCCTGACATTCCTGCCAGAAGAGGTAATCTCCTCCATTTACCCCATGGATCCCACACACGGACCCAAGTGGCAAACTAGGTCCTGATCCCTCTCCTAATATGGGCAATATCATATGCCCAAATGCTCTATCCTATCCTCTCAACACCACTCCTTTCCCCTGCTTTCTGGTTATTTGACATAAGGAGTTATCATCAGGAACCAGCCTCTGGGGTTTGGCTATGCTGGAACACCTTGACAGTGGTGTGCCACCATTCTCAAGTAACACAGCAATAATGGAAGAGATGAATTTGGGAACCAGACAGATGCCATGTGTCTTTCTGTCCCTTTGGGTCCCCATCTGCTTCTTGCCTTTTTTTTTTCCTTAATATTTCTCCAAAATCAACAGTGTTGATAATGTTGCCTGGAATTTTTTGGGCCTTTCTACTGCATATCCAAACAAAATGCCATCAAGATGACCATGAGGGTTTCAGAGGTAGGTAGAAACAAATCTGCCTTTTTTCTACCACAAAGATATGTGGTTCTAAACGGTTTAAGACTTCTTCCTGTTTCACTTTCACTGAAATTAATGTGCAGAAATTGCCTGAATAACTATGTATGTATTAAGGGATTTAGTTATGCATGAGCACAGCATAGAATGTGGTGAGTTTTCCATGTGGTCTGATCATTACACCTTTACTCAGCCTTTTTGCACCTGTCCATAAGAGACCACAGGCATCACCTCTCCTTGTGGTAGCTTTTAGCCTCTCAACTAGCCTTGAAGACATTTTTTGATCCTTACTTTTCCACTGATTCATGGTAGAGAATACAGGAGTGAATCCCTGGATCTGACAAAGCTGTGAGCAAAACTCCAGCTGGCCTCAGCTGTACTAAGGTCAAGCTGCTGGCAGTCCTGTGGGCACGTGCACAACAGACACATTAAGACTACTTGGCACTTTAACACCGAGCTACTGTTTCCAGCTCTTCCACAACCCAGATGTTTTTGCCTCAACCTGGCAAAAAAATTATCCACGTTTTGAGTAGCAGTGATAATAGCTGCAGTTTTTAACTCACAAAGGGATGAATTCCACCTGTGTTTACTTCTTGCAGTATGGAGAAGCAGCTCTAGATGCCTGTAGGAAATAAGAATATGATAAACACATTTTCTAGCCCTTTTCTTAGGCAATAAAATTACTCATTCTTGCCTAGTACAAAGGCTTAGACCCACAAGGTAATTTGTGCAAGCAATGCAAATCATGGAAGTGGTAAACGCATACTTGGATTTGGACCACAAATCAAACTCTCCCAAACCTCACTGAGATCCCAAATGATTTCCCTGCTCCAGGAGAGACCCTGCATTTCTTGGCTTTCAGCCTCCCTGCAGCTGCAGCACCATCACAGCTGTGAAGGCAACACACAGTGGCCAGCTGTGCTGGCAGGGCTGGGCTTCCCACGGAGCCATCCCTGTGAACACTGCTTGGAAAGCTCTTGGACAAACAAGCTGAACATCCCTGGCAGCCACAGCCAGCTGGGGCCTCTTGCCACATGGCATCACTGAGAAGGCTCAAAAGTGGATTTTTTCATTTCAGCTTGGTAGAGATGGTCAGGTTCTAAAAATGGTTATTAAATTCCATTTTTGCTTCCTCTGGGTGAGTTATTTTGTTGGTAGGAAATTGCTGCCAGCTCTGTAGCAGCCCTCAAGCACGGCAAAGCACAGAAGCACAATGAAAACCAGACCTGATAAAAAGAAGGGCAGGGTATAAAGGATGCTTCACAGGGCACGCAGCTGGCAAGGCTGAATCCCTTCGGATCTTGGGTCAGGAATGCATTGTAAGGGACCTGGGGTGCTGGCACAGAGAGGGCTGGTATCCCTCAGAATTTAAGGAGCCTTGCAGCCTGTTGGACAAAGAGACGTAGGAACACAGAACAGCAAAGATACCCCAAAGGATGCCACAAACCCAGGCTGGATCAAGCTCTGAGAGCTGACAATGAGTCCTGGACCCTCATACAGGAAAACATCCTTCTCTTGCCTTCTGCAAAAGGTTGTGCCAAACCCAAAAATATGGCTGACATGGTAATATGAGTGCTGATACTGGAGACTTCATCACTGCATCTCTATTTTTTTAGCTTGCCAAGAGCATGACTAAAAGCTTTCCTCTATTATAATAGCAAAATCAGATGATCCTGACATTTACTGATGAGGAAGCAAGTGAGGTTACACACAATCAGCAGCAGAATAAACAAAAAATAATTTTTCAGCCTTAATGGCAGATTCACTTATTTTGGCATGTCTTCCCAAATTTGGTCTATAACCTAAAGACAGGCAATGTTTAAAAATTCAAAACAAGAAGTGCAGGCTACCCTGGCACAATTCTGCTGATCTTTCAGCAACATAATCAAGAGAAGAATGTAGTCTATGAGGTATTCCTATTTTTAGAATTAAATAGTTGTTGCCTTAAAACAAATATGATGCCATTTGATACAATTTATCCAGAGTAGAAATATAGTAGTAGTTCAAATCAAAACACAGGAGCTAAGAATAAAATTTTAAAAAAACACATTTAAAACATACCGTACTGAGTTAAAATAACAGCTAAATGTCAGTTTATCTTTCTGTATAGGAATATCTTTAACCTGCAAAACACTACACAAATATGTTGTCTTTAGTATAGGGAACTATATTACCTCTATTTTGTGAAAAGAGAAAAAAAAGATTTTAATTAACAGCTGGGAATTGCTTATTAACCTCAAAATAAATTAATTTCTTTATCTGTCCCCAGCCCACATCACTGAGATGGCAATAGTAATTAAAAAACAGATAAACTGTTAAAAAAGTCCATAACTTGATGCACACAGGCAACCCGAGTTCTCAAGTGTGCAGCAATAGAGATATTAAAAACCATCACACTGATAAGATTCTGCTTTAAAGATGAGACCTCATATGCCAACTTTCAACAGAGAGTGATTTCTTAAAGTCAAGCCATAAACCCTAAAACTGGGATTTCATGGCGACACTATAATTTATAATACTTCTGCAGTTTTCAATTATTCAGATGCTCATGGCCCAACAAATTGAATAATGAATGGAGTAATGAATTGAACCCTGACAAGATGATAACAGAAAATATTATGAGTAGTCAATACACAGTGGAAACCACTAACAGAAAGATCCCTCAAAGAAACAACTTGTTTGAAGGACACATTTTCTCTTGAAATACAAAAGACTTGCAGGAAAATGTGTGCAGGAGTTGCCATTAACAAATAACCACTGAAGGCATAAACCTGCAGAACTGTAGTATATTTCTAGTGACCTAACTGTGAATCATAATCATAAATAGACCAGTTATATTTTCTGTGGATGTAGGTTATGCATTTCATTATTGCTTTTTTTTTTTTCTCCCTCTAATGCCACAGAGAGAGAAAAAGAATGGCCATATAAATTCTTAAACACTTTAGCTGCAGGCTTAGCCTTGGAGGTGTGATGATATTCCACAGATGCTAAAGCACACAGGTCTTAACAGCATTTAATACATTTGCATCCACACTGCAAGCCAGAAACATAAATAATAAAAATGATAAATATACTGTTCAGAAATGGCGAAGGTAATGCACGTTTGTATCTCCCAGCTAGCATTTAAAGGAGAAGTGCAGGCAGCCAGCAAATGCCATGTTAAAAAAAAATTACACAGCTTTTAAAAAAAGAAAAGAAAAGAAAAAATCAACACAACAAAAACCTCCAACCTAAAACCAGATTCAAACAAAGCACTATTCTGCATTAACAAAGAGATAGGTCGCTTATCCCACATATTGAAATTTTATGAGATATTGAAGGTTTCAAACAAAGGCAAACAACACTGCCTTCCAAAAAGTGCCCCCAAACTTCATGCCAAAAATCAAAATAAGCCTTTTATGGAAGACTGGAAAATACTGTGCTAACTATAAGAGAAAAAAAAAATACTGACTCCATTTAGAGTAGGTCCAAACACAAGGCCAGTTATTTGTGGCATGTTTTGCTTGAATCCACACTTGGTCTTCAGTGCTGGGTCAACGCTTTTACTGGGTTCACCCCAAAGTCCCAAATAGCTGTAAACAGTGTAAAAGCTGGAAATAAACCTAACAGCTCCAGACCCTTTGTGACTGTACTTGTGTACTACCTAAGTTGATTCAGCAAAGAAAATAGAAGGTTTCAGAACCCTCTGAGCTCAGTTGATTTGAGAGGAAATTCAGAAGTCTGGATGTTTTATATTCAATACTCAAATATTACAGTGGGGAAAGAAGTGTCCCTATTTCTGTCAAGTAGTGAAAGTGCCTATTTCCAGCATTCTGAAGAAAATCCCCATAACCCACGAACCAGTAACCAGGTGGCCCAGCCCACCTTTCAGCATCACCTCCAGGTGCTCTGTTCCCAAATGGGCAACTCTAATGTCCAATGACAGTTCATCAAAAAGCTGCATCAGTTGGGAAAAGCAGATCTATGTCTCGATCTCCAATATGGGCAGAGCTCCCACCAGGTGCAGCTGCCAGCTCACAGCCCTTTCAGGAGCTCCCACGCTCTCATATTTGTATGAACTCACCCCGGACCACCTCGGCAGTGAGTTATGGCTGGGTTACAGTGTACACTCAGCCCAGACCACACATGCAAACCCATCTCTGCTTATTGACTTAAAAGCAGGATTTAGTCAGCACTCAGCACCTAGAAGATCCTGTTCTTAGGTCATGGAGAAGTTCAGATCTCTGCTGTAATACTGTAAATCCATAATTAACTACATGGACAGAAGAAACAAGCACATATAAATATGTAAACTGTGTGTAAATGATTTTTCTTTATTGTTTTCCTCTCATAATAGAGGGAGAATCAGTTAAATCTGGAAGTTTGGACTAGTACGAACACTGAAAAGGCAAGCCTGTATTAAGAATGAATGGGTTTTGAAAATGAAATGCTGTGACAAAATCACTGTAATTACACTTTAAAAAATCACTTACATTTTTATTTCAGCATTTTCAGCATCCTGCTGATATGACCTCCAATCATATTACAAACATTAAATTGCACCCTTTGCCTTTCCATTTTTCTTCAAAAATTTGGTTTTTAACAGGTCTGTCACTGCTCTTTCCCATGAGCATTTTTTTTCTAGTATTTAACTCATCAGCTGTGGCAGCTTGCATTGCTTATCAAATCCAATATCCCATTATTGAAATCATTATCTAGCCATAAAAACACATTGATTTGTGTTTACTGTTAATATTTTACAGCTTAAAGCACATTTTCCTCACCAGAAGCATGATTTGGTGGTCAATTCTGTCATCCTAACTCATCCTGAGTTGCTGCAATGAAGCAAATGGAATGGCAAGACAGTGTAGTGGAGGGGTATGATTCTTAACCAAAGACAGAAACTTTTGAAGAACTTTATTTGAATTATTGCTGTCATTCTTAAGCTCAGCTGCTACTGAAGGCAGTGGAAACTGCTCTAGACAAAGTCTAGTAGCTAGTTTTATACAGGCTCAAACTGTGCTCACCTTCCTTCATTCCCCTTCCTCAGCAGCTGTGAACTGGAGTGCTACAGGGGAAGATATGCAGAGCTCTTGCAAAGGATATGGGAAAGCTCTTCGCAGAAAGTCAGACCTGGAAATACTTGAAATTCTGAATACTTGAATACTGTCTCACTTGAAAATGAGCCTCCTGAACAGATATTCAGCTGTTCTCAAAGGGATGCTTCAGTAAAGACATCTAAATTTCAGCCTGGTACTACCAGTATAATTTTGGTATGGTGGAGCCCTGCCCCCACAAGGTGGGGACTTTAAGGAAAGATTTAAAGGCAGGGACATAACATTTGGAAAATGTCAGCCAGCTACTAATAGAGAAAAATCACCTAAAATACACATTTCTGAAGCAATTGCACTGCTAGAACTTTTTTACAGTGGCATTTTCTTCAGCTGGGGCCTCTGATATTCTTTAGAAACTGTGGCACTTTTTTAATAGATTGCTTTTCTCCCATAGGAAAAGCACCTCTATATCTTCATTACTGGTGTGTATTCTTCACCCTTTGTCTGGTGTCTTTAAGAAATTAATTTCCTGCATGGAAAAAAACATCAGTCCCATGTGGAGGGTGAAGAGCCCTGGGCAAGGGCTACAGGGAAGCTGGAGAGGGAATCTTCAACCGTAGAGGCAGGACAAGAGGGAATGGCTTCAAACTGAGAGATGGGAAACTTAGTTTAGATTTACAGAAGCAATTCTTCATTGTGAGTATTGGTAAGATATTGGAACAAGTTGCCCAGGGAGGTTGTGGATGCCCCAGATGTTGTTTAAGGTCCTTCCCAACCCAGACCATCCTATGATTCTATCCATATAGCCTGTGGTGTTTGGGTCTCCATTACGCAGTTTGGCTTAGAAATAACTCAAAATTTTAATATAAAGGTATTTTGTTTCTATGCCTTAGCCCACACATTAGCAGTAATAGGAAAGGCACTAAAACAGGGGTAATATTTAAATTCTGTCAAGATTAGTGCTCCAATATTCCACAAACATGTTGGGCTACCCAGACAAAAGACATCTTGTAATTGTAAAATTGCTATTTTGTTATAGTTCCAGTTAGTTCTGTACAATAAATCTTCATCACAAAACCTCAGCTCCTCTTATGCCTAGCACAGCTCGCTGCTGGTGTTTCAGAACACACATCCTGGAGCAACATGAGAGTGGTTCAGTGGTTCTCACCTCCCTACACACCACAGAGCAATATTTATGCTAGTAGCTTATGTAGATGCTAATACATGGGTAAATCAGCATAAATCCACTGCTTAGCATGGAGAAAAACCTCTGATTTACTATCAGGCTTCTAAAAGCTCAAAATTGAAACTATTCCTGAAATTGCTACCCTATCCAGCAGCTCCGGCTTCTCCCAAGACCCAAAACATTAGATGAGCACCACAAACCAGACAGGGGCAGCACCACTGCCAAATCCTAGCTATGTGAATTCCATGTTTCCCACTTAAAAGCATTGCCTGAGAGTCTAAACCAGCTACTTCATGCACACACTGCACCTCTCTTCTCAGCTGGCCCCAGGATGCTGCACCATGGAGCTGGGCATGCACGGCTGTGCTGACAAAACAAATCCCTCCTTTTCTTGTTCGATGGGGAAGTGCTGCAAAGCACGTAGGTATCATCACAAAATTAAAAGGCTTGTTAAAATCAGATGTTATTTAACATTAACCCCTTTCAACATGTTATTTTTAAATTTCTGTGAGGAGATGTAACAACAGCTGTGCTGAGAAAGCAGTTTGCTGCAACTATTGAAGAAGGATACGTGTCCTTGCTCAGAGCCAAACACTGAGACAACACCAGTGATGACCCCAGACTCTTATGAGCTCACTTTCTCTGGTTGAGCTCACCCTTGCTTTGGTCACTGTTTAATCATCCCTATTAACAATTTTTCTTCTATTTCAAGAGATCCTGGATAATGCAAAGGGTATTGGTCATGTTGTTATTCACTGAACACACACACACGCATTGATACTCACATGAGAACCAACAAAATCAGTAACAGCAATGAACTTCTGGTGCAAACCAAATGGAAACACGGGGTGACAATTTGACATGAGGTCAAGATTCAGTCTTTCTTCTACAGATCCACTCTCAATCCTAGTATGCTCCTTATCCTATGCCTCTCTCTTCCAATAGTCATCTGCACTTACAGTGGATGACAGGTCCTGTAGCCTTCAAAACAACAGTGCTTGTATGGCAAACCAAATTCACTTATGCAAAAATACTGGGATTTTGGGGGCTGCTTTGGTTTGGTTTTGGTTTTGGGGGATAGATACAAAAAGACACTTTCTGTAAATACTAAAAGTGACTCTAAGTAGATTCTTTTAGCTGCCTACAGACCTAATATGATTCAGCAGAGAAAGAGTCTACTTCTTGGCCAGACCAGACCGTGGGGTCCTTGCCCTGCAATGATGGGAAGACACTCCACTGTCCCAAAAGCAGTCTACTCCCCTGGAAGTTCCCTAAACTTCATTCAAGCTTAAATGTCAAATAAGCCTGGTACTGGTATTTTGCACAACTATTAATATCATCAGCATCCAACAACCTGATTTATGTAATTTATCACAAATTTTAAACATTTCTGTAGGAACTTCTGCTTTATATTATTGACACATCACTGGTAAAACTTGTTGCTTACACGGTAGAATTAAAAAATGAAAACTCCAGAAACAAAAAGGCAAGCATTATTTAAAACTGCAAATATTTTTATAAATATTGTGTTAATGCCTCTCTAATTCTTAAAGAAAAATGAAATGCTAAATCATGTTTTATTGTACCATAGCTTCCATGATAACTTCTCTTCCATGAGATTGTCTCATATTTCGTTTTACTAACCCTGAAAACAATGCTGGACTTAAATATAAAATAGGAAGCAGTTTGGGTTTTTAAATCATGCTTCACAGTTAAATTTACTAATCCAGTTAAAACTGCATCACTTCAAAGCCTAATGTGTAAAACATTTTTATCTCACATGCTAAGAAAGACCAGGTTGAAGAACACTTTTGACTTAAAGAGCATACTGACTTGATCTACTAAACACACAGCTCCACTCAGTGACAGCCTGGTTTGGAACAGATTCGTTCATTTTTGGAAAGCTACAGTGTCACTCAAAAAAACACTTAAAAATGTGTACATATCAAGTCAAATGTGTATATATAGTCCTGCTTGACACAGTGGGATTCAATGTATTTAAACCACTGCACCTATGGAGCATTTTGCTGGATGAGAGCTGTACAAAAATATCAACACCCGGATTAAAGAATAAGCATCCATAAAACTCATATCTAAATCAAAATTTTAGCCTGGTTCTTCCTGCTTTAAGCACTTAAATAACATTATGTACTTCGACAATCATGTATGGGGAGCACATACCTGGCATTTAGCAGTAAATGTGGTTGGAATCTGTCTGACTGGGAGGAGGACATGGAAATCTGATGGACAACAAGCAATGCTAGTTTTGGAGACAGGGATCAAAAGGAAATGTGAGTGCCTCCAGCTTCACTGAACACCATGTGCAGAATCTGAACACCACCTGCAGAATTCTCTTCTCTCTCTGCAAACAGACTATCAAGACAAGGAAAATATCCTTACTGGAGTTTTAAAAGCCATGCTGCTATAGCTGAAAGCTCTCTGTGTGACAGAGCAAGGATTTTGCCTTTTGCTCTTTACCTGTCATTTCACACACCTGTGCCCATCAAGGTCTTCTCTTGTCACGGAGACAAAGGCCAGTGCTGAGGGGCTCCAACTTGAAGAGACAAGACCATCATGATTTCTGTGGGACTCACTCCTGAACACTCAACATCCTCCCTTGCTGCTCTCCAGGAGGCCAGTCTTCAGGAGAAGTCAACACAACACACAGAAGTGTTCGCAAATTTGAGAGGTATTTTTTTATATAGTAAAATAAACAAGGAAGGTGGGGGAAAGCAGAGGAAAAGCTTCCTCTCTGATCATTAGTGTAAACCTAGTTCTTGGCACACTATGGGAAATTAGTAGCTTTTAAGAAAGGGCTTTTAATTGCTTAATCTAAGTTATGTGGACAATGGCATACGTGTTTTATTTTAGGGTCTATCTAGCCCACTCAGAAAATGTAATGGACCTAATTTTCATTTAATATAGGTCTGTGCAGTTCCTAAAACATCTAAATGGCTATTAATTTAATCAGGTAATTTAACTATAGCTCTAGAAAAGGCCACCAGCTAGTTGTCACGCAATGATTATGAGGATGACATTTCTATCCCATGATGCCAGAGGCAGACTTTGATACATCATTTTCTTTTTGAAGGTTAAACTCAGATAACCTGCCTTTGGCATTTAATTAGCTACATATTAAACACTCTTTTAATAATAAAATGATTAAAAATTTTATTGCTTCTCAAATGAGGCCCTTTTAGATAGATTTAATGACTTGGTTAGAGCACTGTAGTTTGTGAACCAAACCTTAGTTAGACCAGTGTATAGTATAATGATATGCTTTACAGCTTGCAAAATCTGTATTTTATTCAAATGACTGCCATAATCATTTTGGGTAAAACTTATAATGCATTCTTCTGTATTTTTAAGTCTAACTGTTAAATGTCATTGAAAAGTAACTGAGAATCAACTGATTTCAGGATTTAAAGAAATGATCAAATTCAGGTAGTTACATTAAGCTGCAGCAGGATTAATGTACTGTATTTCATACAGAAATTGTTTATCCTTTTAAAAATAATTTTTTCACAGTTCAGTATCTGTAAAAAAAAACCCCTCGTGTTCACCTAGCAATGATAAAAAAGCATAAAGTGGCTGACAGTCTCCACTCTTTATTTGGTATAGAAATGCTAGCAATTTAATGAAAACTGACACAAAAAAAGGTAATATTTTTCCCATTCCTGCATGGTAATAATAGTGTCATGACTGCAAAATAGCTGTAAAGATAATAATTCCATGGGCTGTGCCCACAGAGCAAATAGTACTATAAGGCAAAGCAAGTGCATGGCATTTAAGAATACATATATATATATGTTTTATGTCTGTGTGCATGTAGATTTCTCTCTATACTTAAACCAAAGAAGCACCTTATCTACAGATTAAGGCAATTATTAAAGCTCAAATTTTTGTGGCCGGAAGTTTGGCCTGCCAAAATCTCATCACCTTCACAGCCAGAACTAGGTCATCTCCTCACAGGCAGTTAGTTACTGGCAGAGATGCATAATGTAGGAATCAACCTACCATCCAGTCCCCTTAAAAGTGGTCCCTCAGGGAAGAAGAACATTGTCAGGACAGCTGGATAAAGAGGGAAGTTCATCTCCAAGTCTGTCAACCTAGCACTTTTCATGGGCATAAAAATGAAGGAGAAAAAACAAGAGCAAACCCAATGAAGAACTGAAAAGTGATATCTTTTAAGTTGTAGTGCCTTGTTTCCAAGTCTTTGAAAGATTTCTCCTGGCTAAGACTCTGCTGGAAAAAACAGTCTGTCCTCAACATCTACCCAACCCAGTCGTGACAAAGCTGGAGCCTTTTTAAACCTGCCCTTCAGAAGCAGGAAGGACAGATTATCTCCTTTGTCAAGATCTATTTGAGAAAGGAAAAGTGGGAGGCCATCAGGATTGTGGTTATGCCCTTTTGATTTTCAAACTGCCTTCATTCCTATCCAGATGTAAATTAGCAAGATCTACAAGTTACTCTGCTTACAGACTCAGCTGAGATGCCATGGGGAGTAGAGAGCTCCTTCTCCCTGCTCTTCCCATGTCTCCTGTGCCAGAGCAGGCATGCACCAGTGTCCTTCTCACCACTGACATTCACATAATTTAACACCTCGGATTGACGCAAGGCACCACAAATCTACAGATCAGGGCAGGTGTTTGTGCCAGGGCCATGAGCACGTCACCAGTGCCCTGAGCAGCCTCTCAGTCAGTGGGTACCTGCCTTTCTGCCTCGGTGGTACGTTGGCCTGGTGTGTCCCTGGAATTTGTAACCACCAGCCTGCCTGGGCTGTTGGTTGACCCTGGTTGCTGTTGTTGGACTCGATCTGCTCCTCTTGTTCAGGTACTGTGGGGCTGAAAAATTTCTGCCCGAGCTTTTCTCTCTCTGTTACTGGTGTCATCAGCCCTTGGGAAGCAGCCTGCTCCTGATGCCTCTGGGCAGGCTACTGGTCAGTACAGAATGTTGGGCGTTGGTTGTGTGGCTTGTTGGGGCTTTTTGGTAGGTTTTGGTGGTGGGTTTTGTTTTGGTTTGTTTTCTTCACGCCTGGCCAGTCTGACTCTTGGTAACTGTTGAGAGTTCCTGTCGATGGTTTCATGCTGATGTATGGACATTTGTATGGTGTATGCACCCTTGCAGCTTTTGTAGGCCAGACCTCTTTTCAATGTTTAAGATGCCTGCATGCCTAAGCATATGAAATCTGTAAAAGTGTAAGAGGTGCTCTGCACCTCACTTGATGCTTGCAGCACCTAACTCATGAGATGAGATAAAACTTTAGAAGTGGTACCATATGGTGCATTCACATTTTATAACCTAGACAAGTATTGCCACAGAGGACCACCACAGAAATGTTTCTAGTAGAAATTGTAGTAGATCAAAGAAAAATGACCAGATTATCTGTTCTTGAGCATCCTTAAAAAGGCAAATGGAGAACTAGTAAAATACCACCATCTCACTTCACCCACAAGTCAGTAAAATGCTGTTACCCCACTGGGATGCAGAGCCACGTACCCAAAAATAAAGGCTTTGGAAGCTGTTTCTTCTCTTACATAGAAGACATGTTGCTTCAAGAGACAGTTTATGACTGGGGAGATGACACTCACATTGTTGCCTTTGCACCACCCTTTGTGAAGGGTGGGAGAAAAACTTCTCTCAGTTTGTCTTCAATCAGGTACAGATTCCCACTCCAGAAGAATGATGGTGGGGAAGAAGAC
Organism: Illadopsis cleaveri; assembly: GCA_013399915.1. Classification (NCBI taxonomy): domain Eukaryota; kingdom Metazoa; phylum Chordata; class Aves; order Passeriformes; family Timaliidae; genus Illadopsis; species Illadopsis cleaveri. Next base: position 573,771 of record VXBB01007283.1, on the reverse strand, counting down.
AGGCCAAGGATTTTCTTAAATACTATATCTACAAGCATGTCAGGCCAAAAAAAAAAAAAAAAAGTCTTTCTAGACTTTTTTTCCAGCATAATCCATTTTAAGCATGCCTTCCAACACTGCTACTCTTTCCAAGACGACTTTAGTTTTCTTCGGTTTTTCTTGTGGAAGTTGAACCTTCCTTTTCAAACCACCTAACTCTGCAAGCTGTTGTTACTTGAAAGCAGAGCAATAAAAAACCAAGCAAATCTGCCTTAAAATGCAAATTCCTTCTTCCAGTCATGCACGTGCCTGTTCTGGGATCATGCTCACCTTCTGCAAAAATTCCTAGGTGCATCAGCTTCCACATTCTCATTTTTCTTTGTGAATAATGGCTATCCCTTTTCTTATGTTACACTTCTGTGCCTAGCTATTCAGTTTCTGCTTTTTCACAGAGGAAAGAGATATGATCTTAACATCATGGGATGATACTCCAGTGTATTATTTTGCTATGCATCTATGCTGCAGGTGAACTAGTGAGTGAAGAAAGTGCAGGCAAAACTCTCTCTTTTTACTCCTGTTTTGAAACTATGCAGAGTTTTCACTCTTTGTGTTCTACAAAAGGACTTTCTAATGTGGTGGATTACATGGCCAAGGACTAAATCTATGCTGAAATAAAAATTTTTAGCCCATCAGGACTAGTCAATGTGAAAACAGGTCAGAAGCTGTCCTCCAGCAATGCCACCAAGCAAGTACTGGGGTAAAAGCCTGAGTGCAGGAAACTGCCTCCCTGCAGTGATGGTCATATTTCACCCAATTTATTCAAATACATCATTTTTAGCTAAGCCAAAGGATTGTATCAGGGTGCCATATTAATGGTTAAGCCAAGGTAGCCACTTATTGAAATGAAATAAATCTTTCCGCTTTCTCCTGGGCATGTGATTCCACTCTCCCTGGTGCCCTACAGAGCCAGTTCATAACACCAATAAGCATCTAACCTGGCAAGGAGGAAGTTTTCTGATTGTACAATCAGCACAGCTGGCTCACTCAGGGAACTGACAAACCCCAGAGCTGGCCTAAGGGAACAAAAATGTGACTGGGACCAGGATAGTCTCCTTCAACAACAGTGAGCCTTTTGCTGTCATCAAATTATGTCCTAAATAGGTAATGAAACATAAAAAACACTTCTCCAGCACTCCTTCAATAGAAAGATAAAACACAGCTGTAATTTGTTGACAAAAGGCAGTGATCCAACTTTGTAGATTTATAGGGTAATCACATAATAAGACTATAAGCATTCCAGCATCATCACATGATATTTGATGACACAAAGAGATTTGGACCTGCACCTTATATTTTAACTCCAAGCTACCTGCAAAGTTGTAGCAAATACAAAGTGGATCGGAAAACAAGGTATACTGCACTCAGAAACTGGAAGAATTTCAAATATTCAAAACCACATTTCCAACTATTATTTAAAACAACTCACAAAAACAAAATCCAAAGCTCTGTGTGTGAAGTTATAAGCTCATCCCATTATTAAGAACTGGCAAACTAAGTATTTGTAAGTGAAAGGACACTAATAGCACTGTGCCAGCAATGATCAGAAGTACAATGCTGAAAAAAAGGATGATGAGATGCTTCCATACAAAAGCTTGATGCAAAATATCATCACTAAACAAATTTTTCCTTTGACTTCAATGGCCTTTTTGTGAGGAGTGAAGTATCTGAATTTAAGAAGTAGAGGTTTTTTGCTAAGATAATTTGAAACAGAAAATAAAGCTATTACAATTCCAAGTTTACCACCAAAAACCATATGAATTTTAAAAAAAAAAAAGTAATCTTTGAAACCTCAGGATTGGTACCCCATCATTTGCAGAAGAGTATCTGGTTTCCTATCTCATTTTCTATGGATAGAAATATCCCCTTCCTTCTCTTCCAACACTTACCAGATTTATATTTGCTTACGTTTTTTCTTTAGGAATTAGAAGATGGTGAAAACCACAATGAACTTGCTATACTTATGAAGGAGAAGTCCAGTGAAACTATACATATAGTTTTAGTCTTCATTTGGAACCTAAATAAATAGAAAACACACAACTATAAAAAAAATTAAGACAATTAAGAAGACTTTTATATTCAGAAAGATAAATGGTTTGACCAATAAAAGCTTGACATAATTATTTTAAAAACATTTACAGTTTAAAAAGTTAGTCACACTATTAGTTTAGCATCACTTTTTGTGATTTGAAATACCAGAAGTCAAGAAAAGATAGAACAAATAGGTAGCATTTTTACATTTCAACATTTTTTAGCTCTGAAACTAACAGTGAAGTTCAGTGGTGTTCAATCTCTGGGCTTTTTATGGTACATTTTGGCAAGCTGTTATGCAATTTGTATTGCTTTCCTTTTAGAGAATGGATTTGTGGCCAGAGCTAGAAAGCAGCAGACTGATAGTTCTAAGCTCGGAAAACAAATACTGGTTTGGAATTCCACATATTTATAGCATGTAATGCTTGTGGCAGAATGAAAACAAATGCAAGGAAGTATAAAGTTGTTAAGTTTTGTCATGTTTTAACCCCAGTCCAGTCAAGTCTCACACACCTGCTTGCTCACTGCCCCACCAGTGGGATCAGGGAGAAAATCAGAAGGGTAAAAGCTGGAAAATCCATAGGTTGAGATAAATACAGTTTAAGAGGGAAAGCACACAAGCAAAGAAAAAGCAAGGAATGAATTCACTGCTTCCCATGGGCAGGCAGGCATTCAGCCATGTCCAGGAAAGCAGGGCACACCCCATCACACTCCAAAGTCACTGAAAAACAGAGCATCCTTTTTATATGAAGTTCTAGTTCAGGCCCTGGTGGCCATAAGAACTTCTATGAGTTAAAGGATCACCATGAAAATAGGAATCAGGATGTGCTTTCTTGTCATGACTCTATTTAACCCCCAAATCACTTTTTCTCTTCAAACTGGGTGGATAAATTCTACTGAATACTACTTTATTTCCAAATGAAAAATAGTTTATCCATAAGAATTAATATTTAAATTCACATTGCTTTTTTTTCACTATTCTGTGTATGAACTCAGAATTATATGTACAATTTGTTTCTGAAACCAAAGCCTCATGACCAGAGACAATGGAGCAATATACTCTTCCACCATATGCTTTGGCCTGTGCCAGAAAACACCTGACCCTTTTGTTTTATGCCTGGCTTAGTGTTCAAAATAGTAAAGAAGTGATCACTTGTAAGTGTTTTAAATTATTAGGCATATTTTGATGAGATATTTTTCTCATACAGAATGATGAAAGATCAAAGTCGACGGCCTTTGTGCAATAATGACTCAGGAGCATCAAGGAAGTGATTCACTTTCTGCTGATAACCCCATTGACCAGTCCTAATAGGTTTTTACCTCCAGTAGTAACTCCAAAGAGGAAACCTTTCCATACAGGTTACACTCTCAGTAGGAGTCCACAGAGCTCAGCTGCTGTGCTCAGCCACACATACAAGATGCAACATTGCACTTTCATTACTGAAAATTCTTTGGCTGTAGGAGTCTCTGTTGCAGAAGAAAAGTTCAATGCTCCCAGTGGAAGGGGAGCTCCACTGAGGAATAAATTACTGGAGCAGAAGGCCAAAACAGAAATTGCTGCGTTTTTATATATATATAAACTTCCCACAGACATGTACTGTTCCTCCTGTGTAGGATAACATCAAGGATTCTTGCTATTACAAAACCAAGTAAAACCCAGCTCTGCCTGACAACTACTACCTGCAAAGCACAGGAGCTTTCCTTTCCTTGTGTGAGGTACATGAAACGTTCCTCCCTCCCCACACAACCCAAACCCCAAAGCTGTTGTTTCTCTGCACACTTGCTGCTCTGCTGTCTCCCCTCAAGGGCAGAATCTTGGGGGTTTCATGTAATTTGTATGAAAATGTAATGCTTTCTGGCTCTTTCATTTATGTTATGCAAAGTCAGTATTCTCCTCTCCAGAATTTAAAGCATACCCAGTGAAACTTGACAGGTAAGGGAGGGTAGGTGGAGGAAGGTCTTAGAGGTCTGAGAAAGCGAATATAATTTACAATGCCTAAACCCATAAAACCTCATTAAATATGTAAAGGCAGCATACCTACCAGGAGAGGAAACTGGGTAGGGCTGGCCCCAAGCACAGAGGACGTGCTCCACAGAGACTCCCCAGTGACCTTCAGTGGGGAGAGGACTGTGTGTCAGGGAGCTTTCCTGCACTGTGACTCAAGTCTGGTGGGATGTTCTCCAGCAAGGAGAGCTGCTGGGAAACCTCTCCATTCACACTCCCCCTGCATCAGCAGTGGAGGAAGTGTGGGGTCTGTGTGTATATTTGTCCACTGTGCCACTCCTTTGCTGGCAAGGATTGCTGGGGTGAATGAGAAATAATCGTTACCCTGTTGCACTACATTTAAAAACCACTGCTGTGAAGTTTCCATTATTTTTTTTGCAGTTTCTGCTACAGATCTGGTTATTAAGTATTTTGAGCATAGAGGTAGGGTGCAGCAAATGTAGCTGTCCTGTGAACTATGAGCCACCACAGCGCAGGGAAGCCCATCATTGGGCAGAACTCACCCTTGTCTCTCCCCAAGAGAGACATTAAATCCTTCCCCAAGTCCTCTCAAACCAATTATAATGAGAGCATCATTAGAATGATAAGTCTAGGAAATGCTTTATATTAACAAATAAATTTTTCAGACAAATGATGGTTTGGGACTTTCCCAAGCCTGTCACACTCAGTCTGCAGATGAGGCCCATTTCTATGGTCTCAGTAGGAACAGAGTGTCCTTTAAGACACAGACAGGTACACAGCCAGATCCTATACTTCATTGGTCAAAAAACAAGAACCACTTCCAAAGATTTTAAAATGCCCAGTGTTCTCTAAAAGGAGGGTTAAACACATATATAATTTACTATGATACCAACTGAAATCCATCCTTCTCCTTCTAGTTCCTTGCCTTCTTTTTTCCCCTCTCTGTCCTTTCTGTTTCAGTAAAAAAAAAAAGAAATATTCCATCTTAAGCATGCCACTCAGCCTCTCAGCTTTACTATGAATATGAAAAACAAATGCTCAAAAAAAATGTACCTGGCTTTATGCAGGTCTCTAAAACACAAGATGCAGTGAAAGGGCTGTCACAAATCTTACTGCAAGTATAAAAAAACCTCCAGGGTTTTTCCTTTGCATGTTTCACATCTAATCAATTTACAGCCTGACAGTATTCCTAGAAAACCTTCCTTCCCACTGCATAAAGGCCTGGTATTCAAGCATTTTTGAGTGATAATTCAATAGGATTAAATTACACTCATGTGACAGCTCAACCTCACTAATGAGGTACATTTCAGTAAACTGTTGACAGAACTGTCTGGAAGGCTTCTTTAATTTACCAACATGTAACAACATGGGAAAAGCATTAGTCAACTAGATGAAGATGAATAAGCACTGGGGTCTGGGGGCATTTTGCATTAACACATGACAACCTAAAAGTGTTTTTGTCATTTGCTCTTTTTAGCCCAAGGCAGTCACTGAATAACTGGTACCTGTTAGTGTGATTGACTTACCAAAGCAACAGAAGGGATTATATTTACAAATGTCTGTATGGAAAACAAGCCAGAGAAATGTCTTTCTTTTTTCTTAAAAGATAGCAGTTGTTCTGTGGGAAGATGTCTTACAGCTACAGCCACGCTGAAAGAACATTTAAATCTCCTCAGCCTGCCAGCATGCTACATCCATTATTTCATTTCAGAGGTTCTTTAAAGACTAGAATTTTTTTTAGCTTGTTTAAAATATATAATTCCACAGAGCTGTTTAATAGCAATAGTATATACAACTTTTACTAAGCAAAAGGAAGAGTAAAGGATGCAGAGACAAACTCTACCTTTTCAAGTGACACAAAACTCTTCATGTGCATCAGTTTCTGCACACATACTGCTATTATCAGGCTTAAATAGAAGCTGGGGGGTACTTAACAAACTGATGACATCATTAAACTAATTCACTAGGAGAGACGTATGGAGACTAAAATCCATGAAAGCGAAGACAAAACAATGCCAGTAATTTTAAATGTGCAGCTTCCTGTAGGTGTAAATCAGAGCAGGCAATTTTAAAATTGTGATGAAAAGTCTCTTGCCTGATGCACTCAACTAAAGTATCTGCTGCATTTTTAAAACTAGGAAGGTTAAATACTTGCAAATAGCATAAGATTTAAGCAAAACAGGCTGCACCATGACTGATGGGAAGTGGTCCACTGAAGGAAAAGTCTGCCTTTCTATTTAATCATATTGCCCATTTGGGGGGTGTGTGTGTGTTTTTCATTCTGTTCTTCTTTGGCATCACCTGGTGCAATGCTCACAGTTCTGTGAGTTTGCGTCCTCAACAGGGACTGTCTGTTTCAGAAGAATTAAAACTTTTCTTGATGGAGGGGGAAAAAATGACAACTGAACTGAAAACACAGTTTCAGTTTTTCTCCAGTGTAGTGGAGACAAGATAAGCGTCCTAAAATAAGACTGTGTTAGAGGACAGAGGGGAAGCAGGAGATTTTGTAGGCTTAACAAAAGAGAAAAATTCAAAGACTGAATTCACTTGAATGGGAATCAGACCCCAAAACCACATAGCTGTCTGATTATATTGAATTTGAACAATATGAAAAGAAGAGAAACTAAAGAGGCATAAATGAATCTTGCCATGAGTAAAGTTGATGAGGTTAAGTGATAGATAACCACTGAGCCTTTTAAAAGATTCATCTTTTCCCGTTTGGATCTTGTGCTAGTCTGCAGCTGAGGGCTCCAATCGCCTTAATTTTTTCCATCTGTACTGGCTGTACTACCTGAAGTCACCACTTCTTTCATCTGTTCCTTATTAAAACTAGACTTTATCTCACCACGATAACCCTATTGTCTGTGACCACAAAATGAAAAATCCCAAGTTTTAACACCAGTGAACTGCCCTCTCCAGTCTCTTCAGCATTTCAAACTGGTAAGTATGACTGATGAGAACAAAATGGGCTACGTGGGTAACACCTGGGGAATAGCATAACTGCTGTGGTCTCATGCTGAGTGTCCCTGTCACTTCCCTGTCACAGACACACAGACACCTCTGGCTCCATACAGCAGCAGGTACACAGAACAACTCAGGCACAATATTAAGGACAGCCTTAAAAGTGTAGAGTAAGCCACATTTTGGTCCCTTCACACAAGTTGCTCCCTACAAGAATAAAAATACTGAGGGTCTGGGGTTGGCAGGTGCTTCTGTCCTCCTCTGTCAGCAACCCTCTGCACTCCTTCCCCTGTGACTCCCTCTCTTTCCAGCTGTGGTGCTGCTGTTTTGTATGGGCTGTGCTCTCCTTCACAGCAAGTAGTGGGGAGCCAAGAACTTTTGACTGCATTTGCAAAACTGTTTTGAAAATGTATGGAGAAATGTCTCAAATGACAAATATCCAGAAGAAGGAAGAGGAGAAGGGACAGGCGATTCTCATACATATAAGAACTCGCTTAAAATTGTTTCTGAAGAACCTTGCACCTTGCAATCCCAGTGATGGCTGACTGAAAGCACTGATGCCACAAAAGCAGAGCAGAAAAACAGATGCGTGCTGTGCCCATAATGTATCTTTTTTAACAGTCTGAGTCTCTGGGGCTACAAAGGGCTGGTGCGTGACTTTATCTCTTCCTTTTTTTCCCTCAACAAAGATGCAAGTGAATTTATTATGCCAAACTGAAACCTTTTTGTCACAAAAAGTTAACTTTTTTCCATTGAGTTTTACTATTTACTGGAAAGGGGAAATACTTACACTGTTTTCATGACTGCAGCGCTAGAGTAGCTCACAATCTTGGTGCATTCATCGTCACAGAATTGCTTGAAGGACACTATTGCCTACTCTTTGTGTATTGCAGAACTTGAGCTCAGAAGCTGGTGCATTCAAACTCAGTGACTTGCCCAACATTACATAAACTTCTCTGCCACAACAAGGCCCTGAACTTGGGCCACCCAAGGTTGTCTATATGGAAAAATCTGCAATTCAAAGAAAGAGTTTTCTTTTAAGACAAACCAGCTTCTGAAAATGCCTAATTCCCTTCTTAATTGCTTCTTAGGTCTATCAAATGTCTACAGCTACCACATGACACCTTGAATAAACCTCAGGATGATATGAGCAGGAATATTAATATCTACTGATGGCTTTAAGTGTTTTTCTTGTTCTACTATTTTATGATTAATCATTTTTAACTATAGTGTAATCAGTAAGACTGAAAAGGCTGGTATGTATTGGTGAGCCAGGGAAAGGCTAAGAGCCCTAGCATCCAAAATACCAAGAGAACTGCCTAGCTTGTTGAAAACACAGGGATTCCTTTTTTTTTTTAAAGTACAAAACTTTCCTAGCTAGTCACCAGTATCCTTAGGAAAAATTCAACTGGTTTCCAGGGGAAACAGGCAGGAATCTTGTAAATTTGTTCCTGCCCATGAATACCTGACCCCTTACAGAAAGAGAACAACGATTATAAGGTCTCTTTTAGAGACAAGAGGTCATAGGTTTCCTCCCTTTTCCCTTCTAGCAAAAATACGTGAAATTAATAGGACTTAAGAAACTAGTCTGATCCTCTGTAATGAAAAGCAGCTTCTTGCAAGTCCATCTCATGTGTTGCCAAAAATACGTAAAAAGGAGGGGAAATTAAAACACTCACTGCACTCTCATCTACTTTTGGAGAGAGAAGGCAGCTTCAGAGCATACATGAACATAAACCACTTCTCCCTGATGAGGCAGTATTTAGGGACATCCATGGTTTATGAACTATGTTGTATTTTCTCTCACAGCCTACAACTTTCTCAAGCACAACAGATGATGCTAGGGAAGTCAGTGTAGCTGAATGAGCACAAAGATCTAAATCCATGTAGGCAGTGTATTCTGAGCTGGAAGGGATCCACAAGAATCATGAAGTCCAACTCATAAGTGAATGGCCCACGCTAGTATCAAACACACAACCTTAGCATTATTAGCTCTAAGCAGCCACACCACAGACATCCAGCAAAGAATTCACCAGTGGGTCAAACTGACACTCCTCTGGCACATGAACAGAATGACTAAGTTTGTACTCAATACAGGGGAAGAAACCAGTCAGTGCAGAACTTGAAATAGGACACTGGGGTGCTAGAAAATCAGTTTTTGAGTGCTTCTTCCCCCAACAGCAACAATACATGCAGCCTGAGCTTGCTGGCACTGCTCAGCCTCTCCAGCACCCTCAGCAATCTCCACCGGGCACACGGAGCAGAGCTTGGCAGCCTCCTCTGCTCCATCCCATAAGGGAAGGACAGCAAGACCATCACATCTTCCTGACAGTTTTATTGTGCAATTCCAGAGCTGCATCTTGGGGCTATTTTCTCTCTGTGTTGAAATATCCATGAGTTATTAATTTACTATATGCCCATCACTGTCTTGATTCTTTTGTTCAGTCAAGAGTGCCATAAGTCAGTGTCCTTTTTTCAGGACTGTAACACAACATTTACCAGTGCCAATGCCTTCAGGCAGTGATACCTGCAAATCCTGCACTTTCCTGTCCACAGGCAGTGCAGGCAACTGTCAGAAATGACAGTCAGCTCCATCCTATCTTCCTTGGCTCCAGTTTCAGCAACACAAGTCCCATTCCTATCTCTGATGACCAAGGGTAACCTTGGTGACGAGGTGATGTGCTGGGCTGGAGATGCAGCACCTGCACATGAGTCAGTGGCCCAGGGTGGCTCTTGCCTGCAGGAGTGGGCCTGAACAGCAGTGGAGCAATGACCACAGGTAACACCCACCTGGAGGCACCTCACAGCCAAAAAACAATTGAGCAAAGAGCTCAAGTCCCACCTTGCCCTTCAAAACATGTCCTTATTCATGTTTATGCAGCACCACCTAACACAAGACAAAGAGGCACCATCCCCAAAAATCATAATTGTTCTAACAACTACAGTACCTATCCCAAAAAATCCATATTGCTTGTTTGCAATCCATGGCCTTTCATTGCTCCAAGAGAGGAGCTGGGTGGACAGAGCATGGATATCCTGCTCCATCTTTCAGCTCAGGGAGAAAAGCACACCCTAAGCTGCTACTGCTGCTATCACTCTGCTCCTGCAGCTCGGAGCACTGACAATCCCAGGTCTGCTGCCCTTATCTGCTACAAGATCTGCCAGCCAAAAGATGACACACACGTCTTCTTATGACAAATTGCTTAATTACAAGTTTGGCAATGTGTAATACTTTGTATTTGCTCCTATCGTTAAAGCTGGAGAAAATGAAAAAAACATCCATTACCCTGAGAAAAAAGTCTACTCTTACCATAAATTTCTGATAAAGAAATGAAGTAGGTTCAAGTTTAATCACACCAGCAGTAAATCAAATATCAAATTTAAAACAACGAATTACAAAGAGCCTCCTCACAGTCACTTAGCATTGATAAATTAGTAATGTAATATTAAATTATTCATATCTTTTTTTTTCCTTAGGACTATAATGATATACTGTACACAGCACTGATAATTTACTTAGGCTGAGTCCATTCATTTAATTATGCTGCTAAACTTGGTAGGCCAATTGGTCATCATGAGAGTTTCCAGGCAAGCTAATCACAAATATATAGAACATGTCCCTTATTGTCCCCAGCGGCTAAGTGCTAAAATGCTATTTAGTGCTCAGAAGGTTAATGTCCTGCTTATGTAAATTGTCCAATTTAACATTCAGCAGCAGTATCATAAATTCTGGCTCCAGGATTTCATTAAACGTATGTTCAAACTAGTTGACCTTAAAGGTTAACAAGCACAAGTTAAACAGGACAATTATTTAACTCGCTTCTTATCAAGAGACTGAAGCGCTCTAGCCATTTAATAGTCATGCATACTTCACAATTAGAATTCTTAAAAGGTCTCTGATAAAGCGGCAGGTCATGAATTTTCATAAGGATGTCAGATAATAACTATTTATCTGCACTTGTTTTTCTTTCTTATAAACTTAAACTTTGATCTTAACATTCAATTAGAAATGATTCCACAGAGAAAGACTAGGTGACTCAAGGAGCTTGTCTTCACATTAATTTGAATCTAAATTAAGCTTTCAAAACATTGCATCCATATTGTCTTCTACAGAAATTAATTCAGAAGTTAGCGACCTATTCTTCATGCAAAAACCACTTCAGCCTTTCAGCGTTAGACGATCGAAAACCACTGAATGCCAAATTATTACATCAGGTTAACAACCGCATTTTAATGCAAATCATAGGAAGAAAACTCTCCCTATACATCATGAAATAATTTGTATCATACACAATCAACTTGCCTTGTACTATGTGAACCAAAGATGAAGACAGATTAGCCGAGATCATTCCTTTTTTACGCTGCCCTATTTCTCACACAGCCTCTTTTCCGGAGGCTTTGGTGAAATATGAACAGCAGCAGCTCCTGGAAGTGGCTGCCACAGCCACTGCTACCTATGGCAGTGGTGATGCATTGAGAGCAGCTCCTCTGCTGGCATTTCAAATCCCAAACACAACTTCTAAATGCAACAGGATCAAGTCATAGCTTCAGGGGTACATTAAAACAGTAAACATACACAAGAAATCTCTGGAGGTGACAGTAACTATATTCCAAGGAAGTCATAAGAAACCTTTTCTATTTTTTTCAAAGCTCAAAGGTACAAGGTGATTTCACTTTCAGGTAAAATAGCAACTACAGTTTTATATTTATCAATCATGCAATTGCCACAGTATTTTAGAAAGAAAAGAAATGCAAGAGAAATTGAATGGCTATTTGAGAGAGAGGAAGTCTTTTCCGTTTTCAATATGATTATGCTTTCACCCAGTTCATGAGGATTTTTTTAGAACAAAATTTTGTTCCTGAGGGTGTCTGCTGAAAATAGGACCACAGGACATTTTAGAGCTAGAGCCCAATTTTTTTCAGTGATACATATAAAAAATGCAGGTCAGTTGGAGTAAGTCCATGAAGATGGGATGTTGGCTACCCATTTTTCCAGTATTCTATTTTAAAAGTTTTCTATCCTAAAAGAGATCAGAAAGTTACACACTTCAGCAGTCAGGACAAATAGTCAAGAATAAAGTTACGTCATTTGAGCCTTGAGGGGAAGGGACTAAGACTCTGAGAGAGCTGCTACCTGCAGTACATTTAAACAGCCCAAGGAAGTGTGATACATTCTAATTTTGTGAAATTAGCAGATTACTTTGGCTTGCTTTGCCAGAGTTTTGTTTCCTAAAAGCACTGTAATTTAACGATGGCGAAGCAGTACATGATGAATACTCACTTGTCTTTCTAAAGGTTATTGAAAACCTTGCAGAAAGAAAAGAATTTTCTAGCATCCTGAAAGTGACAGCTTTTTATGACCTCATGTGTGGCTCCTTTTCCAAACTTCATCTTTTGAATTCTGGCTTCAAATTCTTCCTGAAATAGGACATAAATAAAACTGAATGGCTAATGGACTAAAAACACTTATGATCAGGTTTTCATAACGAACATTATTAATGGCTTCCTTTGCACATGCACTGACATATAGTGCAATACTCATTTCTAAAGTAAGATTTAGAGCCCTATTTGCAATAAAAAGCTAACAGATGCAAATAAAAAATGAGAGGTTCCATTACACAGCTACACACAATGGATTTCTATTAAAGATAAACAGAAACATTTTCTTCTAAAGGCAGAAAGAGCATCATTAGAAACTCACACATGTATGTAAGATTCACATTTATCTTCTATGTTTCTTTTATTACTATCAACAGTACTAAAACCTTGGGTCTGGTTTTCAGTAGCAATGGACACACACATCCTATTTTGGCTCTTCCTAGACTTGTGAATCTTCACACCTGAAAAATCTGGTTGACAGAGTACAGATTATCTCCAAACGATGCAAAAACCCCCACCAAACTCAACAAAAACCCACCAAACGAACCCCTCAAAAAACCCACAAAAATAACCCCAAATAAATATACATCCTTCTGCCAGACTTCTAGTCTTTCTCCCACATCACACCATCACCACCACCTTTTCTTTTTAAAGGGCAATAATGAGACAGAAATGAAATCCAGAAATGAAGACAGGCAACTTGAAGAGTTACTATTACATAAAGCTCTTCAGTCTGTCCAATTATTAGTTAAGATCACCACAAATCCTCTGCTCTGGCTCTTCACAAATTCAAGAATATAGGTAAATATTTTTGTCCCTATTTAGAAAGGCAAGTAGTTTTTCCTGCTGCCTCCATGGGACCCCAAGCAGAACCTGCAGGAGATCCTGCCCGGCATGGGGAGGTTCACTCAGGCAAGGAGGCTGAACAGCCCCATGAGCCTGATTTACTCCACAGGATTTACTCTCACAACAAACTTAAGAACATTTACAGAACTCAATACTTTTGAATTTAAAAGTAAAGCTTATTTCTCTCACTTTACGTTCTTTCAATAATTTCCATAGATCTATTCCAAACATCCAAACTCATTGCATCAAAAGAAATTCAGGGATTTCACTTGCAGTAATGATTTCTGTTGGGGCTGCAGTAAAAAAAAAAAGCTATTTGAGTTTAGTTAATGTCAGTATTCAGATGAAAGCTGAAAGAGTACTTCTCTAACAGGTCTGTCCATTAGCAATTGATCATTAAAATACATCACTGGCAGTGTATAGGCAAGAAAATGAACTTAAACAATGAACAGTAATTATGGTTTTGCACAGGCAACAAAAATATGGTATGTAATTCTATTTTTCTTGAACACAGTGAGGGATCTGCTACTGAATTTGGGGGAGCCAGGAATTTATTCACTTGTCTTTTACTAAAGATGAAAGACTCCTAAAACACTTTGAAAAATAATCCCAATGTCAATTGGGAGGGTGCCTGCTGTTAGAATCCAGGAAAACTCGATGAAGACAGATCGGATGATGAATCACTCCAGCAAGTTTCTTAACAGAATGGACTTCTGGTTTGATAGAGCCACCTCTTCTTCTAACTTTAATTCAACATGTCTAAACACACATTGACTGAAGGGTTTAGGTCCCTCTAAATATGTCCCAGGCCTGGTAAGACTCTTGATACATCTCACCTCATTTACATGAGTCTTAACTACTACTGTTGGCCAAGTTCTCATTCAGCTGAAGGAGTATTAACTGAATTCACTGATTTGTAGATGATTTTCACTGTGAGGAGAAGGGAGTGGAGGAGGGGGACGAATTGATTTTTAGGAATAAACTACTTTGCAGGTATACATCTGAATGCAAAGTTTAGTTTCAAACATCTAAAGTGTTCTTGTGACCTTACTTCCAGCTTACTTCCAGGAAAGTTCAGGTTCCTAAAAGCATACCATTACTTGAAAATCTGAGAGTATGACAGGAGACCAGTTGTAAACCAATTCCCATTGTGTTCAGTTGTCAGGAGGAAAAAAAAACCAAACAACTTAATGATTTTACAAAATATTTGCTGATATGAGAATTATGGCTTTTCATCAGCAATTGGGTGCAAGTAGCACACCCCAGCAACAGCTCTTGTGCCTGCAACCTTCTGTATTCAGGCCTCATCAAGGTGATTACACAGAGGCTTAGTAAGCATGCTTCAAGAACTCATGGAGAGATGTTATATGCTGAGAGGTCACAGGTATAGAAGTCTTGCTGAAGAGGGGTTTAGAAGCTTTTTGAAGCTGGATTTTATTTGGTTGTTCAGGGTTTTTTTACTGATTGGTGTAGGATAACTTATGTGTCAGGTGGTATTGAAGGGAGATGTATCAAAATCTGGCATTAAATGAAGTGCAAGAATTCATGCACTTGCTGACCTTTCACAAACAAGTTTGAAGTAAAGGTCAAGTCCAGCTAAAACCCAGAATTTTCCTGTCTTAGGGTTTAAAAAAATATATCATTAAAATTTTGAGCTAGTTTAACATGATTTTTCTTTGGATCTTACACCATTGTACAAGGGTACACCATCCTCCTCAATTATCCCATTACAGCTTTTGCTTTGTAGTCACAATACTGTTTTTGGCTAACCCTTCTGCATCTCTGTTTTATAATGACTTTTATGGCCAATGCGAAATCACTGCAGTGAGGCTTCAAGTAGTTTTGTGAAGACTGTTATAATAATGAACAAAGTAGATCTGGAAAAATTTACTATTTGAGGCAATAATTAAGCATAATATAAAAATATTTAGGTGACAAATACATAAACCTTTCAACTAAAGAGACAGATAAACTTCAATGAGATTATTCTGTAGTAGGAAATTATTTATAATTAGTCACCTTACAGAATCGTCTTTCTCTGCATTTTGTTGCTTTATAACTTGTGTCCCTGCACAACCCTCAGTGCATACAAGCTATGTCATTATTCTGGCACCCTTGTCCCACTTGGAGGTTTAGTTACAACTTGGGCATCAGGCATTTGGGTTTTCTTCTACAACAGACAGGTTCAAGCCACAGTCTCTTCTGTGATTCCCAGGGAGCAGGAGACAACTTTCTGAGCTTACCTAAGCTTTTCTGATTTTTCATGCATGCAAGTTTGTTCTTCTCTTTACTAATGACTGAGAAATCTTAAAAATTATCAGCCGTGATGAAAATAGCTGACAATAATTTAAATGTAAAAACCTCCATCCTTAAAGCCTTAAATATTGGATACAATATTCATTGATCATCTTGTTCTCCCATCTGCCCTACTTGACAAGTCCTTAAACATTTAAAATCTATTTAGGACATAAACCTACATTTTTTGGGACAAGCTCTTTTTCTCAGTTGCTCATTGTAGCTCCAGCCAACTCCTGTGATGCAGGTATTGACAAAATGAAAAAAAAAAACCTAACATGAATTCCTAAAATTCCAGTTGGTTCATGTTCTGAACTTGATTATGTCAGGTAATACATCACTACTATAATTTATTCCAGTGAATTATAGGAATAAGAATGATTATTGAGCATGAATAAATGAATGAATGGAGTTAGGGAAGAAGAAACACAGAAAAATTTAATATTTAGGTACACATTAGATAAATTAAGTCCTTTTATCTCTTTTTCATTTTATCATATTGATGAGGGAGAAAATAATAATTGCTGCTCAACATGGCATATATATTTATATATCTCTTACACTAGGAGGCTGTTTTTCATATGGCACTTAGATATTAGTTGAAAGCTGATACATAATAATCAATAACCACATGCAGAATAAAATGTGTCAAATAATAGGGATAGTTTCAAATTCAAGCACTTTAAGTTCAGAAATCACAGATTTAAGATTATCCGGCATCAATTCATGCATACACAGGGTGCAAACCTGTTGCATCCCATGGGCAAGATGTCACAATTTCTTTCTAAAATCATTTTTCAGTCCATGGTTCTGAGCTTGGGGTTTTTTTATGTACACAAGAGGTCTTGTCTTTCCTATGTTTTTCATTGCTGAGGTTACACAAGCATTCTGCTAAGTCCAGGAATATCTTTATGCTTAAAACTACAGGCATAAAGGTTTGCAAATGTTGTATTTACCACTCTGTGTCTCCCTCCTAAAAACATTAAAATTTACTGCACTGGTGCTTGTGAAGCTCAGGGATCAAATGAATTCACATGGAAAGAAATAGAAAGTTTCCACCTGACCTTGCTGGGAGCTGGACTAGAACTTTCATGAGGTAAAACATTTGCAGAGGACCAGGTAGTACTTTATTATGATTTATTAAATGTCAGTTTATATGAGTTTTATTGAATATGAGATTAGAGCAGTAGTTATTATATGACAGCACAGTATTCTGTGATTTACTCATGAACTGCTCTTTTTTTTCTTCACCTGCAAATACCCTGCAGAGCTGAGGGGAAAACATGGCATCAGCTAAACCAAAGAAATGGAAATGCGAATAAACATATTTAAATCTTGGGGCACAGGAGAGCTTTATCATGCTCATCTCCTCTCTGATGTTATTGATCTCTCTAAGTGCAGGAATCAGGCTATGAATATGACCTACAAAAGTGGCAAAGATTTTAAACTTTATTATACTGGCTTGGAATTCAGTCTTCATTGGAACAGAAAGGGCAATTATTCAGGGCATATGTGCAAGTCAAGGCAATTTGTTCAGAAAGGGAAAATGAAGAGAGTGGTAGCAGCCATAAGAGAAAGCTGGAAAAGAAAAAACAGCTGGAAAGATCCAAAACACTTAGTGTTCAGCTGGGATAATATGGGCTCAGATGTTGGGAAGCTGAGGATAATGGCCCATGAACATATGAGGTTTGCTACAATTCTCCATTTTCACAGTCAGAATTTCTAGCACAGAACAAAGGGCTACATTTGTAATTATCATATTATTTTTTCATTTCTATTCTATTGAAATTTAAGCATGAAGAATTTGATCCAAAGGCTACTGGAGGCAGTGGGTATCTACATTTACTTCCACACCCATCCAGTAAAGCCAAAACTGTAGTCCTGTATTAAAGGCTTTTGGTGGCCTGCACCCAGAATATTGAAGAGGCTCCACTCTGGGATGAAGATCACAGCCAAGAACTATAGCATGACTGAACATTTTTAGGAAGGGTAATCCTGTCTGCCTAGGCAAGAGTGAGACAGAATGAGACAATCTGTGGAGACTTTCCCACAAGAACTAAGGGTAGTCCAAAACTTTTACTGCTTTGCTTAAGCACAAGGTACGTTACTCTGACCTTGTTCTGCTTTATATAAACCCACTGCACATTTCCCTCTGAGTCTGTGCCTTTGTGCTGAAGAACATCCCGCAAACTTCTTTCCCACAGACAAACTGACAACAGACTTAAGCAGATGTTGCACACTTTGTGGGATCTACAAATTCATTGCAACTCTAGAACACACCAGGACACAGGAATTGTACAACTCCAAAGAGAAACCAAAGGGAAGTTTTGTCTTTATTTGTTCTCTTTTAAAAATACAGACCAAGAGAGCTGGGGTTATTCAGCCTGGAAAAGAGAAGGCTCTGGGGAGACCTCATAGGATCTCTCAGTACCTAAAACGGCTTAGAAGAAAGCTGGAGAGGGACTTTTCACATGGGTGTGTAGTGACAGGTCAAGGGATAGTGGCTTCAAACTGACACAGGGCAGGTTTAGATGAGATATTAGGCAGATATTAGGAAGATATTTTCTACTGTCAGGGTCATTGGGGCAGTGGCACATGTTGCCCAGAGTTGTGGATGCCCCTGCCTGAAAGTGTTCAAGGCCAGGTTGGATGGAGCTCTCAGCAACCTGGTCTAGTGGAAGATGTCCCTGCCCATGGCAGGGATCTGAAACTGTATGACCCTTCTGAACCAAACCATTCTATGATTCTATGAATTTTCTGCTGCTATTTTTGTAATGAGGAATACACAGTAACTGCTTCAACTGAGCTTTATCCCAGTATTGTTGATATTCTAATTTTCAGCCAAAAAATTAAATTAACATATTTAAAATCTTAGGGAAAAAAAGTTAGGGTTACAAATTCCTGCGCCATCCTTTCTACACTTTTGGGTTGGATTTTTTTCCTCATGTTGGCCCTGGTACACCCAAAGATCAAAGTTCTGCGCACTGTTTCATTAGCCAAGGTTCAGACCCATACACACAAAATCCCAGCTCGTGCCTCTGCTGCTCTTCAGCCATAGTTCATCATGATAAACTGGGATATAACTGCTGCTACGTCTGGTTTGGAAACATTCTGTAGTCTGGTTATATCCCCAACATTCCTCAGACCACAATTTCAACACAGAAAACATTCAGACCAGAGTGATGGGAGACAATGACAGTCATTTGAAATGAGGTTTGGCAACAAATTTTCTGACAAACGCTCTGGGATAATGCTCGCGGAGAGAATTGTGCTCTCCGAGATGTGACTTGTTAATTCAGTCTGAGGGAAGAAGATTCAAAGCCGTCATTTATTGGAGCCTATTACGGGACTTAATCTGAAGATTTTGACATACTTCCAAGACAAATAGGCTACCATGAGTGAGACATGTTCAATAAGGTGTGTACTGTAGGAAATGAGGGCTGTAATTGCCATGCTGAGAGAGCTTGTTGTCTATGCAATTTAATGACCTTCTCCTCACAGTGTCCCTTCCGACACAACGTGAACCAGAGATGAATCATGCCAAGCACATGGAAAGGGCCTTTATCATCACACAGCAGACTTGACCAAATGGTTACTGCTTATTATGGGCGGGTAACATAGGATTTGAGCCCCACAAAATAAAACATTAGGAATTACGTCTTCTGTAATGCTTGGGCCTACTCATTAAACATCATGGGAGTGTTTATAATTTCCTTGTTACTCTGCAAATCACAGCAGTGGCCTAAGTTTTCCAGAACAAGTTTTCTCTTTGCTTGCAACAGTGAGTTAGACTGAAGGTAACACCAGATAGCTCCACTCCACCAGATAGCAGCACAGATTATGATAGAAACAAGTCCAATCCTGTTTGTCCTTAGCACTTAACCAAGACATACTTACTTAGTCTATTTAATCTTTCCTTGTGAAACAGTTTTCCCAGTCATGTCAGAATATCTGTCACCATTTTCTGAACTTTCTCCAACTTCTAATTTTCCTACCTGATACTGAGACAGGAAAAGAAATTTGCTATCTTGGCTGCAATCCACATCATTGAGGAAAAAATGTGGAATGACAGAAGTGCAAAGACATAGGTCACTTATTGTGGAGGGTTGCAACAACAAAAGAAATACAAAAACATAGGGTGTAGAAATTAAACAACCTTTTTAAGATTTTAAAACCTGAAAAATACTGAAGACTACACTACATGTAAAAATTTCCCCCTGTACTATCTATATTCGTATATGTACTTGGCAATGTCCGTGGTTATTTCTACTGCACGACTTTGAGGTTCCAAGGAATCCTGGAGCTTCTTCCTCCCAGCACATTTTATTGCTACAAGAACAGCAGTTCTTGATAACTAATTTTCGTTTGTGTAGTTTACAGCACTTTTATGTAAGAAGTTACCTAAGATTTGCTTGTTTTACAGTTCTGGTGTTCTAGGTGGTGCTGTTTTCACGATGTACTTCTTACAGATGCATCAAATTGAGTAATTGGATGACTGGCAGTATTACAATCTGGCCTTAAAATCTGAATGCCGGGTTAGTGGTTGTGAAGCAACAGAAAATTAATGTTACTAAGATTTCTCTCACCTAACATAGAAGAAATGCTGTTTTCCTACACGTGGTGGATGGTTTGCTCTTCCAGCCAGTGCTAATAACAAATATCACCACTAAGAGAAAGCAATTTCTGTACATCAATTGGAGTTTGCAAGTTTTTCCAGCCCATCCTTTTGGGCCTCAAAGCAATGTTTGAGAGCCTGGCTAAGTTTTCTCGGAGACTCCAGCACTGAGGTGGGGCTTTCAAATTCCTCTTCGCACCAGGGACCCTACATATATACAGCATTAATTTATTTTTTATCGTTGCCATGTCCATCCACAGAGGCTCCCCAGGGTGGCAGCGAACAATCCGCCTGAGCTTTGCGGTGCTGGAGCTTTTCCCAGGGTACTTTCCATGCTCCAGGTGGGCGCAGCTTTCCCGGCACAGGGAAGCCACGATCGGGGCCCGAGTAGGGGGGACCCCACGACGGCGAAGGCTCTGCCCAGGGTTGGAGGGAGCAGCAGCCAGGGCCTGGTGGGGCAGAGGTGCCCGGGCAGCCCTCGGGCTTTATTGCTTTATTCACGGCCCCATTCCTGCCCGGCCCCGCTCANCCAGCAGCTCCTGAATTCCCTGGGCCCACCAAAGTAGCTTTCGCTGCCCTCTTTCTTGGGAGAGGGGGGAACGACTGTGCAGAGCTGCACGAGTTCCGGGATCTGCTGCTCTCCGAAGGAAACTCTGCTCTCCTTCCAGGGATTTACACTTAACGCGCGGCTCTCCACTCGTTCTCGCCTCCTTGCGCGCTGTGAGGGTGTACCTAACTAGTTGTGATCACTTCTTAATTCTGTCCTGTAATTGGATTTCTATTTTTTTTCTTTATTCTGGGAGGAGTCAGGGTTGTGGCCGTTTAGAGCTGCGGCTCGCGTTGGTTCTGCATGGTTTGAGCGTCGAAATTGACCCCAAAGGGCAGCGCTGTGTGGGCGCTTCTTTCAGAGCTCATTGCTGAATGTTTGCTCTGCTGAATATTTTAACGGTGTGCCTACACCTTGATCACTCAGCGAGTTTAAAAGAGTTAACTGGAGAGATGTGTATGTGTGTGTCACAGCACACACACACACAGAAACAATTAGAACTTTTTATATTAAATCTACTCCAGATATCAGTCTTTTCAATCCAGAATAGGGCCCCAGGTCCTACTTCTGATTGAGTTAATCTGGTTTAAATTATTTTGAAATACCTCTCCTTTATCTCGTGCTGTTGACTGATACTCTGATGTATTAAAGAATAAATTATGGCTGGTAGTGGAAACCTTGTTGATTTTTCTGTAGTTGTTAAAAGCAAAACTTTGTTGGTATTATTGTCCTATTTTATTGGCAGAAGGTGTTATGTAAAGGAAATGATACATGCTTTTGCAAATTACCTTTTCGTAAGTCTGATCTGTTTTTTATGGCCAACTGCAAAAGTTGGTCCTAAGCAGTGTGGGAGATTCAGGTTTGGACTTTTGGTAGTTGTTAGCTTTTGTGTGTGTAAAAAAAGTCACAAGCAGGAGTTGATTCTTCGTTTAAAAGCTAAATGGCAACATCCTAGCATGGACAAGGCCCAGGGGGGAAAACTTGATGTTGTTTTACATATAGGAACCAGGATGTGATGATGCACTTAATTCTTCACAGGCAATAGTTTGAACTTTTTATTTTTTTTTATTTGCAACTCAGGATGTGGAGACATACTGGTATAGATAAGGATAAAAAGAATGTCTTTAAGTCATTACTGAATGTGTTGAGAAAATTCGCCAGTTTTAAATTTCTAATTTATAGTAAGGACTGTTGGAAAACACCCCCATAATTTATTTTGAGTGGAGCATGACATACCACTGTTTGCCTTGGTGGTAGTAAAAGTCATACTGGTAGAGATAATGACCAAGTTTTCAGTAATTATTTCTCTTCCACATTTTGTTTTGTAACCACAGACTCCTACTTCTTTCCATCAGGATAACTAAATGCTCCCCAAGCCTCTAAACATGCCTGGGCAGTAGAGGTTTTGATTTAAATTGGTCATTGCTACTGTTCTGCTACTATCTTGTTTGTTAGATTTTAATCTGGTTTAAATAGGCACATGGAGAAGGCAGAATAATGAATTAGTGTGACAACAGAGTATGTGTTTATGTTTGCTTAGTAATTAAATAGACAGCTGATTAATGGGGAATATCATTAATAGCTGCCTGCATGGTTTTATGGAGAACAGATCTTGTGAAACACTCCTGGCTTCATTCTCTTAATGGTTTGGTTGATAAAGGTACTTGATGGTATAGAGGAGTGCTTACAAAGTCAAGCACTTGGCTCAGTAGTACTGTGATTTAAAATTTAAATTTTCCTTTTTCAGGAGTTAGAGGCTGGTAGATGGATCAAAGTGGGTCAGGTGAGGAATTGGTCCGTTGCTGGTGGGGCTGGATGTGATTAGAAACCAGCCTCCTTGTGTCCAGCACTCGATTTTGCAGTGTTGAAAGTTGTATGTAAGATAATTAATTTAAAATTTAATGTGGCACAAATATTAGTGGAACAGTAGTTAACGGTGGCAGGACCTTTTGTATGGTCTGCTCTTGATTCCGTGGTGAAGTGAAATAATCAAGCATATTTTAGCACACCCTAAACCTGCAGCCCATTTCATTCTAGTTAATCATCTGCACTGTTAAAGGCTTCTATTTTTGCAGTTTGACCCACTGAACAGAGTAATAAGGACTAATTCTTCCATGTATTTGTTGTGCCATCAATTTGGCTGTTTTCAGCTGTCTTCATGTTGCTTAATTCCAAACTTAGGTATTGTAACTTCAGTTCCTTCTTTTATTTTGAAGGGTTTACAGGGGTAAGGAAGCTTGACTTTGGGGGTGTTTTATTTGTGTAACTTGAGCAGTTATTTATCCCAGAAAAGCTCAGTGCCTCTGGTTTCTTTAGAGCTGCCTGAGGACTGTCTTGATGCTGTATTTCACAAAGCAGCCTCCCCTGGGTTCATTATGCTTAGGTAATTGTATTTTTGCTGGTGGTGTTCTCTCGGGGCAGGTTTTGCTGTCTCGTAAGAAATGTCCCCCTGCTTCAGTTTCATTCCTGTGGCTGTTTGCACTCAAAACACCAGATGTCACTGTTGCAGTTTCTCTTTGTGTGTGTAGATAATACACATTTGTGTGAAAAGGCATCTGTAAGTTACACTTTTTAAACTGGAAAATAGATAGGTGTTCCCCCCACAATCACCAGCCCTAAACATAAAAATATTCAGTAATCTAATAATAAATATCCAAGGCTGCCCTTTTGCCTGGCCTCTTTCAATCACTTTAAATCATCACTGAGGTGAGCAAGCCCTTACGCTGCATAGTTTCTAATGAAACTATACTTCAGTATAATGGTGTGTGCCTGCTTGAGGAATTAATTGTAACAGCACATGTACATTAATACCTCACTCTGAACTTGGATAAAATTTACATGTGAAGCAAATGGCACTAGTGAAGGATTCTTACCAGAAACAATTCCTGACACTTTTTGTTTGTTTGTTTCTTTTCTTTCTTTCTTTTTTTCCCTAGGTTCTGAGTTAAGCTCAGAACTTCCAGAAGACAGCTACTCTTCGGGAGGTGAAGCCCTGGATGGTGATGATGAAGATGAAGCAGCAGCCCCTGGCAATGTGGCTGAAGAGGCAACAGGCTCCAAAGATGGCCCAAGTTCAGGATGGGCAGATGCCATGGCAAAAGTGCTCAACAAAAAGATTCCACAGAATAAGTCCACCATCTTGGCCAAGAATAAAACCCTGGAGAAGGAGAGAGAGAAAAAAAAACAAGAGAGGCAAGAAAAGAAGATGAGGGTGAGAAAAAGATACAGTACTCCATGTGCAGTGACTGTCAGATGGGCTACATGCAAGATAGTCTCAGACCACTGTCCCAAATCTCTGCTGAGGCTGTGTCAGTTTTGGAGTCTCTCCTTCACAGTGATCTTGAGTAGCTTAATTTTTTTACTTTCCAGTCATGTTGTGTAAAGTTTTTTCCTTTACTGCTTCTTCTGGGTCATGAGGCAGGCTGAACTTTGGCAGCAGGAGTGTTCCAGTCTGTCAGCTTAAGGTGTTTTCTTTTTTGAGGGGGTGATTTTCTAATTGGTGTTGTTAATTTGGGGTGAAATTCACTTTGTTGGCATTACAAATTGAAACAGTTCTCTATCACAGAAAGTGAGAGGGAGAAAGAGAAGAAAACTTCTTCCATTTAAATTGTGCTGTGAATTCCAAAATCAAGGCCTCTAGGTTGAGATAGCAGTAATTATTGATGTGGTTGTGCATTGTTGTTTGCTCCCCTCAATCATTTTCCTGACTGGAGTTTTCTGTTGCCGTGTCAGTGGCCTAAATTGCTTCTGGTTCTGACACTGGTATGAAGAAAACAAAACCATATTGCCAAGTAAGTCATTTGTTTGTGCCTTCGGTGGAACTTTTAATTCCAGGCTCTGATTGATTTACCTTGAGGCTAGAAATACATTAATAGTTACAATGTCTCATCCTACCAGTTCTGTTTCCGTGGGTTAACCAGGTTATTCACCTGACAGTTTGGGACATGCTGCAGTTGGGCCATGGCTTGCCTTTTAGATACAGGCAGCTTCAGTACAGCATCTGCACAGTCGTGATTGTCCTAAATGCCTGCTCACATCCAGTAAATATGTGAGAATACTGCAAAACAGAGATGGGCTGCCGGTCCCCAAAGTGACTTGGTTACTTTAGAAAAACTTGAAAGCAATTTGCCTTTCATTGATTTCTTGCTGATGAAAGGTAGGATAGGACAGTTCTTTTGATCAAAGGCCAAAACATGGTCGTAAACTCAGAATTTCATAGTAGTCTGCCTGGAATTATAAAGATAAGGACTCTGAAATTCCATTAGAGTCTTCTTGCATAAAACACATTTAATGGAACATTAGCAGGCCTAAAACACTGTTAAATTGTTCAGAGAGGAAGAAAAAATGTCACTACCTTGCTCTTAAGGCAGAGGTCATGAAATACAGTGGTCTCCTATTGCTGCAGAAACAAAGCTGGTGGTATTGTGTCTGCTGGTAATGGAAAAGTGGATCAATTTGGTTTTGAAACAGAGAGCCTCCCAAAAAAATACACAAAACCCAATATTGTACACAGGACTTCTTGTCTGGTGGACACTTGGTGCTCTTCCTGTGTTAGAGTTCTGCCTGTTGCACTCTTTGCTGAGTGTCACTTTGGTCACAAAGCCATACCGGGATCAGTTCTGAGGGGAAAAGTCAGATTCCCAAGGCTCAAAGTGTGACATGACTGTCTTGATGGACCCAGGATTTCATTATGTATAAAGTTTTTGATAATCAGCTTGTGAAGTCTGGGATTTAAAGGCTGTCTTTGAATAATTTCCTTGCTCATGGCAGTCAGTATGAAAGCATCTTTCTCCTAGGCATTTGTGACTGGAAGCAGATGCCCCTCTGAGATTTGAGTGTGGCCCCTGTTGTGTCAATGCAAGAGACTTGCTCAGACCTGTTGTCCAGCCCTATATTGGAGCTCCTTTTACTTTCAACCAAACTGAACTTTGCAGATTCTTTTTTTCCTCCTGCTACATACTCTATCAGATCATGCTGCATTCTCAAATGTCCATGTTGTTTCACATAACAATATTTATAATGCAGCTCGATAAAAAGCGGGAATGGGAAATGATGTGCCGAGTGAAGCCAGATGTTGTCAAAGACCGAGAGAAGGAAAGAAATCTTCAGAGAATTGCCACAAGGTAAAAGTTTTTCTGAATGCTTTCCTTAAATATATGTATATCAAAAAGAGGAGGAAAAGGCCTGTGCAGGTAATCTGTTTCCAATCAAATTGAACTCTTAAGAAGTGACTAGCAGGAGCTGAGAGATTTATAGACAAGTCTGCATTATGCAGTATCAAGTTCAACAAAAGATTTCAGAAGCTTTACGAAAGAGTGAAAATTTAGATGAGAATCTAATGTTTGCTTAACACAAGTGCTTTGTTGGATCCCCTCATTTTGTTAATTTAATGCCTTAAAAATGCAGAACAGTTGTTTCTACTGTTCTGGTTTTTTGCTTCTCTGCAGAGGATTCACCAGATCCACGGCTGTGAAGTTCAGCTGCCTGTTCACATTGTGGTAGTTTGGTGTCACAGAACTAGCTGAACATTTTGATGTGCTGCCTGTATGTGTCTCCTTACTCATTCCTCTGCCTTATCCTCCAGCTTCAGCTGCTATTAAAAAATCTACCTGAGTAATTTAATAACTGATTTTAGGATAAATAACATGTTCCCAAGGATGAAACATGCTCAAGGTTGAAACTGATCTCAGTGCCATGTTACCTGGCTTACTTCAGTCTGAATAGTTATTTGTATATTTCTTTGTTACTGGTTCCTAGCAACAAGTATGAGGGAGGAGTAAAAATTGAAAGTCTTTTATGTTGTAGTAAATGTTACTTCTTGACTGACTTGAGGTTCCAGGTAACCATTTTGGGGAGCTAGAAGCTATCTGGCATCTGCTGGATAATTAGCTTTAGTAGGGGGTTCGTTTCTGTAAAAGCAACTTGAGTTAAAAGATTTGCTTTGTTGTCTTTTTGCCTGTCCCAGAGGTGTTGTACAATTATTCAACGCTGTCAGGACGCACCAGAAGAAGATGGAGGAGGAGGTGAAGAAAGCCGGGAGCTCTGAGAGGAAGCGCGCGAAACTGATGTCTTCTGTCTCAAAGAGAGATTTCATTGATGTTTTAAGAAACATGGAGGGGGCCAAAGGAGGCAAGAATCCTTCTGGAAAGGCCACAAAAAGTAAACAGGTATGCTTCACCTGTGAGAAAAAAATGCTTACAAGGTGCCTTCTCAATGTAATGACTCTCTGTTAATGTGCCTGCACTTTATAAACCTGTGCCCCAAATAGCTGGGATGTTTTGACACTTCTGGAAGGGAATAAGTAGCTCTTAGCCTGTTTTCCCTGTCTTTTGGCTGTCAAAGTACAAAACACAGGAAGATCTTCTGATAAGACATCAAGCCTTCTATGCAAATAACTTGGTTTAGCTATGTGTTTAAAAAAGATCATGAAACACTAGATTTTGTCTTGGATTTTGCACTAGGCATGGAACAAACTGCTAGATTATGATGGGTTGTGACATTTGGAATTTGGCTATAAATATTTAACTCCTTGAAATCATTAAAGACCTCGAGGGTGTTCATCTTACACAGTGTATTAGACTGTACTTTTGTGTCCCCATGGTTTGGTCGTGTCAAACTCGATTCCTTTGGGTGATTATGGTGTCTGAAACTGAAGGATTTGCCATAGAAAATGAATACCACAACAGAAAGAAACAGAGATGTATCAAACCTTATATGTGGCCTTTTCTTTCCCTGATTCTCTGTGTGTAGTGGGCTGGTGTGGCATCTTGTGATGTTTTGGAAAGAAATACATTCTACTTTTTCCAGTTGTCTTTGAGACACAGTGTAGTTGGACTCATCCAACTCTTCATCAGTTCTTTCAGCTCACCAAGTAGCTCAGGGTTGAAAACAAGTTGCTCAGACTCACTCTTCCTCGTATTTCAGAAGCTGCACGTTTTTGAAGTGTATTTGTGTTCAGGTTTGAACTCTGTGCTTGGTGGTGGGTGGAATACTGCAGTTGGCGCAGACACACTGCAGTTAACTAAGTTTTTTCTGTGCCAGGAAGAAATACTTTAATCAGTTGGGAGACAACAGTTTGTCATATGTTTTTTGTTTCTGTGCACTTGGGGAACATGCTGAAACACTGCCTGGCATGGAATGCTCATACAAGTTTCATGCAAGTGCAATATTAAAGTATTTGTTAAATTCTTTGGATAATGAGAACAATTTAGCTTGGTGCTGACACTTTATTTCTCCTTAAATAATTCCAGCTTGCTTGTTTTGGTGGGGGGGCCATGTGCATGTGTGTGGTTCTCTTTTTTTGGTTTGTTTTTCCTCCCTTGGAATAGCAGAATATTGGAACAATGGCAGTGCCAACTAGTGTTGTAGTCAGTATTGGCACAATAGCAGAGCAAGAACTAGGACCTTGTTTTTGTGACACATTGTACCAGGGCAATTTTTAAGTCACTAGGTCAGAAAACACAGATTTCAAATGTTTCTATACTTAAAAAAAAGTTTTATTTTGGCAGCATCAGTAACAGTACATTTCCATTCAAGACCTCTGGTGATGCTTTAGATGCTGGGTGGTTAATGTTGGGTTTGACTGTTAATGTAGGTGCTGCTTTCACATGGCTTGTGCAGAAAAGTTGGGATGGGGATCAGGGTGTTTGGTTGGGTTTTTTAATTGCATCAGTAATCAGACCAACCCCCTTCCTCTCTCCCTTGTTGCCTTTGCTTCAGCAACTCTCCATTCAATTTAATACTGAACCAAACTCTTTAATAACTCCTTTTCAAGCTGTTCCTAATCTGCCTTATTTTCTCTTGAGAACATATCTTACTCATTTAGCAAGCTCCCCTCTTGGTAGTTGTTGAGGCTTGAGGTTGAGGCCAAAATCTGCTGTTCATTCTCCTTCTCAGAATTACACAGATATTTAGCCACTGAACAGTTTTGCTGGCCTCCACTGTCGTATCTCTGCTTCTTGGTCTCTGAGGGTGTTTCGGAGGGTAGGAAGCCTGGATGAGGCTTTTTGGTAGTAAATTCCTTGCAGTAGGATTTCAGCAGATTGTTTGTGCCATCTGAAAGCTTTTGTTTGTTTGTTTTGTGGGTTTGTTTTTGTTGAGTATGGAGTATATTCATTTTTACTAAAAGTGGGGGGAAGGAGATACATTTATTTATCTCAGCAAAAACAATGGAAGAGATGCCAATCCCAAAATCCAGGCACTCTGCCATCAATTAAAAGGCAGTCCAGAACAATAAAAACACTACCCCACCCACATAAAACAAGCAGTCAGCAGGAAAAATAGCAGAAAAAAGTTTTACCAGTGAAAGCAAACCTTTTTTGACTCAAGCCTTGTGCTGTGACATGAGACTTGACTGTATTTTGAGAATGGGCAAAACCATTTTCTTGCTCTGCAGGAGTTTTTGAATGCAAAATTTGCTTTGTATTTTTGAAAGTGTGGCAATTTCTTTCAAGTGTCAGGAGTTGTTGAAGAAACCCCTTATAAAGCTCTGTTGATTGACTATTTAGTCAAGTATATTTATGTGTGAGAAAAAGAAATTAAATGCTCTGTAAAGGCCCATCTGCAGCAGCATGATTTCAAAGCAGTATGACCACTTTTTGAATTTCGTTCTCTTATTTTCAACAGCTTCATGCATTCCTGGGAAGGACAGGTAACCTGTGCCCCACTAGAACATTGTTCATAGTTTTGTTTACTTTTAGCCATTGGCCTAAATGTTACTTGGCATATCCCTACCAACATAACTATGAAGGAAAGACTGTAAGGCTGTGTACGTTTTCCTGTGCCCTTCTTGTGAAACTGTAGCCCTTCTTGGAGTTCTGTGTGCCCAGCTGGGAGTAATTACTTTTCTGAGCTGGAGCCAAAAGCTTTGCCTTTCATATCATTTGCTGTTTATCAAGGTATTTCTTAATCCTTGCTGAGCCAGCTGACTTGTGTAATATTTTTTCCTGTTTTTTTCCCAAGTTACTGTGCATGATGCTTGCCTCTGGGTAAGATCATCTGATTTCTCTCCCCTCACCACCTTGTCTTTGCAATGTGGGAGAAAAATGTAGAGATTAAAAAGAATAATAATAAAATCCCACTCATTTGTGTTCAGATGGGCTATTTTTTTAAGTTTTGGGATGGGTCTGTCTAGGAATCTTCTACTGTCAGATATGAGAGCTTTCAATTTTGTTCAGCACAATCCTTACACACCAGGTTTTCATTTCAGGTGTTGGTCGTATCTTCCTGTAAAACACTACAAGAAACATTATTAAACTATAGGTTTAGAAAGGCTACTTATCTGAAATGCTGCTTTTTCAGGCCTGGAAGATGAAGTCATTTTCATGTCTATAGAATGAATACAAAAGTACGTAGTGGCAGTAAAAGATTCCTGGCAGGAACCTTTTGTTTTCTTTAGGTCTTGCTATATCTGTGTATTTTAATAAATTTCAGGGCGCTCTTAGGAAGTAGCATTGCTTCCAGGGTTGGGTGAAGTTTCTGTTCTCTTAGAGTTGCCACAGATATGTTGGCTAATGTAGTGAACTACATGAGGTCTTGAAATCTTAATTGTAAGAAAAGAAAAAAATTCAGAGTTATTCTCCTCGCTTGCAGTGTGTCAGTGACAATTTCATCTTGACTTTTCTCTTGTTATTTGTGCTGCTCCCTGTAAAACATTTTACTGTGTGGTTAAACATTTTTTAGTGACACATAAACAACTGGCATGAAAGTTGCAGATACTCTTTATGACAAGCATAACCTGCATTCATGAACCTTTCATTTTTAATTAGGACTTTGTGGCATGATTTTGCTTTAACTTGTAAGCTTTCTTACACCAGTTCTGTTGCAGAGCATTTCAGTGGTGAAAGTAAGAGCAGGATTTCCTGGTCTACTTCAGCAACCATGACCCAAATTCTGCAAGGTAATCTTTCTCTAAGCTAGGCTGACTAACTGACCCAGAGGTGCAATTTTCTTGCTGTGTTGTGATGGCATCTGGAAAAAATTGGTGTGTTGGTCTCAAAATAGTACCTATTCTAAAATAATTTATTGATGGGAAGGAAGATGAGTGGAGAAGAATACAAGTGCTATTTCGTAGCAGCTATTGCTCATATGGGACTTAAAGTGCTTTTGCAGAAAAGTTCCTTCTACCATATTTTATAAATGCTCCAAGTATTGGGTAAGTAATTTGTAAGCACAGTGATTAGAGTCAGGCTTACTATAGATTTTTCTTCTGTTCATAAGACTTTATTTTAAGCAGTAGTTTGAAGATTGTTCAAGGGCAGGAGGAATACTACACTTCAGACTTTGACTGCTGTTCCTGCTGAGATACAAGGAGTGGTATGGGGGCTTTCATTTTTTAAGCTAAAGGGGGTATTAATTGTGCTTTCCAGCTTGAAAGTCACATTTAGAAACTGAGAATGACTGTCATCTTTTCCTTGCAGTTTCTTAAGTACTGGCCATCAGCATGGTCTGTTTCTTTCTGTTGCTCCCAGAGTGTAGAAATGAGGAGGGTGAAAAAAAATTGTTTTCATTCATATACCTCTTTGGACTGACAGTAATCTGAACAGTTGCTTCAACCTGTGTTAGGAAATTGTTTCTGAAGTGTGGATGAAGGCAGAGATGACTTCTGGAAATTTGGTAAGGTGTATCAACAACTCTTTCAATCTTATCAGGAAACTTCCTCAGGTGATAATGGCATTGCAGAGTAGCAGAAGTTTATTACTACAGCTGTTGTGTACTGGTTTTGCAGACCTGATTGAAGGAGTAACCAGGCATGCATGTATTCCAGCAGATTTGAGGGGGCAGCCAAGTATTAATTTAGTTCAGCTGTAGCCAGAGTAGATGTATTCTCCCAGTTTTAATAAATGTCTTCCCATCACATGCACAGAAACTTCCAATTTGGATTCCTTTGGATCCTGCATTTGTATCTGTTTTTCCCAACTGTGTGTACATTCTCTTGAACGTCACCCCATATATGTTTGGAGCTGATGCTTTTAATGAAGTTTTTTTGTTTTGTACCAGAAAGTTGCTGACAACTAATTGTATGCTGTATTCTTAGGAATATCCTTAGGGATAAATGCAGTGTAGCCTGCCAACAGTTTGCTCTATCCTATATTCCTTATGTTCTTTAAGGTAAAGGGTTGTTGTGCAGTATTAGAGGTTGTTTGATGGTGACATTTTTACTTTAAATCTGTTTAGAAGTTGTATTAACTTACAGAGTTTGGGCCATCAACAGGATTGGGTTTTTAAGATGTGCAAACTCAGTTCCCTGATTGTTGTGATAGCAGGTAATGCACATCTGTGTTAACATGGGAATGTAGGACTTTGTCAATATTTAAATGTCAATTTAAATTTGTCAATGTTTCAATGATTAAATTAGATTGATTAGATGTCAAGAACTTAACACTGTAAATTCAACTCCACATAAGACAATTAAGAGTCATGTGGAGGGCAGTATTTTACTAGGTTTACCCTTTCTCCGGTGGTTTTTTACTCAGATATCCCTTTCTGTCCTCTTTTTCAGATTTTTGATCAGAAATCAGGAAGGGAACAGGCTGTGACTTTGCACTTTGTTTCCATCTACCTCTTTTTTTTATCCTCTTCCTGTTCTATGTTCCTGCACCTGAGGGCCACGCAAGTATCCTGTGCCTAATGCAGGAGCAGCCCTGACAGCTGTTCCCACAGAAAGGCCAGTTCCCTGTGTGTCATCATGAGTCACTCACAGTTCAGCTGAATGCTGCCTGATAAGATGCAGATAGTGTGTGATCAGTGAGGACAGATATCTTAAGAGAATTTGGATGCTAAATGCCTATTGCATCTACTGAGGTGATGACCTGAGGTTTGGGGAGGGCGATCTTCCAGATGTTTAGAGCTTGTCCAGATCCAGGCAAATGTTCATGGAGATAGCAAAAGATATGTTGCCAGCTCCAAAACACATCCTTAACTGATTTTTAGGTTTAAAAAGAATGGATGATGCAAGGTTTTAATGGGTTCCTGTAGAAAATGTCTCTTTCTTCCTTAGAGCTGAAGACAAAATATTTTAGGTTTGTCTTTCTGTGAAAAGGAATGAAATGGTTATATTTGAAACATTGCAAAATCCTTCTGCATGAAGCAGTTGAAGTTTGGCAAATTTTTAAGTGAATATAAACAGGGACTTGTGATTGAAATGTCAGGCAATGCTGAGACAGCTCCGTTTGTCATGTTTGAGAGTAACTTGCCTTGCTATTTGTTTATTAGTGCACAGGATACTGTGATGGTGTTCTGTTTTCCCAGAAGATGTTGCAAGGCTTTTTTTCAGTAAAACTGTCTAAAACAACCACATTTGAAAAACTCGTGGCATACATCTTCTTTTGATCTTCCTGTGAGTATACAAAGCACAAAGAGTCAAATCCTATTAGACTTTTATCTGGTAAATCAAGTTATAAAAGCAGCTCTCCACTTTTGGCCTTGTTCATAACTCTTATAGGCAGGGCAGTGTACTTAGAGAAAAACACATCTAAACATTTCATAAAGTTTTATAGAAAAAATTTCTCTGGAAGTAAGAAGGTTTGGGTGGAGCTTGTCTATCTGAATAAGTTTGTTTCCCCCATCTGAGCAATTGCTCTTTGAAATTATCATGAAAAGTAATTCCTTTACTTTGAATTTTTATTAAGGTATAAAATGTTGTGATTTCCAGAGTGTTTGTGTTATAAATGACTTCTGTGGGTACCTACTCATCTGTTTATCTTGGTAGATAGACTTCAGGAGTGGGTGGGTCAAACTGCTTCCAGCTTGCAATGGTTAGAGGATTGCTGAGTTCAGTAATTTATTTTTTTTTCAGTACTGTGGGAAATCCCAGCCAGTTTTTAATGAGTGTTTCTGAAATTTACTGAAAGATTAGAAAATGTACTTTTTTAAACCTGGTAGTATTACAAATTATACTAAAACTGCCTCTTGGAAAGGTCTGACCTCTTTTTAGTTTGCTGCTGAACTTGGGACAGTGTACTGCAGGTGGTCTGTGTCATTTCTTCTCCACCTGCAGCTGTTGGGAAAGTCCATACAGAAACATAGGAGGAGATGGAAAGGTCAGAAATGCAGAGAAAGGGTAGCCAGATGTTAAAGATTAGGGATTGGGATCCCGGGCAGTTTACATCTTCCTTCATCAGGTTTAAGCTGCATTTAGAAAGCAGCCTGGGAGTATTGAGGTGTATGGTCTATTCCTTAATGAGCTTGCCACTCACACATGGCAGCATGAGGGGAAATTACAGGAATATAAAATCAGAGTAATTTGGATTTGGACACCTCTAGGATATGTCACAAAAACCATTTAGGTAAAAGCAAGGGCAGTAACTGTAGGGAGGTGAAATCAGACAAGATGCTTAGCAGACATGAAAAAGTCATTATTTCATATTTAGTAATAAAATTGCACAAAGGTTAGTTCCTTGTAGGCTCTGTTTTGGATTTGGTGGGGGTTTTTTTTCCCTCACCCTCCTACCTCAAAGTTTTTTGGATCCTTATACTTCTTCTGGGACTCAAAAGTGGAAGTCCTGAACCAGGAAGAGGAGACTTTTTACTTGTCCCACTTCTTTCTCATCAGCTGTTCTGTGAGATGATTTCTTAAGTGCTGGAAGGGATGGGCATGGTCATTACTGTAGCCTTTACTGTTTGAGACAACCTTTTGGGACTCACTTCAGTATGCCTTTTGCTGAATCATAATGAAAAACAATGGATGATTTTAGCATCCTTTGTTGGAAATAATTTGAATGATATTCATATTATTCAAAAATTTGCAAGCTGCTAATTTATTGTTAAAAAAAAATAATCATAAATACTCCATACAGCTGCAGGTCTGCATGTTTCCTTACTGGGCCAGCAGGCAAGCTTTTATAACAACTTGCAGAAAATTTTAGGTACCCAGCTGAGATAGTGCATAAGTGTCTTTCATAAATGGGTGACATCTGAGAAAAATCTGTTGTGACTGGAAAATGTTTGTCTAAAGTAGACTCCTGAAAGACATGAGGATGTGACTTCTGAGGGATAACACAGTGGAGGCCTTAATCTTGACTGCATGCTTTTTTACTATGCCCTCTTTCTATACCTGTGTATTTTCCAAGTACAGCTTGGTTCAGGGACTGTGCAGCTTGTTACAATCATGTTTTGGATTTGAGGTGATGTTTAGGTTCATCTTTGAACTCTGTCATGTCCTCATTATTGTGGGAAATACACATTAGGAAATGAAGGACCAGCTGAAGGAGAGTATTCTTACTACTTTTGAGAAGTTGTGTGGCATTTATTTCAGGGTTGAAATGCTGCACATACAGAAAAGTTCTTTATTCCTTCATTTTGAATCCCATCCAAACAGAAGAATTCTCAGTTCATTATTGTCCATTTAGTAATAATGATGGAAACAGGTAGGGAGTTGTCCATATAAGATTGTTCTTAGTAATTAACCAGCATGATTTTAAAATGAACAATATTGTGCCTCAGACCTGAAGCTCATGGCTAGCTAGCAAAAGTTGTTTTTTCTCATGGACAGAACCCTCTTTTCCAAGTCAAAATACAATTCAACTAGTTTGGTTACCATAACTGTCCATAGAGATTCTTGTCTGATAAGCAATGAAAGTGTTACACATTGCTTTAAGTACAAAGGTCTTGATCGTGTGTTGTTTTCAACCACAGTACTCAGGGAGTCTTTATATCAAGTATTAATTGATGCTGTGCAGTGCCAAGTACATGAAGCATGAAAGCTGTGTGGAGATTTACAGCAGAATAAAGGGTAGGGGTAACGGGTGAACACAGGCATAGGAATGGCCACACTGGGAGGCAGGAATTTCACTGTCAGTAGTGTATGACTGCTGATAAGCAGGCATTCAGATGTGAAGGGACACACACATAGGTGAGGATGATGAAGAGTTTTGTTCTTACAGGAGACAAAACCCAGCAGGACTGAAAATTAGTAGCAGTGGCACATAGAAAGAGTCTATAAACTTTCTGCTCTGATGCGTTGCATGGCAGTCTTATACAGGGAATGTCTGAATCTATTCCTATCTTTCCAGATACCTTTTCTGTAATAACAATCTACTGTAATTGCAATCTACTCTGAACTAATCTTTACTTGGTACCTACTTAAAAACACTTATTCTTCTTTATGTCAGTGGAGTGTTTTGGCCTGGCAGTTGGAAAGACAATGTCTTTACTTCATATTTGCAACATTGTCATTTTGCCTTGTATTTTAAAGAATGTGAGCTGCAAATTACAGACTGCATTCCACAAGGGGAGCTGCCAGTATGGGTGAAGGTAACAGTTCATGCCTGTGTTGTAACTTAACTATAGGATTGTTTCATTGGGTGAGTCTTGTTTTCAGGTGAGTTTTTATTGTTTGTGAGCAGCTCCTGGTGTAGCATGCCCATGCTATACATCATGCTCATTAAAACCTGGGAAGGGAGTCTTGATGCCAGTATGGCCAAACATGTCTTGCAGCAACATGTGGTGGAATTCCTTGTGTAGCACAGGGGTTTCTGAGATGGCTGCTGTTGATTGCCAGAGTACAGCACAGGCTGAGGAGTTCCAGAGCGTCCTGTGTGCAGAAGGGCCCTGTGTTAAGCTTGAATTCTTAAAATATTTTTGCTTTTCCTGACAGAAATAATAATTTATGGGGTTTCTGGTGAACCAAGCCCAAGGAAATTTGTTCTCTTATAAGATTTTTCTAAGATTCTTCTTTGCAACTGAGCATTTAATAACGATGCTTATGAATTTTCTGCTTTGCTTAGGCTCAGATTAATGCTTGTTTTTAGAAATTCTGTAATTGAGTTCTGACCCCTCTAAAGTTGGGCCATGTTTAAGCCTCTGTGTGCCAACCCAAAGCATTCCTTCTCATTCACACATCCCCAGTTGCAGTAAACCCTAGAGGAGGGTGTGAGGATGGGGAGATTCCTCGTGCAGGTCATTAAGCTCTGGGTGGTCTTCTGGCTGTGCTCAAAAGGAAAATCAACTATTTGTTGTGCTTCTAGTAATAATTCCAGTGTGTTACTTTCAGAGAAGTTTGAGCAGGAACAGCAGGTCTCAAAACACACTGTAAAAAAAATTTCATTCTTAGATTTATTTACTAGAATTGCCAGAGCAGATTCTGGTGTGTAGGAGAGAGTTTGTGATCTGAGTAAATCCCCTGTGCCGCTGTTGATACCCACAGTATGGTGTCACTTCAAGTAAAGCAGGGCAGTTTAGTTCAGCTGCTCTAATTTCTCATTCAGAGAGAGAATGCAAATGGGTATTGAATAACTCTCACCCTAAGAAATAAATGATTGTGCAGAATTATACTGCAGCAGAATAGATTTCTGTTGTGTAGCACACATGTTCTGCAAGCTTGAAAATGCTTCCCAGAGTGAGTTGCTGTGAGAATTCAGTTCAGAAGTTCAAGCTAATAGTGGTGCAGGTTGTATTCTCAGTTTGAAGATTTGTGGGGTTTTGGCTGTTTGGGATCAGGCTTACATAGGAACCTTTCTTAGAGTCGAGATCTTGCTGCAATTGAAATCAGATAAAGTTGCAGGCAGCATTAATGATCCAACCCAAGTATCATTTTCCTGTTAAAAATCATTACAGTTTGTTTTCTGCGTATATTTCTGCTTTAGATACTTTGGCTGCAGGTTTTTTTTATTTCTGCTCGGCCTGAAGGAAATTTATTTTCTTAGCCTGTGAGCTCGCATATTGCTGAAAATGAACTAAGGAGAAATGATTATGCTGGTGTTCTTTGTTTTTCATTCCTTCCCCCTCTTCTGCCAAGTCAGGGCACTATTATTATTAGTATTATTTTTATTATTATTATTATTTTAAATTGAGATTTAACACACCTCATTGTATGCCTGTGCTGTTTATTCGGGGTTTTTTGAGCTCAGTTTACACTGACTTGCTGGGCAATGAGGACCAGAATAGCAGCAGGCATTCAGAGCAAGATGCAGGCTGACAGGGAAGGTAATTGTCAGATGTATGTGAGAATGTGTTCTGGCAGTTAGGCTTTTTAACTTCTTCCCCATGACAAATACTTCGCTGTGTCTCAAGGTCTTAAATGTTTGTATTGGGCAAAGCAGAGGAACCTGGAGAGGCAGTTCAGATTAATTAGACACGTTAGAATTGTTTTCTCAGTGCTTAAAGTTGTTGCTTGAGAGATGTTTATGTTAGAAATTCCTTCCCTGACAGGTACAAATAAACATTTATTGTAGGTGATGGTAAAGAGAGATGCCCCTGCAAGCTCTGGCATTTCATCTTAGACACAGAGCAAAGGCATGGGGGTCCAGTGTGCTGATTGTAATCCCTGGGTCTGAAAAACGT
This sequence comes from Illadopsis cleaveri, assembly GCA_013399915.1. Lineage (NCBI taxonomy): Eukaryota > Metazoa > Chordata > Aves > Passeriformes > Timaliidae > Illadopsis > Illadopsis cleaveri. The sequence goes on along the minus strand of VXBB01007283.1, from coordinate 535,815 downwards.
TCCTTTGTTACAACCCTGGAGTTCCTGTCTTCTGGACACAGCTCTCGGGGAATCTCCACAGTGCTGTAGGTGTGTAGGTGCTTTGCATGTGCTGAAGCTGGAGTGTGCTCAAGTGACACAAGCTGGTGGACAGTGGAGTGAAATGCTGTCTTTTCTCTGATCTTAAGGCATATCTTTTAATGCCATTACTTACCAATAAGCACTACGGACTTTGGTCTGCTTGAGTGTAAGGTTCTGAAAAGCTTTGGCAAGTACCCTGCTTCAGGAGGGGCAGAGGGGATTGATCTCACACCTCGGTGTCAGTGCTGTCTGCCACAGCTCCAGTGTTGAGTTTGGCAGGTCTCAGGTGAAGATACCGTCTTGCCATTTGCCAAGAGCAAATTTTGTAGCTCCAGTTTTTTGTGGTGGTAAAGAAATGAACAAAACCAGGGAGATTTCTAACTTGATCATATAGCTGCTGCTACTACCACGAGGCTTTCCTAGACCAATTCCTTTAAAAGCATCCCAGGAGGCAGTTCCAGCCTGGATCCCACAAGGGTCAGCTGCTTGTTCTAAGTGACAGAACTAAGCTTTGTTGGAGCTTAGTTTGCAGCTTTGTTTGGTGGTTTTATTAGGACCTGGCCAAGAATTTCAGTTCATCTTGTCCTGGTGCAGATTTTAGAGAGTATTTCTTTAAAACAGAATTACAGGAAGTATGTCCCCACTACAGAGCCCTACTTGTGTGAGACTTTAGCTAATGCTGAGATAGCCTAGCAGGTAGGCAAAGTTTTTTGTTGTTGTTGTTGCGGTGGTTTTTTTTTTAAATTTATATGAACTTTTTTCAACTGGACTATGAGTCCATCAGAGCAAGTATCAGCACTAGGGTAACCACAGTGCGTGCTTTGGTCTGCCTTATTTCAGCTCATAGTAACAAGTTCATCACCAGCAATTAGTACAATACCAGTGACTCTTGAGGTATTTTACTAATTGCTGCCCCTCAGACCTTTTGAAATAGATTGCCACACCCTTCTGGCAAAGAAACCCAATTCCAATGTATAAAAGAGAAGAGGAAAAAAAGCAACACGAGAATTTTTCACTCCTTGCCTTACTGAAGGAATCACGTTATGTAGTGTTACACTCTGTTGTTTATATAGCCTGCTTTGTTTTCATTTGGGGATGTTCAAAGGGGACTTCAGTGTTGTAGTGAGATGTGCATGAACAGCTGACTGGAAGTTCAAAAGCATTTGTGTAGATTGAAAGCTGGTTTATTTTCCACGTGCCAAGAATCAGTTTTGTTTTATTTAGATGAAACTAGATTATGGCATTGAAAACCCAATGGTATTAACATTCTTACATAAAGCAAGTTGGGAAGAGATGTTACAGTTCAACTAATTGTTAATTATACAAATACTCTTGCTGCATATTTTCTTAAGACTTGGGGAATGTTTTGTGATGCAGTAGATTTGGAGAGTTTTTATTCTGAGGGGGAAATAGAGAATAGTAAATGAGTTAGGAATGAAGATACTAAACAAGGCGTTTTCTTCACTTGGAAGCATGCTTAAAATTGATTAAATATTTGCTTTCAAGCATTAAATCTCCATCTTTGAGGCATGAACATGCTACCTCTGTCTTTCTGCTTCGGGCTCGTTGTAAAACTCTATTCAGGCCTTTGTGGTGCCTTTCATAATGGGTAATGCTATGGAGGATCAGCATCCCTCTTTTGTTGAAGTCCTACTTTTGTCCTGTTGTTCACTTGACATAGCCAAAAAGAAGGGCTAATGGTTGCTGAATAGTAGCTTGTGATGAATTTGAGGATTGAGCTTTTCAAACCTTGAGCCTGCAACTGTCATTGCTGATAATAATCTACTCCTTGTGTGCTGTTTAAAAGCCAAAACAAAATAAGAAAAAAAAAAAAAATCCCTGTTCTGCACATCTGGGAAAAAATGGAATTCTGTTGGGTTTATTATTGAAAACAAAAAATGTAGATTGTTTTATAAAAAATATGGCATGTTTTTATTCAAGTATAGATTCAACTCTCTTAAATTTCCCTGTTCAAATAGTGACTTATCAAANAAACAAAAAATGTAGATTGTTTTAGAAAAAATATGGGATGTTTTTATTCAAGTATTTCAGATTCAACTCTCTTAAATTTCCCTGTTCAAATAGTGACTTATCAAAGATCTGGGATTACAAAAAGAAAGAACTTTGTGTTTTTTGTGATTTTTTTTTTTTTTAACTATTCTCTACTCTGCAAAGGCAAACATGTGCAACTGCAATACAGTTAAAAAGGAGGAAAACAATAGTTACCCTCTGCTTGCATCCCAGAACAGACTACCTGTGTTTGCACTATGGTAATAATACAGATCATTCCCATGTGAAAATTTTAAGGTCTGCCTAGGGATCTACCTTATCTGTAGCTCTTTAATTCCAGATAATCTATTGCCCTTTCTGAGATGATTTTAGAGTTACCGGGTGTAGCACTTGAAGCAAATTACTGCAAGAGTGGAAACTGGCTAGGAGGCACTACCCTTGGGAAAAGGGGAATTGTTGGATGGGAGTAGCCATTAATGAGAGCATCTGTGAAGGCACAAAAGCAAACCCTAAATCCAAACCCAGTGCAAACATCTTGAGGAACAGCTGTAAAGTTGTGGTTTTTTTGAGCTGGGCCCTGGGAAATTCCTTTTGCGATGGAAAGTGTTAAGACTTGTTATCCTATTCTTGTGAGGGCAGTGTTTCATAAAGAACGGCAGAAGTCACATGTAGCATTTCTGCTTTGATTACCTATTAAAAACACATATCTTGTTTGCAGATTTTTTGCACTCAGATAACTTCTGATGGTGTGATAGGATGTGTTTTATTTACAGTAATGGACTCGCGTTCTTTATTTCTCTTTTCTCCTGCTATCAAATTCTACATGCTGCTATATCCCAAAGACTGATTCCCACAGGCTTCACCTTAACTGTGCAGTGGTATCACATTCCTGTAGGCATGACAGAGAAGAGGCATGGACAGATGCCTACAGTGATCATACATTTACTGCAGATTTTGCATCCAGTAGGCAAATCTTGTCTGCAGAGGATGCTGAAGTCCCTTCTTTGGAGCAGGGGAGTGGGGAGAGCCTACCTGGGGTGCCAGCGTGGACTTTATTTTCCAAGACCCTGGAGAACTAAATGAAATGTTTTCAGTGCCCCCAATTCCACTTTAGTAGGACAAATTTTTGGTTGCCTGCTGGACCCTGAGCCGTGTCGTTCCTCAGAAATGTTTTGCTGCTAAGGCATAAACACTGAAATAAATCCTTCTGAGGACGTTGAGCAGCTCTCGGTGTTTTCCTCCGGTAAGGATGGAAGCATAGCTTCCAGCTGTTGTTGGAAAGCGCTGTTGCCACAGGATGGGGCTGTTGCACTGCCCAAACGTGATCTGTCACCTCCGGGAACCGCGGCCAAGCGCTGTTTTCAGCGCTAACCTGAAACTACACTCCCGGCCCTTTTCTTTATTATTCGCCAGTCCATGTAGTGGGCCTCGAGTTTATTTCTTCCAAGAGGTAGGAAATTTGGAGTAAGGTGTTGTTGGCTTGCTAAGAGTAGATCAACTTTATTTCTTTTAGAGGCAGCTTTGTACCATATGACAAGCCCAGGTAGTGAGGTAATAATTCACATAAAGGGGATTTGGTTCACGTATCACTGAATATGTTAAATATTAAATTTAGGGGGGGGGTTAAGCCTTTATTAAATCCATATTTGTGTTTTAGAAATGTGCCAAGAAGTGTTCTAATGAAGCAGCATCTGGGGGTTAATAAATGATATCATGAATCCATTCTGATTGCCAAGAAAGATTTTAATAAAGGAAGCCATGCCCAGGGTTGACTGTTTCATCCATGAGGAATAATTGTTTTGTTTCCATATTTCTTTTACTGGTTGGTTAAAACGAGTTTGCATTTTAGCATCAATTCATTTTTGGTTGTTCTGCATGTTTTTCTACCATTTGCACAAAGACCTGGCCCTTGGTCTGCTGATTGTAGGAGGTGTTATTTTGATTGCATGGAGACCTTGCATCTTTTGCTGCCTTTCTCATTTTTCTCATGTTCTTCTGTTCTATCTTCTCTTCCCCTCAAACATGCAGGGTGAAGTGAAGTCTGAAGAGGGGCCAGAATGGAATATACTGCGTGATGACTTCATGATGGGAGCATCTATGAAGGACTGGGACAAGGAAAGCGATGGAGAGGGCAACAGTGAAGAAGGAGGTGGTCTGAAACAAGAAGATGACAGTGACTGAATGAAACTGAAAACCATTCAAGATCACGTTTTATCTTCTTAAGTTTGTTTGGATAAAAAGTCAGCATTCTATGAATGTACAACACTTGGAGGATACCTCTTTTAAAAGAAAAAAAAAAAAAGGACTTACACAACCTTGGAGTGTTTTCTCCTCCATGTCAAACTTTTATTTAATATAGCTCCATTTGCTATACTGAAATCCTGAAATATTTTCCAAAACAAGTATAATTTTCAACATATTTCCAAAACATTTTGTACAGTCAAAATAGTGGCACTTGCCCAATGAAAGATGGATTTTGCCAAGGTCATTAAAAGTTTATACATTAGTCATGGCAATTGATGTATTAGTGTGCCTGCATTTCTAAATCACTCCTGCACTTTGAAAAGTTGTTGCAATTTGCAATAGAAATGGCTTACAATAAACACAGAAATGCCATCATCTTGTAAAGTTATCAGACTCCTATAGAGTCCTTACTACTTTGGCCAGAAAAGGTTCTGTAGATAATAAAGGAAAGTAACCATTAATGTGATAGTTCTGGTCTTGGAGCATTAATTTGATTGGAGACAACTCTGAAAACAGAATTGTAAAGAGAGAGACTTTATCCTACTGATAGGGTTTAGTACTTATATGTGTATGTATATGGTTTTTCCATTGCAAGTCTGTGATTGTATAAGCTAAGAGTCTGGTAGGAGAGGAAAGGACAGTCATTGGTTTCACTGGGGAGGGTGAGCTTTCCTAGCAATACCACAGAAAATTGTGTTCCCTGTTGCTTCATTTGCAGTTGTGGTGTTCTGGCCTTTTTCCGTGAGCAGCCGGAGCTCCGCGATTCATCCTGTGGGTTTAGTCAGCTCTAATGCTAAGTCAGATCTAATGCCTCAGGTCTGCAAAGGGTCAAACCAGAGCCCTTCCTCTTAGGTGTGGGCCGTAACAGTAACAAATTTAGAAGGCATCTGTCAGGATAACAGGATTGCCTTTGTTTAAGGTGCAGCAGTTTCTCCTCAGTAGTTGTTGGTTGCAGAGATGCAGAAGCTAACACGCATAATAAGTATATTTTATGTAAGCATATGCGTACAGAAGGAATTGTGTGGTGGTAAGGGTGTTCTAAATGAGAGGCTGGGGTTGAATTCTGCTGCCTTTGCCATTCCAGACTGACTGTCTGATGCTATGTCATTTGTTTAACTTTGCTATCACATTTCCCCATTTGCTATGTGAAGAAAAAGCCTTGGGGCCTATTAATTGATAGTTAAAATACATGGTACTGTTCTGTCCTTTTCTACAGATGCCTTACAGACAAACCTTTCTTTGTACCTGCTTATAGGCAAGATATGATTAGGAGCAACTTTGAAATTTTCAGTCTTCAGCACTGAAAGATTCAGCACTAGGATTTAGATTTTCCCAACAAAGGCATTGTTTGAACTTTGTGTGTACTGCAGGACAAAAAACATGGGTACAAAATGGCAGAGGAACCTGTCCCAAAAACTGAGAAACCATTGTCTTATCCCTAGCCTGTTGATCTGGTATATATTGTAGTACAGTTCTTCCTGGAGAACACGAAGCTAACAGGAGAAATGTTTAGATTTTCAAGCTGTTTTGAGTGTTAAACATACTAGAAATCTGAGGAGACATTAGTTTGTGGCCTGATATTTATTATCACAAATGAAGGCATACATCCAAAATACCAAGTGGCAAAACCACAGAAGTTTGACATATGGTTATCCTGGCTTCTGAAGGCTCAACATCTGTACAGCTGTGCAGTGAGAGTCACCATGTCATTAGTGCAGTGTAAAAATGTTCTGCAATGGCGTTTGAGTCCATGAAGCAGCATAACATTCTAACCTGACACTGCTTTCTCTCTACAAAGTTCAGCTGCTTTCTGTGGAAAAATTACATCAGCACCCTTAAATCTACAGTTGTTCTCTAGTTTCATATCAGCAGTTTCTTTCCGTAATCAAACTTCTGGAAAATAATCTAAGTTTTCCTTAGGAACTGCGACATCCTGAGGTGATTATTAAAAATTTCAGAATGCTTTCCAAATACTTTTGGAATAGTTGGGTGTTTATTTGTGCATTTTTGGAGCCATGTTTTGATCAAAGCACTGAAGTGTCTCTTGTGTGTTTGAGAAAAATGTAGACTCTATCAATATTGCTAAAGGTATTTGAGCTTCCGTTTCATTTAGAATGCATAGCCTATATGTGGAGAGCATTTCTTGCCTTTAAGAAGCATAATACTTAGATTTTTAGGTATATTGAGTAGTTATTTAAATTTTATACTGTACCTTGTTTTTGCCTTGTCCTCTTTTTGTGCCATATGCCGAGAAGCTCTGAGAATAGCTAAAATTGCTAACTACATATTTTGATTTTAGGCTGCTTTATTTCACAAGTTTTGTTTTTGTTGACTAGCAGTTCAAAGGATCTTGTTTGGCCCAGGCACCTTCCAGTCTCTTCTCTGGGCTGCCCTACCCCCTTTTTCAGTAATGTTCTTCCTCTTCAGCAGCTACCAAGAACAACCTTCAGCAGCTTTTCCCAGCAGTCAGAGTGCTTGCTCTGTTTTTCCTGCTCCCATGAATATCTCTGCTCAAGCAAAGCTGTGCTGCTGCCCTTCATTCCAGAGAGCATGAATCATCTCAACTTTGTATATTTCTGTACCTATCTATATAAAGCCAATAAGGATGAGGTGGTTCCAGTTTTGTTAGGCTTCAAGCCAATTCCAGAGTATGTAAAGTTTAATATTCTATGGATTGCACGCAAAGCAAGGGTTTTGTTTAATAAGAGAAGGCACAGGGTCAGCTCTTCCCCATGTCTCTTGTCCCCTGGTCTAATTTCTCTTCACATTAATTGTGCTAACTTTTTTTCAGCAAGGAAAGCATGAGTTGGCCTATGGAAAAAAATAACTGTCTTGTCCCTGCTGTTCTTCAGCCTCCTGTTAGGGAAACACTTTGGGAGTGTTGATGGAATTTCCTTGTTGTGCCTGATGCCACTGTACCACAGCATCTTCTCTGCTAAGACCTGGAGGGAAGAGCGCTCACTTCTGCAGCTGTGAGGCAGTTTCTCCTGGGTTCACAAGATGAGCAGAACAAAAGAGCTGGAAGCTGCTTCCTGGTGAAGATAGGGCTTTTTTGTCTGATTTGTTTTAAAGAGAGAAATTAATTGTTTGGAGGCCATAAAAGTTTTTTGACTATCTGATGCTTCCAGAAGAAGGTGGTCTGTAGAGCTGCATCTGTTTGGAGCTGGCTCAGTAGCGGTCTCCAGGGAGGAAGGCAGAAGTCATCTGGCACAAAACACTGCACAACTGAAAATGACAAACTTCTCATTCTTATGAAATGAGTCCTGGCACAGTTAATATACACACAGAGCAGTCATCAGTGTTGTTCACTTCCAATCGCTGCAAATTGCTCAATGATTTCTTCAAGACTTGCTGAGGTAAGGAGTGAGAGGGCCAGGAGAAGGCTTGAGGTAGTGGAGACTCAGGGTCATGTTACACAGATTGGGTCCTTGTGCTAAATAAGATGTTAAACTCAGAAGTCTAAGACCTCAGACACTGGAGACTGAACAAGTTCTTGATTAACAGATGGTGGAAGACTGTACATTTCATTTACTGCTGTTCTAAAGCAGTGGCTTCTAACCTCTTGCAGCATGTAAACCTCCAGAGTTTCACCTCTGTAAGTGATCTAGCAGATGAGGGCCTTTTCTTTATCATTATTTTTCAGACTTTTAGCAATGGCTGATACTTCGTAGATAAAGCATTGTTTTCAAATGCATCTTTTCATTTGCTTTTCTGTCTTAAGGGACATGTTAAAAATGAAACTTCAGTCTAACTGAATACCTTCAACATGAAAGATCCTTGTATTTGTGTAATGCTCCACAAAAAGACTTATTTTTGTTTAAATGCATGTGTTTAACCTGTTGGATATAAAATTGTTAAATGAATTAGGGCACTTTGGTCAAACTTTTGCATGTGAACCCATGAGCACAAGCAGTTTCCAAGAGGCACTTTGGAAGGTTATTTTAGGAATACTCATAAAAAGCATTATTTCTTCACAGTGCCACAGTTGGTTCAACAGCTCATTCTCTCATACCAGTGCATGAACTTTTGGAGCATCATTTTATAACATCTTCTTAGCGTTTCTTCACTCTGTTTTCAGTAAGTGTGGTGGTGTTAATTGTGAACTGCTAACCAGGATCAGACTTGCATTGAGGTTTTCATACCACTAGGATTTCTTACACAGTATTCTCAGAAGTAGCTGAATAATTAATAGAAAGTGTTCACTTACAAGATAAACTGGTTACACTTCTTATCAGAAACTTCGTGCTGTAATTAAGAAATGGTTAAATATAAAACCTGCTGATGTTATGTTAATGGTTCTTTAAGTCATGTGATGTAGGCGTGTGGGATCATAAGTAGAAGGTAATGGGGTTGTTTGCTGTAGTTCTAAAATCTGATGTACTTAAAGATTCCACTAGCCATTTATGAGCCCTTTATAAAGTGCATTATGAATATAATCGTGGCGATGTGAGGCCCATGGCTGTTCAGTCACCCTCTTGCTTTGAACTTTGCCTTTCTATCCTGATAAAGGAGGACATTCTCAATTGTTCAGAACAGAAAAGCTTAAAAGTGTTGCTTGATTCAAGCAACAAGATAGTGAAAAGCTTTACTGATTATGTGGATTTTGCACTGACTTTCATGTTGAGTACAGTTTATCTCAAGAGGATTTTCTTTGGTTTTTAAGTGATCCATAAATTGCAAGTTTTGTGGGCAGTGAAGCAGCCATTTTCTTAGGACACCCTATGTCCAGGGAAAAGAACTGGCCTGTGTCCATTTCAGGAAGGGTGCCTGAGGTCAGGCACTGAAGGAAAACTGTCACTGGAGAGCTGAGTCCCTGAGCTGTTGGTAATTGAGCCTTTGACATACCTGCCCATAGCACCTTCCCAGTCACACCTCGCAGGGCTGCTTGCAAGAGAAGGGCAATCAAACATATGTTATCAGTCTTTCCACCATGGGGTACTCTGCACCCTCACTTAGAACCCCAACGAGCTTCAAAAGAGGTTCACATTGCACAGTAGAGCAATATTGCTGCAATAGTGGAGCTTTGTACAAAAGGTAACAACAGTGTGGTTTTGCATATGGTGGTTTTTTTAGAGGAGTGAAGTATTTGACAGTACCTGGTACATCCTTATGAAAGAAATACTCATTAATTAAGAAAAGACTTCATAAAATTCTGAAGTGTCTCTTCATGATTAACAGAAAAAGACTGAAGATTTTTCAGAACCTTCAGACAAAATCCTCAATTTAAGGATGCATTACTGAGCCAAAACCATGTATTAGACCCAAGTGTAAATATACTTCCAGTGTGAACATTGCTCAAATTGGGAGGATGATATATTGATATTCTTTCTTGTAGATTGTGTTAGAAAGAGACTGGTCAGGCCTTGCAAGATGCTGGACATCTTTCTGATGTTGTAGCACTGCAACCAGCAGGTCAGACCAAGACTGACAGTGCCACTGCTGTTCTCTCCATCTGCTATGCTTTTTTTTTAAACTGCTGGAATGTTCTTTTATTTTAACTTTTGGTGTCATTGCCTAGAATGAAAGAAGTGGAACACATTTTATGTGAAGAAAATGGTTCAAGTAAGAAGGGAAATGTGTGACTTTCTATGTCAATATTGTGCCTCCCAGACACAGGCTGTTGTCTTCGATTCTCATTCACTTCAGTTCCTGCTGAAGCACATTGCTGGACTGTCTCATGATGAATTAATTTCTTTTAATTCCATAGGACTGCAGTGATGAGCTTGTGGACTCAGGTGCTTTATGTGAGACACTACTGGGTCTGATGCACATTTGCAGCCAATTTTTAGACATTTTTACACTCTGATTTAATTGTTGATAAGGTGGATGTTCACATGACACTGGAATTTGTGAGAGGAGGCATTTCAGCTGTCAGTCTGTATCTATGATGATACAGTACCCATGACCAGTTTAGAGACTGGTCCATAGACTCCAGCTAAAACCAGGGGAGTAGGTTACTTTAATTGCAATCCCATCCAAAAGATCATTGATTTAGGAGAAGCAAATACTGAACATCTTTGCCACTCTGCAGAGGTGGCCTTTTCAAGGTCCAGCTCTACGATAATCTGGATATGGATCAAAATTAGTAATACAGAAATTGATCTTTCTGTTCTAATTCTAGATGGAGTCACCAAGCTCAAACCATCATCATCTGTCTAGGAGAAAGTAGTTTAATCAACCGTTCAGGAATACTGCATTCATTGATTTCAGTAGCCAGGCATAGAAAATGAGTTTAAAAATGTGTAAGGCTGAAAGGCAAACACCTCTGCACTTATCTGGGGAGTGCAGCACAAAAGCTTGGTACTGCAGGAGGTCTGGTTTGGTTGTGGGTTTGGTTTTGTTTCATGAGGTGACACGAAACAATGCATTGCTTTCTGTAAGCTTTCTGGGATGTTCTTGGTCACGTCTTGCTTTAAAACCATTAGGAAAAAAAATATTTCTGAAGCCGTGTTAGCTTATTAGAGCTTTTCATCTGTGCAAACTGCATAGGCAGCTTGTGAAGAAGTCAGGATGCCAGAGCTATTTGGTTTTTGTAGCTGCAGAATATGATTTAAATATGGCATTACTAGCTGGCCCATTTTTGAAGTTGCTGCCAATTAATCTTGCTATACACGTAATTTTCTTAAAACTTAACAGCGCAATCTGGGTGCGCATTCTAACTTGAGTTACATGGTTTTAATTTGTTGAATAAACTCCAGTGGATGCTCTGTTAGGAATCCAATATTTACAGATATCATTTGTGTGTTACTTAAAGAGGTATAACCCAAATCATCACCATGCAGTTCAGAAATAGAAGGCAACAGATGTAATACTGAGAAGGAGATGCAGGTCACGAGTTCAAACCTTGAGATTAAAGGGATGACTTCTACCCTACTGTCTTTACTTTGTCATGCTTGCTATAAATAGATGTCAAGGCCCTCTGTTTTATAAACCACTGAGCTTATATTTCTCTGTCTTATTTTAATTATTTTTATTTTTAGTTAGTGAATCTGATAATTTTCCTCTGCTGATATTTAAGTCTTACTGACTTAAGTGGAAACAGGATTTCCTGTGGTGATTAAAACCACAGGTGCTAGGATTAAGGAAAGCTTCTTTTTCAAGTGGCATATAGACTAAAACTGGAATGATACATAGAAGATTAGTGTGGCATCCTCAAGGCTGACAAGCAGATTTGGGAAAGCACATGAGGAGATCAGACTCCGGGAGGTGTAACCATGGGGAAACTTCTCTGGCAAAGTTTTTATGAAGACTTGAATCTTAACTGATTCAAGGCTGGAAATCAGCTGTTGGATGCAGAAACCTCTTTGGATGCAGCACTGATGTGTGCAGCTTTTATGGGAAATGTGTATGGTTTTAGGATATGGGGTTTAGGCTATCAGTGCTTCCCTAGACCCCTAATGTCTGGCTGTACTCTTTGGAGACAGGGTGCAACTTCACTGGAGAGAAGCTATTTTAGGAGTTGTAAAATCCCAGCCATGTGAAGAATAATGTAGCAATGAAATACAGACTAAGGGTGATGTTCCTTTCTGTTCCCTTTTTCCTTTTATCCATAAGATTTTTTTTTCCCCTTTCCGTCAGATTTTAGGCATTCTGGCTTGAGGTGTCCTCTCTACAGCTCCAGTGTTGTTTTGGGGTTCTTTTGGTGGTCTTTGGTATCCAATTTTTTGACGTTAATTGCATTCTAGATGCCTTTTTTTAAAGTACAGTTTTAAACACAGACTATACACTGCTGTGTGGACATTATAGCTTTGTGTTCTTACTTGATGGTGGGAGATGATGCCATTCCCTAAGTTCTCAGAGATGACACCTGAGTGGCTTTTTGGATCAGATCCTGTTGACTATTCTTGTGATTGTTTCCACTGAAATGATTGAATCTATTTGTAGGAACGAGAACTTTCTTTATGTATAGAGGTATGTATGTATGAATACCTATATTTATAAATACACAAAAATATGTGTGTGTCTATAAATATATATAAAAATAAAAGTTCTTATTCCTGTTATATATTTTACATTTGTTCTATATATATTTAAAAGAAGTTCTGGTTCACACAAATAAATTATCTCTTTATATATATATATTGGAAACATACCTTTGATTTGCAAGTTGACAAGTAGTTACATATGTATATATGGGTAGCAGTCTAGCGTGTCAAACAGCATGTTCTATAAAACAGCCTTTATCTATTGGAGCATGAGTGCTGCAGGAATGGGCTGTGGTTGTGTGAAATGCAATCCTGGGGCAATGGGGCTGCTTGTGTTAGTAAGGTCAGCGGGGTTTGCTCTCAAATTCATCCAGGCGTTACAGCGTACACTAATTAAATGTGCAGCACAGAGGTATGGACTTCTACTTCACTAAGGATAATAAACAGTAAAATCTAAGGTTTTATTATAGTATATATTACAATTTTCCATTATTTGTCATCTCCTCTTTGCCTCACCTTTATTAGGTGCCACCTTGGCTCTCAGAGTTGAACCTTTATACGTGTATTTTTATAAAAAGGAGAATTCAAAAGTTTTTTTTCCCTAGCACCCTGCATCAGAATGACTGAGATTCTACACGACCACAGTTACGGCTGCAGATTTCTGTGTGTGCCACAAAGAATTAATTGTGCAATCATCCTACGCTCGTCATCAGTGTGAGAATTTACAAAAGTCACCTCTTAACTTTTAAAAGTTATTCCTCTTCCAACAATGTTCTTTAGTTTATGAAATGTGACCAGCCACCTTACTTAATGACCTGGTCGTCAGCAGTTTTAGAAAGATTATTGCCTTTGTATTTTGCACAGTGCATTTGCGTATAACCAAAACAATCTAAAAAGAAACCACAAACTGTAAAATCCTGACCACGTAATTTCTAACTTAATAGGAAACATGAAACCTTTACATTTAGTGAAGTAACTTTCCAGGTGTCTCTGTTTTTCTAATAAACAGTTAGTGTTTATTAAAAAAAAAATTAATATGTAAAAAAGACAGTATTGTATTGAATTGAAAGCCCCAAAACAGATAAGTTCTGTTCTTTCCCCATATGCACACTAAGGGCCCATTCCCACTTTTTGACTTACAAAGCTTCCACTGACAGCAGCCCCACAGGACAAGGCCATTTCACAGAGGCACAAGGAAGAGATAAATGTAAACTGAGTTAACCTTCAGTGCCTGATAATCCCAGCAGCTTTTGAAACTAACAGGTAGTCATCAATAAGAGCTATTGTGGAATGAATGGAAACTGAAAAGCTTTGCAAGATAAAATACAAAACCATAATTGGGATAGTAGTCATGAAAATTAACAGTAGAATGTAGAAGCAGAATTACCTGTGTAAAAAGTCATGTTATAGTTGAATTCTGTGATATAAAACTATCCAGCTTTGTCAAGTGCCTGCAATTTGGTTCTGCCATTTCTGACAATTTTTGATTGCCTTTTCCATGTGTTCCTCACTTTCGCACGGTAAAAATGACACCTGTTTGAGTCCAGTTTGCAGGACTTCGGTGGCAAAAAAAGCCTCCTTAAATGTGCAAGGGGGAGATTTTAGAACTAAGATCTATCATGATGTGTATGTTCCAGGTATTTTCCATTTAGATTACATAATGGAAAATCGATGTTTATGAATGTAGATGTGTATTTGAATGATTTGACTAGCAGGTAGATGTCCCTTCCTGGAGCAAACTGGAGCAGCTCAGGCATGTGTGGTGGGCTTCTGCAGCTGCTGGGGATTTATTAGCCCAAGTGGCCAGGGCTGTTGGAATGGAGTATACATGCCTGGGAAGTTCTGCAAGGCAAAAACATCACCATGGTGACACCGGGATGTTTTAGGGAATCCAGCTTTGTTGCAATCATCAGGCAAAACGGAGACATTCACCTGGGTAAGCCTGGCAACACCCTGTGTCGCACTAAAAGGGTCACAAGGAAAGCAAAGGGGTTTTCTCAGATGAGAACAAACCCAAGATTTATCTTAATTATTTTCTTTTTTTGTTTGTTTTTCTAGATGGTCTAAAAGGCACTGAGGAATCATTGCCAAATCGGAATCTCAGCAACTTTCAAATCTAGTCCGACTGGTTTGCTGTCAGCCTGGCTGGGTCTCTGGCAGCTTACACGGAGGGCTTCTCTGCGGCTTGGACCTCCTGCAGCTCCGTGGGCAGCTGGGCACTGGACACGTGGGGGTTGATGGCCTCCAGCAGGGCAAACCTACCCCTTCAGGGTTTGTGAAAGACACTGCAAAGTTTGGGTTGGTGGGGTTTTTGTTTTTCCCTCCACCAATAATAAACTTTCAAGGATCAAAATGCTTTGTAATCTGGCAGGTTGTGTCTGCAGAGGGATTCTGAGAGTTGGGGATAAGTTCCCTGCCTGAGGAGGGTGTCCAGCTCTGTCCCAATCACTGCTTTGACGCCCTCGAGGTGAGTGGCACGCAGAGCCAAGTGTTACAGGGCTGTAGCTGCTGTATAAGGAATTCCTTCATCGTTTCAGCTGCAGCTTTTGGAGGAAATAATTTAATAACCCTTTTCTTTAGAAGTATTTGCGGTCGAGGTACCTCATGTAACAGAGCTGATTCCTCAGCTGGCTAGCAGTGGAGCTGTGAGATGTAACAGCTCGAGGAACTGTCCCCTTGGTTTTGTACAGGTGTGCTGCAGAAGTGAAACCAGCTGAGTCTACATGTTGAGCTTGCTTGTTTATTTGAGTAATTTTGGAAATGTTGCCATTCCTGACACTGCAGCTGTGTTTTTGAGGTCAGTAGGAGCAGGACATTGACATATACAGCAGTAAAAGAGTGATGTTGTGGCAGAGAGGTGTAATCTGGCCTTGCAGGAGAATTCATGGATTTAGGTGGATTTAACTCTTGCATCATGAGGATGCAATCATGGCTGCATGTAGGGCTGTACATACCCACACTCTGGTAAAGAATGAAGTTTACTTTTAGAGCCTGTGTGTACACATACCTGTCAAAAATACATTTTCATAGCTCCTCCATCTCTTGGAGAATGTCATCGTGGCTGGTACCCACAGCAGTCCGAGGTTTGCTGGTCGTGTTGGCACAAGATTCCCCTGCAGCAGAGCCCTGCCAAGGCAAACAGCGTGTGGCAGCTCCGTGCGGCTGGGTGCCTCCAGCACCCCTGCACACAGCCACAGCTGCTCAGAGGAAGCACTTTTCCTCCCTGGGAAGGGAAAATTCGCATTTAATTTGGGGACTGGCATTCTCCAGCTTTGAAAAACATTTGAAAATTTTGCAGAAAGAAGATGGTTCCTGAGATGTGGTCAGCTGCAGGAAGCCTTCAGTGGTGTTTGGCTGGTTTGTCTTACATGATTCTCAGTGTGCTTCCAGGTCCCCAGTCACGCTACCTCCTTTCTCTTGTGTGTGTTTACCCCTAATACCACTGGCAATGGCTGAGCTGTTCTTGGGAACACCTATGGCCTTTTGAGTACCACTTCTACATCTTTCTTCATCTCTGAAGATAGGGGTTTTTCAAAAACAGCCTTGCCCCGCTTAGGATGATGTTATTGGAAAGTTCTGGCAAGTAAAACCTGTGATAACTGAATTCAGAAGGGAATGTATAGCTAAAATGGGTGAGAGTAAAGGAAAAGGCTACTTGATCACTTTTTGAAGGTAATGTACATCTTTGATAAATGAACTGTAAAGGAAAAGCTTTATGGCATTAAGTTGAGGGATGCCTAGTAGACTGTGGAGTGATTTCCCTGGGGCAGATTGGGTATGGATGGAGCCTATGATGTTTGTTGTGGCCAAAAGAGGCAGCGGAAAAATTGAATTACAAGCATAGCCAAAGCATTTGGAGCTTGAGAGTTTCTGTCAAGTGCAGATGAGGATGTATTTGCACGCTTCTGACAGGAGAGGAGACCTCGGTGAAGGAGCAAATCTTCCTCATTTGTTGTCTCTCCCTCCTCGGCCGGTAGAACCGATTACCAAGGTATCCGCGGAACAGCGAGAATTGCCCAAAACACACTTGGAAGTGAAACTAAGGGCCAGTGCCGAGGAGCATTCTGTGACAGAGCAGCGGGCAGAGCTGCCCCGCAGCCTTGAACAGGAACGCGTCTGAGCGGTGTCCAAGAGGCGTGTTATTTCTCCTCTAACGCCGGAGTGCTATTTGGCCCAATTACTTTAATAATAGGTGCGAGAAGCACTAAAGCCTTTATTTAAAAAAGAAATAAAGTAAAAGCCTGGCAGGACTTGCTTTCTCTTCTCGTCTCCGGGCTGCCTCCCCTCTCCTTGCCCCGGGGCGAAGCACCTCGGCAGCGGCCGGGCTGCAGCGAGTCCCTCGCCGGTGGCACGGAGGGGAATAAATAGCCGGGCGGCGGCGCGGAGCCCTCCGCTCCCGCAGCCCCTCCACGTCACTTCGCAGCGAGCCGAGCACGTGGGGCGGGGAGATCGTATAAATCTCCCGCTCCCTGCGCGGCCGTGATGTTACCTGCTGGCACCCGTCCCCTCCGCGCAGGGAGAGCCGAAGGGCCGGGGGCGGCAGGCGGGGGGCGCCGGGCGGAGCGCTAGAGCCGCCGGGTACGGGGCCAGCCCCAGCCCCGCGGGGGAGGCCGGCGGGAGGAGAGAGCGGCGCTGCGCTGC
>VXBB01007283.1:444949-517410 GCA_013399915.1 Illadopsis cleaveri | reverse complement strand
AAAAAAAGAAAAAAAAGGGAAAGAAAAAAGAGGGTACAAACACTCTGTGCTGACCAAATCCACTTAGAGTGATTAATAATCATAACGACGTGCCTTTTTGTTTTGGTAGTGAAGCTTAAGTGCATAGAAAAAAAAAAAAAAAAAAGAAAGAAAGAAAAAGCACCGCACTGCCTTAAAAGAATCTAGATCATCATCATACTGAGGAAAGTGAAATACCAGAAGCAGAAAATAACTTCACCGTTCACATAACCAAACCCTAGTCATTTCATTTAGCTCGCTTCCCTCCCCCACCACTTGGTGCCCTATATACTTGCTGTCTGTTTCTCAAAAGCACATAGCTCTTGCTTAAATAGATAATTCAGCCATCTTGGTAACTTTATCCTAGAGTTTCTAATTGCATTTTCCCCTTATTTATTTTTAGTTTAGCAAGTTGTGGCTTTGGGGCTTGCTGCGTCTTGCATGGGATAGTCCTAGGATGCCAGCCAAGGTATCTGAACCCCACGCTCCGTGCAGCTGCCTCCCTTTCTTCCTTTAGTCTTAAATGACAACATCAGGTACAGGACATCCTGGCACTCAGAGCCATTTTATTATTGTAATTATGGCACCATCCTTAATAGCCATGATAAATACACTCCACCCTTATTACCCTTGGGGAAGAAATACTTTCTTTTTTTAAAAAAAACCCCGCATATTTGGAGCCAAGTGGGTATGAGCAGAGTGGTTCAGTTTAATTTATAGCCATAGCAAGAACTCAGAAGTCGTGCTTGTTTTTCACATTGATGTACTGTATTATTTTGCTAGTGGTTTTGGTAGAAGTCAGCACTTCTTTTGAGACCTATTAGATGACACCCAGGGCAGAGGAGCACCTATGGGCAGAGGTTGGGAAGAGCTATAGCAGTGCCTTGGCTTGAAGAGTTGACCCTGTAGCAGAGAGTCTCTGAGAATTGCCAAGTGCATCCGTCCTGAGCACATCTGTCCTCTCTCCTTACTTCAGCAAACTGCAAAGAGCCAATAGTCCAAAATGCAGCTGCATACTTCCCCAGAAAATTAAAATATCTGTGGTGTGTGACTTGGATGGTATTGACAAAAGTGGATCTATTTTTAAAACGCTGTCAAGGGCCAGATTCAGTCTGAAGTATCGATAGAAGCTTTGGAGGAGCAGAGGAGATTGCAGGTATCTACCAACAGAGTGCATCAGACGTTTGGGATCCGAGGGCCAGCTAGCAGCACATCCAGCACTACTGTGCGAGGGCTGTCCTAACATCAGAGTAAGTAGGTTAACTGTTTTTCCACTGCTCTCTAGTTATGCTGGATGGAGAGAACCTTTCCAAAAAAGACAGTAAGGAAGAAATCACTCCACCATATTTTAAAGGAAGAAATTGAAAGCGCAGCTCTGGCGGCCACAGGCACTTTCTCCTAGGCATTTCAGAGTGGATTTTTTTAACTCTACAGTGTCTGCTGTGTTGGAGAGAGGCAGGAGGGGATCAGTGTGAATGCACTGGAGGTCAAAAGCTGCTGGAAGGCAGGCATGGGAAAGATCAGTGGTTCAGTTTTTACCACAAGTTGTTAGCGTTCAGTAACTGACTACAACCCAAGTATTACAAATATGCTCTAATTATACTCATAGTCAGCAATATATCACTACAAATCGCTGATAGGTCTTGGTGGGGCATTTTGTAAAGTTCAGGCTAAATATTTTTAGCAATGAGGAGATTTAAAAGGAAAACTATAAGAGATATTGTATATACCCTAAGGCATATTTTGTCTTAAATATTATCCTTGGCCAACTGTACTGTATAAATACAGTAAATATGAATAGAACTGGCAAGATGCCAATCTCCTGGGATGAATTTTAGTCAAGAAGGTATTTATGGGATATAAATAATACTGTGTCAACATTTAAAGAAGGGATCTGATTAGTTTTGAAATTATTCATATTAATCTTTTTACATGCTGTTAATTTACGGTGCAAACTAAAGTTGTGCTAAGGTTTACTGATAATTTGCACTGAGGAAGCAAGGGGGCATTTGGCTTGAGGGTCCACTTGAGGTTAAGGACACATCGGGATATAGGTGGAAACTCAGTGAGTCAGGGACTGCATGACCCAAAAGCAACAGATGCGAAAGAGATGTCAGAAAAAACTATTACAAAAACGTTTTGGAAAAAACAAAAAGTTTTTGTCTGTCAAGCATGCCTTGTACTCAGGACAGTATGCATCTGTATGGGTCTGAGTCTCTCCTAAGTCCAGATGGCAGTCAGAATTTGAGGTTTTTCAGAGCAGCTTAAAGAGGAAGGTTGGATGTGGTGTTCTCTGAGCACAACATCAGAGAGTTCTTGGTAATTTTGTGCCTAGGCGAAGTTACCTGAGTAAATGCTTAAAACTGGTTACTGTGAATGCTGGAACATGTTAGAAGCTTATTACTTACCCCTTCTTCATTGAATATTTAGGGCCTAATAATTAGGCTATGTGATGATCGCCATTGCACTGAAAGTAAACAGATATTTAATGCCAACACAATTAAGGATTGTGAATTGTAACATTAATGAATAACGGGCATACTTGAGAAAAACAGGCAGTACGTGCATCTGGAGGCAAAGGCCCGTTCTGTCATCTTCATTCCAAGCCAGTGAACTGGTTTGCAGTGATAGCTTAAGGCCAATGCAGGTAAATTTTTAAGTTTTCTACATTCTTGAAGATAGGTTTGTAAATACTCAGTAGCCTAAGAAAGCAGTTCTTAGTTTTGACCTGGTTTTTCATGATTTTTAAGCTACCTGAGTGTGGGGGAACCTCCATGGGTTCCATTCTGCACTGGTGGCTAGGATTAGTCTTCTCAGGAGCTCTGTCCCATGAATATTGCTTTACATAGGCCATCCTTCTGCTGAATATTTGCCCCATGAAAGACAACATTATAAGTTGACAGGGCACAATGACATGCTTCTACTTTATCAACAAGGACTCAATTTACCAGGAATTACACTTAGGTGCATTCCTTGTCTTCAGGGTACCAGAGCTGCTCCTGCAGACAGCTCCCAGCACTGACTGCATCATTACCACAATGTTAACTGCTCACCTGTGTTTGCATTTAGCACAACACAGAGTCTAATCTGTCACATTTTCCTGTGTTATTAATGATATGGAAACAGACTCAGGAGGAACAACTTATTTTAAGACTTGCTAGCTATGCTGGACCTATGGTTGTGCCCTGGGGCACCTCTTGTAGGAGGAGGTGGTTGCCAGGCATACTCTCTGCGTTACAGAGAGCACCTGAAGCAATGTGAAGGCATTCCCAAGCAGGGTCATGGGGAGAACAGTTCCTTATTCCTTAAGGAATGACGCTTAATGCAGTCTTGTATTAGGTGTAGGTGGAAATGTAGGTGGAAAACCCCAGGAAATTGCAAATGGCTTTAGAAAGGAACAGGGTGATTTTCTAGACAGTAGTCCTCCACATACTGAGAGGGATAATAAAATAACATGCTCTGGTGCACTAATGAAGGGCAGCACCACATGTGCTTCCTGCCTGGCTTCTGAATCACCAGCCACTTTTACTGTAAGCAGGGTGCCAAGCTGGGAAGCAGCAGGGAAGGTCCAAGAGCCAGTCCGGAATGACACATGGTCCTTGAGTTTCTTCCAGGGGAGGAAGCCTACAGAAAAGTTAAATACCCCCCTCTTTAACCCTGCATGGTCAGATGAGCTACAAGACAGGGCTTGTATTCTCAAGTCCTTTCCACAACCCTCCTGGATTTTCTCTTGTGTGTCTGTTGTAAAGAGGTATTTTCACTGTAGTTTGGTGAGTGAGAAGGTGTGACAGAGTCATGGAATCATTTAGCTTGGAAAAGACTTTCAGCAACATCTGAGTACAACTGTTAACCTATCACTGTGAAGTTCACCACTAGGCCTTGTCCCTGTGTGCCACATCTAGACTTTAAAATGCGTCCAGGGATGGTGACTCAACCACTTCCCTGGGCAGCCTGTTCCCGTGCGTAAAAGTCCTTTTGGTGAATATGCAGCAGTGCCCCTGCTGCTCCCTACCCTCCAGCCATTGACAGTGTGGATGTTTTATAGTCCCAGAGACCTTTCTGGAAACGTGCCCTTGTCTTCTGCTCCTGGCTGGAAATGTGGAGGGAGTGCCCAGGGCTTGTGCTGCTCTTGCTGGTTCTACTTGCAGGACTAGTGTGGGTTAGTGATTGAGTGAGGAGAGCAGAGCATCAGCTTCATTAGACACTGGTTTCAGCCTTGCTCCTCTTTGGTACTCAGTGTGAGAACTGTAGTGGCCATTGGCATGGCCATGTTACTTTAAAGTTACTACTTCCAGCATTTTGCTGTCAGCTTGAGATTCCTGTCTGCACCAGAGCTGAGCAAAAGGAAGAATGAGAGAGCTGGCTGTCACTCTCAGTGAGTTTCTTCAGCACAGCCCTGAAACACAGATGGAGCTTCACAGAGATGAGCAGACTCATTAGCATTAAGGCTCTGTGTATGCCTAATTAGCTTCCTGAGTTGGGCCCCCGTTTATGGCACGTTTGCAGGGATGAACAAAGCCAGACAGTTCAAATCCCTCTCACTGTGTTGAAATCTGTCATTTGAACATGGGTGCCCAGTGAGAAGGAAATGCTTTACAGCATGTTTTAGAGAGGAAAGAAGAAACCCTTCAGTGATCCTGAAGAAGGCTGACCCTGTTGGGCAGCTGGCTTCCTTTGCCTTTGCACTGATGTGCTAGAATGCTCCTGTATTACAGATAAAGAGAGGAACCCCAGGGTATGGTGACAAAACAAGTCATGAGTGAAGACTCACGAATGTTTTCTTTCCTGTTGTGAAACCACATGTAGCACGTTTTCAAGCAGTCAGTTTTTAGCTGGAGGATGATAGGCTCCCCAGGTATTGTTTAATGTAATAATGTGTTATGGATGTTTCTAGTGGTTTGTTTAGATTAAAAGGATTGGTTTGGATTGTTTAGGGAAAGCTTGCACCCTGCCTTCCACCACAGGCTGTTGCTTGCTTCCCCTTCAGTCCATGCTGTGGATAGCCGGCGCCTAGCTCCAGCATCACTGTCAGTTGGCTTCCTGTAGTAGTCAGTCTGAAGCAGCAATGTTTCTTCTTAAAACATCTCCCCCATGCTTGTCTTTGCTGTCTGTGCTGTGTTAAGTGATTGCAGCTGGGCACCCAACTGTACAAGACATACAGCTGCAAGGTATAGAGGAGAAACTCAAAGATTTGTCTGTTACAAGACAATAAAATGTTGGGGAAAAAACCCTTAGTGACAAGTGTGTTTTATCTCCTTCCATTGTGACCAGTTGTGTTTGGATTTATGAATTACTCATGAGGCTGTTCACTGCTGTGGTTCTCTTAGCTTGAATGGCACAGGACTGGCTTTGCAGAAATGAAGTGCTAGACCTGGATTTTTTAGACCTGTCTGGTCTTTGTAGTTTTTTACACGTGTTTGGTGCTCTGCAGGTTGATCCACAGAAGAAAAGTTGCTTCTTTGGGTAAAATAGCATTCTTTAAAACAACCAGGTTTTCCAAAGGGAATATGGCAGTTCATGCCACTGGGAAGGTTTCTGGCTCCTTGTGTTGGTGGTTTTGTTGGATGAGTTAAGGCAACTGTGCAGAGAGGCTTCTTACTCACTGTGAAGAGACAGGCTCTGCTGAAATACATCTTGTGTTGTTGTTTGGGCTCCCTGGCATCCATGTTTGGTTTCCAGGAGATGCTGGACCTCACAGGCATCCCTGCAGCAGATTTGTGGCAGAGAGCGTGGAGGGGATCTTCAGAACATCTCTCCTTTGTTCAGGTTTTAATTTGGACAGAGTGAGGAGTGCACCTCGTTTCAGGTGTGATGCTCTCTGACCTATTCAGGCTCTTTGTTGTAGAGCTGAGCTTTCCCCCTCTGAATCTCCCTTAGGGAGGGAGCCTCTTTTTGTTGTTGTATAATACTTAGCACAATGCTGACTTCAGGTCATTAAAAACAACTGTATAAATTATAAAACATGTAGCTCATAGCTGACCCTGTTTTGAGCTGGAGTTTGGACTTCCAACATGAATTAACCTGGAGTCCTTGTAATACTACATTTTAATATAAGGAAAACAATGCATTGTATTTCAGTTTCCATACGGTGGTCTTGATTCGAGTATCACCACATTTCTAAAGATGTGCTGTTTTCTGCCAGTCTTGGATTTGTCCCTCTGCTGTAGCTGTCTTGCACCAAAATGTTCCTGTTCTTCTCTCCCTCTGCACACGGTTTTATTTTGCTTTTCTTGCCTGAATGTTGCTTTTCAAATAAGCATAGTAAGTTGCATGAAAATAGACTACTGTATTGGACTTCAGCAAAAGCTGTGGCATAGTTGTAGGCAAACTGAGGAGGGGCGGGGAAGGAAAATGTTGTGATACTGACCTTTCACTCTGCTTGTTTGGCTCCTTCCCTTCCTATCTAACCCACACTGCGCTGACAAATACCGCATCTGTCTTGACAGGCAAGTTCACAAATAACCATTCATTCATAACTTGGAGCTGCTGTAAGACTCCTTATGGATTGCTTAATCTGACAGTTGTGCATTTGAGCAGAGACTTTGAAGCAGAGACTTTGTAGAATGACCGTGAGTTCAGTGTGACTTTGTGAAAGCTAGGAGGGAGGTCTTGCGTGAAAGGGGATACTGTACTGGAGGGTGTGCTGCGTGTGTGCATGCGTGCGCACACGCGCGTGCATGCATTTCTGAGTTCTAAAACATCTGTTGTTGCCAAAGCCCAAATTGGAATGTTCTGGGAAAGATAATTTAATTTTTGGCTTCTGGATTCATTTCAGTGATGGTAATTTCGACACTTCCTGGGGAGAGTCTATCGGTGGTTATGTGCATCAAATGCAGCAGTAAATCTGTCATTCTTTCCATTTCAGTTTTTCAGGCCTACAACTTCGTTATTTTTCCCTGTTTGGCTGGTGTTAGTATCCAATGTTTTCCCTGGCTTCATCTCTTTTAAACCCCTGCTTTGAATTTTAAAAGGCAAGCTAAGCCTGTTTAAGTTCTTTCTCTTACTTGTTTTTGTTTACCTATAGCATTTGCAATTCAGCAGCTAGCTCAGCTGAAACAGTGATGGTAATATATCTTTACCATAGTGATGATTGAAAGATAGGAATCAGAACATGTTGGTTTTCATACCTCAGGGTGGAAAAAAAAAACAATCCACAAAATACCCCAACCCTGTGGGTGAACTTTGTACTCACAAGGCTGAAAAATTAATAGGTGTTAGCAGGACTGACTCTTTTGAAGTGGTCAGAGAACACCTCACAATCAGATATTTGATGAAGGCTTCTGCACAATAATACTTACTAACCCTGAGCCTGCAGTTGTGTTTACAGCTGATCTCCAGTACCCCAAATTGAGAGAGCAGTCCTTGCTTATTGGAGTGGGCATTGTCCAGTATGTATAAAATTACTTCTTTTGGGCTTTGGGCAAACAGTCATAAAGATCTCTAGGATTGACAAGATGTACACGTGGAAGAACACCTGCAAAACGTCACATCTTCCAAACAGCGTATAAAAAAAAATGCTGCAAATTTAGCCTCTTCTGCAGTGGCTTGAAACAATGGCACAAGTGGTGATCAGAGCCTGGGACAGGCTGCTGCTCCTTGTCCCATCTCTGCTTCGTCTCATGGGTTGCCCAGACTAGCAAAGCTGAGAGACATCTCTGCTCTCCCTGACTATGGAGGGGCAGCTCTGCCCTTTGCATCACAGTTCCTGGCCTTTGTGCTTTGCGGATTTGATGCAGGGATTGATCCACCTGACTGGAGAATAGTTAAGTAGAGCACTTAATGAATGCCGAGTAAGCAATATTTATAGATGCCAAGGTTCAGGTCCACTGGCAGTTCATTTCTGCCTTCAAATGCCTGCAGGGGATATAAGGGATATTTGCCTGCAGGGAAGGATAAATGATATATTATATTCTCCAATATGATAGGACATTGTAAACCATCAGGAGATGTGTTGGATCTATGCAGATCACTGATGTTCTCGTTCTTGCCCAATCTCCAAGAGATCCAACCCAGTTTTCTTGGTTGTTGCAGTTGGCTCTGGGCCTCCCTGGCAGAGCAAGGGCTTGTATGTCTTGTGCCAATCTCTGCTTTATGCTCAGATTTTTCTTGATGCACGCTTTGGAAGTGAAGTAGCCACGTTTCAACATTGAGGTTTGCTGAAAGATGCCTGTACGTTTCGCTTATTGTGCTCGTTGCATGTTTATCCAGCCTATGATGGCAGGCTATGGCAGCAGACAGAAATCTCCAGGTCTGAGTGGGGAACAAGTTCCAGCTTTCTTGAAAATCAGTCTGCTGTTCTGATCTGGTGGTGTGATAGGAACTGAGAGGCTCCCTGCCATGATACGCAGTTTGCAAAGCAAGGGATCTAAGTGAGCAGCTTTGACCCAGTTTGGATGGACTCGGAACAGATTGTTGGGGGCCTGACCTTTCTCTCCCCCTTGGATTCCTCCCTTCCAGCTTGCATTTCTCCCTGATGCTAGGAGCCATGTATTTTAAGTTTCACATTCCCCTTGCTAATCAGGGAAGAAAAGAGCCCCAAAAGAATCTAGGAAAAGATATCTTTATGGAGGTAGTCATAGTCTGAATGACAAGAATATCATATGTTGAAGGAACTTGCCTTCTTCCAAGCTGCAGTCCTATTATTTACCACACTTTATTGAGAAACCTAATTTTCTCTGGCTGGAAGTGTGTTTGTTGAGGTAGAGTCTGGAAAGTTATCTGCCTCATGCACACTTGCTACCACTGGGCCAGCTATACATGCAATAGAGTCAGACTTTTTCATTTCTCTGCCTTTGAGAGTATGTTCCCCAGATTAAGGGAGGTCCTGGTCCAAAGCCTGCTGAAAATGCTGGAAATCTTTCCACTGGCTGCAGAAGTCTGGTCAGGTATTAAGTGTCATTCCTTTGTTCCAGGGACTGGCCACATCTCCAGTATATATTGGGGTGTATTACTGTAAGGTGTTGCTTTCCCCTCTATTGAGTTTCCACTGGAGACATTCTTCTGCATCAGGCCCTGAAAAACAAAGACCACGTTGGAAAATAAACACCTTAGTTAGCTTTATTGATGGATTCATTTGTTGGCAGATGTCATCTGGGATCAGCATATGGTGGCAATATGGCAAGAACTGCAGAATGCAGAGAAGGAGGAATGAGTTAACGCCCTGTACTTCTTAGGTATTCCACATCTTCCCTGGTCTAAAATAAATGACCATCTGACTGCAAAGGTCTTGGCAAATAAACGTGCCATAATATATCTTTATCATCCTCCCTACAGTGAGTTTTTGTCTAGAAGTTTATCACTCCACATCCAGAGGCTTCTTAGAAACATGTGCAAAATCAGACCTCAGTGCCCGGAGCAGGGAAGAATCTCAAGGCTTTGACTAAGAATGTGACAAATCTCTGTGCAGTGGACTGTAAAGAAGGGTCAGGGCTAAGCCAACAAGGTGTTTTTACGTTACCAATAAAATCTTAAAAGTCAGTTCTGCATAGAGCTGGAGCCAGGAGGACCATTTCTGAAAGTCAGTTTGCTACATGATATATGCTGAGTTTACAAGCTGGAAAGCCAGGAAGTTTGGGAACAGGAGCTGTGCTTATAGCATGAAGGTGCATGTGGTTTTACATAAAGCCTCTCTGACTTGATGTGCCTCTAAGCTCACAAAATAATGAGTTGAGATACATTTTTTTTGCATGGATGAAGAGCTGGAGCAATTTAATTTGAGTCAGTAAAGTCACTCCAGATTTTTTCCTGCGATGTTGAAACTGGATTCTGTGCCATGGTTTTTAAGGCAAACAGAACAGTTATTGTGGCCAGGGCTTTAAGCAGCACCTAAAGGAGTGGTTTCTTTGTAGCATTTGAGGACTCCAGCCTTTTGTTCAGATGAGGACTGAGGCAATTAAATCTGCTTTGCTGATAAGAAATGTCCTGAATGCTGTTTTGTATCATATTTGTACTACTGCTGTATACTTCTCAAGGCCTGAAAGGACTCAACATCCACCACAGGTTGTTGGGGTTTTTTGTGTTTGCTTTTTTTATAAAAAAACAAAGCAAAAAGCTTGGTTTGTATTCTGTCTGTGTGGTACTTCCTGTGTCCTGGTGGGATGTGATTTCATTTGATTCAGGATATGAAACCAAATGGTTTGATTCTTGTTTAATATAAGGCACTATTTTAATGTCACAGGATATAAAGTGCCTTAATGTAAGGACAGCCAGACTTGCAGGCAGCTTTCTGATTGAGCCTGTGTGTTGCCTCGCAGCTGAAGGAGATGCTCATCTCAGCAAGGATGAGATGCACTTCTCCGGATGTAGCTTTTCCAGGTCTGTTCACACTCACAACTAATCAACAGTTGGTATCATATTTTAGAAAGGATGAGCTCTAGGAAGCTTTGAGTTATGATAGAATGGACAGGTTAAAAATGCTGATCTCTCTACCTGCATATTCCAGGCCATTGGGTTTTGAATTAATTCCTTTTTGAAAGGGAGTTCATAGCACACTTGGTGAATTATTCCAGTGATTAATTACAGGGACTCAAAATGGGTATCTTTGTGGTTTAACTTGTTTAGCTTCGAGTTCTATCATTTGAATCTGGTTTAAACCTTCAGTTGCAATTTTGAAGAGCCATTGTCTGATCTGTGGGCATTCTGTAGGTACCCACAGGAAATGGAAGTTTTGGAGAAGGGAACAGGTCTGGATAAGAGTAAGCTGGTGTGGCTGCTGGAAGACCCTGCAATAAGCAGCCAGGAGCTTGGCATGGGCTGCTTTGTCCAAATTCAAGTGTCTTTCAGATCCGTGGACTGTGATCCAACCACATCTCTTTAAAGTTAAGTGTGCTGTAATCCATGAGATACTTCCTAGCCTTTTCAGTTATTTTCATGGTTCCCCTCTGAAACTCCTGTGCTTTGTTCATGTTCTGCTTAGACTGTGGGCAACAGTATTGGACACCGTATTTGAAGAGTGGTTGTGCCATTATCAAGTTACATGCATGTAGCAAACTCCTTTAGTTCAATACTACAGTTAATGCAGCTAACTTTGCCAGGAGCTCTATAAGGAGAAGTTAAAATTCATGCTTGGGTAGTTATCCACCAGGGTCTCTCCCAAGTTCTTTTCAGAGGTGCTGACTATCAGATGGAGTCTCCTACTTTGTAAGTGTGGTCCGGTTTCTCTGTCCTGCAGCTGTATTTCCATACTGAAAAACATGTACATCTTGGTAATTCAGGATTCAAGTCAGACTATTTTTGGTGCATCTTTGTCATTATTTAACACATCCATATCATTATTGAATCTGCAGTTGATTAGTAATGGTTTGGTTTCCTTCCAGATGATGGATAAAAAACATTAGGTAGTAGAGTACAGTAAAGTGGGACCTTTGTAGATGCTTTCCTCTCAATAATGGTTTGCTGTCTACCACTGTATTTTAAGTCTCATAAAAATTCAAGGCTTTGATTCATTTACTGCCTGGCCCTATTTGTGTCCTGTTTCCTAATGAAGCCATTATGTAGCAGCAGCTTAAATGTTTTGCAGCTACCCAAGTACATGATATTAAAACAGTTGTCTTACTTACCCGTGTCACACACTAAGGTACAGGCCAGTGACATCTCTTTTCCTGGAGCTGCTGTGGATTATAATCGCTTAGTTCTTCCAAGTCCATTTTCATTCCCACACTTCACGTATTTTTTCTGGGATCAGCATAAGGCTGTGTAGGTGCAATATCACAGAGTGCCTGTTTAGGATTTTGTATGAACAATTATGTTCTGCCTCATATCTTTAAGGTATTTTTCAGTGTTTGGGATTTATTGAAAGCTGGTTTTAATAATTTACATTCTTCTCCTGGACAGCTCTTTAAAAAGTCCTTATGCAAGTCATCCAGTCTTACTTGTTTTACAATGTTGTTTTAAGACCTTCTGAGTTGCTGCTGGAATAAAAAAAAAAAAAAAAAAAATCTGTTCATCTTATACGTGCCTGGCTTTTTTATCTACAGAAGTATATTTCATGTTTCTGTACTACTACTTCAACAGTTTTTATGCAGTGAAGGAATATCACTGTTAAGCTTCCTTAGTCCTTAAGTAAATCTTGTCTCTAAGTTTCTTGGCCGTGGAGCTGGTCTGCCCATTTGTTTTTTCTCATCTGTTATCTGCAGTTCCTGTTTTCTGATGTTATAGTAGTTCTCAGCAGCTATTAGTTTCAGGGTTTTTTGGTAATATATAGTTGCATTTTTTAGCTTTATCTTCTTAGGGTGGCATTCTTATGGTTTCATTATGGTTCACAGAGAGTTTTCTAACCTGAGTGGTCTTACTTGTTGATTGTGTATCATTTCTACTTGTCCAGAAAGCTTAAGTGTCAGTCCATTATCCTGTCCAGTTTTCTCTGTAAACACTTCTGTCCAGTTGATTCAGTTCATCATTGTATCGTCTTTGTATGACTGTCTCCTTCATAATACTAAACTCATGTGTTCAGTTCTTTGGGACTTCCTGATTTTGTGCAGAACACAAGGTAGTATCTTCTTACCTGAGCTTTCAGTCTTGCCTGTCAGGCACCTTGCTTCCATCTTAAAAATAAATCAATACTTATGTCCGGCTCTTTGAAGTTGCTTAGTTGGTGTAGTGCCGGCAATCTAAAATCAGGGTTCTTGTGGAGACCAGCTCATTAGAGAGTCACCATATTTCCTCAGGAGCCAGGTGTAAAGGCGTGGCCTGGCAGAGTTTGGTGGCCCTCCTGCTGCTGCCCACCGCTCCAGACTGCACAGTGGGTGATGATGGGTTATCTGGGGCTTGTACCACTGGCAGCTCTTCCCTCAGAGAAGCAAGGGGCCAGACACTCCAGCTGTGAGGTTAGTTCTCTTGCCAGAAACCATAATTTTGGAAGGAAAATAATATTTTTGGGTTTGTTTTCCATGTTCAATAGCACAAGACATGGGAGACCTCCAAGTCACTGACTCAGTTGGTGACTCCATGTGCAAAGTAGTTCGTGGATGTGTTCTTCCTACCCCACCCTGAGGTCTGAGCTCTTAACCTATAAAGAAATTTCACTTATGTTTAAACTAGTGTAGAGGGCATAATGCATCGTAGGTCATCCTAGTAATTGCAACTTAGTAAAAGGACCTTGGCATTAGGCTTATCTGTACTTAATAGGAGTTGATACACTCATTAGCACTAAATCGTGGCTAACTCTGGTAAGTATCCTCATGGAGCAATCTGTTCGGTTTTTTTTACAAGTTACTAGGTCAAAGAGAGTGACCAGTTACTCAGCATTAATCCTCTCTGTTAGCCATGATTCCATGGTAGCAGGGTTTGTGGCTGGCTGAACATGAAGCTCTGCAGATGAGTTGCTCCAGGTTTTGTTGTACTGTTCTGTCCTGTCTGTGCTGCAGCTTCTAATCCTTCCGTGTCCATCTCTATAGCTATTCCTGGGCTCAGTGAGCAGATACATTTCCCATGCAGTAAATGAAGCATTTTAGGGATCTTCAGAAGTGGCCTGGGAGCTTCCTGGGCCAGCTGCAGTGAAGAAGCAGAGGAAGGAGTTGAAAGTTGAGTGCCCTTGCATGGGCAGACAGGTGTGTGTTCCCTGCATTCAGGCAGCTAGTGGCACTTCTAGTAGCTGCAGAGATTTCCTGAGAGAGGCTTAAAATCCCTGTGCTTTTCTGTTCCTGATTTGCCCTGCACCAGGGTGTAAATCATTTTAATTGTAATTACTATTACAAAGCAGGAAAGATTGAACAATTTTAATGTGGTTTAAAACTTTCACTTCCTTCAGTCTCTAGCATTCATCTGTTGTCTGCTGTCTTTATCTTAATCATTTAAAGATGCGTTGCCTGTGCTTTGAGTCTGTGAATCTTGACTTCTCTGCAATGAAAAGAAAGCCCTAATGTAGTTTTCTTTTGCTTTTCCTTCTTCATTATACTTCTTGTATAATTCCTTTTTTCTTTTTTTCTTTTTTTTTTTTTTTTTTTGTTCTCCCCCGAATGAAAGGGTTGAACAATCCAATCTGCTTTTCTTGAAAATAACTTGCTTTCATTTCCTCCTGCAGCCAGGGAATAGTTTGAAAAGGCAGTTCCCTGGACCCTTGGCGGAGCAGGAGGAGGCAGCCAGCCTGTGCTGCTTGCCAGGGGAACAGGAGCTCTTCCTGGCAGAGGTGGGGCGGGAGGAATGGAGCCTGTGCCGTGGGACTTGCTTTCATCTCCTCCACTCTCTGCAAGGCACTCCTGAAATTTCCTGACCACTCTTAGATCTTCCATTTAGAGCAGTTAACTAGTGAGGCCCACTTGTATAGGAAGAAAGCTATAGAGGAAGAAAATGCAGCTTGCTCTTATAAACAGCAATAGATAAAAATACTAATAAGGGAAGATGGGTGCTCCCACGTGTCTGGTCACCATCACTGTTCACCTGTTGTGAAAGCCCTTTTTGTATAATCATCCACATATGTTCTTCTGTTAAAAATAAGTCTATGGTGTATCCTATTCCATTTTATTTAGCATATTTATGTTTGGATGTGCTGGAATGTTCTGATTCCCCCCCCTTTTTTTTCTTTTCCAAATTTCTTCGTATGTTTGGATTTATGGGTTTGCTTTTGGGAGCCCTGAGTGTTGCAGAGTACATGAGCCCTGTTGCTGAGGTGAAGCCTTGGGCAGGAGGAGTGCATTGCATTCTGACTTTGGACTCCTGCACACAAGTTGCTGTCAGCAACACTGCAAATGCTTTACTTCTTGGAGTATTTTCTGAAGTGAAATGTTGCAGGTTTCCTGGTAAAATCTAGTTAAACTTAATTCCTTGGTTTTCATTGCTAGGGCCTTTATCAGAAATACACAAGCAAGAAGGCTTCTCTTTTAAGCCTCTGGGAAAAAGTTTGGAAGTATCTATCCCTTTTTATGGTTTCATCACAGACATGTTTCAGAAGAGGTCCCAGTGTGAAAATGGCTCCCGTGGAGAAGCCTTTCTTTTATTTGCCTCCAAGTATGACTCGCCTAAATCTGTAACTCTTTGCTTGCCTTCTTCCTAAGCCACTTCAGTGATTCCTGGAGATGCCGTGGATTCTAATGCCACCTTTTTAAGTGATACATTTATATCTGTACTGATTCAGCTTTTGCCGTGAACCTTAAGTGAAGTCAGCAAACAGTGAGAGGTTCGTGGCTTGGCTTGAGGTCACAACTGACCTACCACTGGTGACAAAGCTCCTCACTTGAGCAGCTGATTCCTGCACTTGCACCAACAGTGATGCGAGATGTTCAAGCTGTACAGAACCTCAGCATCATGGAGCAAACTTTGCTCATGCTCCCATGTGTTTTCAAAGGTGAAAGAAACAATTTGTTTGAGGCTTTATTGCATCCACTTTTGCAGAAGTGTGGTTATGGTGAGGTGAGCTTTACAAACTTGTAGTTTGGATTGTTGCAATTCATGATCCTGCAGTTGGATGCTGAAACTGCTGATGGCTGACTTGACAAAGAGCAGCCAATGCCATCTAGAGCAAATACATCTCGTGTGCTGTGCAAATGGCGTTTGCCAAAATCTTTCTGGTAAAAATTTGTGTCCCTGACTGGAATTTGGAAACCCCATGAGAGCTTGGGATCCTTCTGCCTTAGAGATTTTGGTAACCTCAAATAAATACGAAAGTATCCATCTTAATTTTAGCATTGTGAAGCAGTGGTAGTGTTTTTGAACACTGTCAGCTAAGCAGGTGGGCATGAGCACCCTTAGTTCAAGGGCATTGGCAGCAATTCTGTGTTGTTTGTAACCTTTTCATTGCTTTTGACAAGGAGCTTTAAACTTTTATTGATGCCACCGAAGGAAAAAAATCTACGTGAAAGCAGTCTTGTTCTTCTATGCCGGAAAAAGTGAAAAATAGAGGAAGAAGTTCACTATGGATATTACATTTTTTTCCCCTTTGGTGTTATTGAGAGGTGCTAAGTAAAACATATATGGGTAGAAAAGGCCCAGCTGGGGAGGCTGTAACTGCCCCTGCTTAGTGAGTCAGGGCTCTCCACAGCTCCTGTAACAGAGATCCTTTTCTTTGCTCCCATTCTGGTCCTTCTAGTGCATCAGCCAACTTTCACCCCATATTGCAGCTGCTGACAGAGAGGTTTTCTGATGTGTGGAGCCAAGGGCCAACCACAATTTGTCCATGTATTTACAGGGATCATTTCACTCTTCTAGAAGCGCAGCCAAGTATTTCTTGATAGAAACATGCTGCATCCATCTAACAGCACTGTCCAATTGAGTCAAAGTGGAGAATGCTGTAATACTTGTATTACAGTAGTTGCTGGAGTCCCAGTGAGAGATCAGGGCCCTGGTGCGTGAGGCACTGTTGATCTCCCAGTACTTTTCCCAGCCCTACAGACCTTCCCATTTAAGCTGACAAGTCAGATAATGATGCTCTGCGGTATTATCAGTTACACTGCAAAAGGCACGCGTGCTTGAAACCAGAGATCTTCATGTGATCTTAAATATTTCTTCATGTGAGAGTGTTCATCATCTCATCCAGATTGCTTATCTAGGAAATGATCACACATGAGAAATGGAGAAACTTCATGTGTTCATTCATTGCTACTGGCCATTTTTTTGTTTTGGTTTGGTTTGTTTTTCAGGGCCAGACATTAATCTTGGCCTTACAGCTCCAATAACTATTATTTCTCATCAGCAGCATGGTGAATCTGAAAAGAGAAATTGGAGTCAAGAGGATTATTTTCCCAGAAGATTACAGCAGTTATAATGGAGGTCAAACTTTTGGCTTCAGCTATTGGACTGTTTCTCTTTAAACTTGAAATGCAATCAATGAAAGGAGCAAGTTCAAAGTTTAGCGTGCAATAATGCCAAAGACTAAGGGGAAAAAAAAGCATATCATAATAATTTTACAAAAATTCACCATCACTCTTCACACTGAATGTAATTTTTCAAGCAATATAACAAGCAATCCCAAGATAATGAATCACCAGTGGAGGAAAGTGTCATACAACATAGTGTCCTAGTTTGGAGAATTCACAATCAAGGAATACAGTTATCAGTTATAATTATTTACTGTGGTGTTTCAAGCAAAAACTTGGTTTTAATACCACAGAGAATTTACTCATTATACTTGCATTATTATACATGTCAAGTATCCTGGTATAAATTCCTATAACACAAGGCTTATCTCTTTAACTTAAGGAGCTGTTAGGATTTATTAGTTCCAGGATAGTTGCAGCCAGCTTCCAAGTGCACTAAGCAGGAAACAGAATGGTTCAAAGAAACATTGTTAAATTTTTAAGTTAGCTGGTCTTCACGTGTGTATTTGGTATCCTTGTAAAAACCATTCACACAGGAAGGGTTTTAGAAGCTGCCACTCTGGATGCAATGGGAGCTTTCTGTGCATGGCCCTTGTTGTCTAAAGGCTTTCATGGTGCCTAGGGCAAACCTTCTGTACTGCAGCTCAGGGCTGCTCAGAATTTATCCCTCATGAACGTGGAAAAGGATCATTCCCCTGCTTTCTGTGGCAGCTGTTTAGGTAGCTGGGGGCTGTTTTTATGTAACACCCTCAGTAGTCTCTTTTTTGGCTGAGCAACCCAACTCATTAGTCTGTGTTTGATGGCTCGGTAGTAATCTCATTGCTCTGCAGCACCTTGGTGGGTAGAGCTTTTGTTTTAACTAGGAACCACTGATAACTGCTGGCTCAGGGCAGTTTTCCAGTCTTGCAGTCTACCTACTGTCTGTTTTTGTCCAGATCCCATTTCCCCCTTTTGCTAACAGGCTTGTCAGTGTCCAGAGTTACTGAAGTCAAGATAAATGTCATCTGTGGTTTCTCTTCTGTTTGTAAAGTTTGTTACCCACTCCTGAAGGCACTTCAGGTTGTTTGGACACTAATTGCTTCTGACAAGGCCATGTGAGCAGTTACTCAACTCCTTGTTTTCTTCCAGGTGCTAACAAATTGTTTGTTTGAATATTTTTCCACTCTCGTTCTGTCTTTAATTTCTCACTACCCCTTATTTCCCTCACCTCCCCCTTTTTTTTTTGTTCAACAGATAGCATAGATTGCTCCATTCCAATCTTCAGGTGCTTAACACTGTATTTTAAATTATCTTTTCTTAATTCCAAGAGTAGCGTATTAATTTGTGGCAGGTTTTTTTTTAGAAGGTTAGGTAATTGCACAAAAATGTGCAGGTGTCCATAGTCCCTTGCACGCAAGGCTGAGTGCTAGGGCTGGATTGCTTGTATAAGAAAGGTAGGAAAAAAGAGGGATTGAATATGTATGTCAGAGAGACTGTGCCTGGATCCCTGCCTCTGGTCATGGTCTGTGTCTGGGGTTTTTTGTCTTATGCTGTGGCCCTGGTTCATCAACTGGTCTTTTAATTGGTTTGTAGCTTGCTGTGTGCTTGGAGAAGCAAAACAAAGTTTGGGAATCCTGTTGAAATATATTGTAAACAGCCAACTGCGTTGCTGGTTGTATGTTAAAGTCACTTATCAAATTTGAACGGTGTCATGATCATACCTTTTTTTGTTTTAAAATCAGCCTGAGGAATGACGAGTAGTATCTGTAGTATGTACAGTAGTATCCTGTAGTATCTTTTACTCAAGTGCCTACGGGAGGCTGTCAGTTGAGAAGAATAGAGCTCAGCTGTGACTCTCCCCATCTCATATTATTATTATTTTGATTTCTTTTTTTAGATGGAATTAGGATTTGATGCCCTTTCAAAAGAATGGAAGCTATGAAAAGAATGAAGAAAACAACTTCTAAGCATTTTCTCTCAGGCTTCTCTTTGAAATAACTGAATGAATTAAGAAGTAACTTTTCCATACTCTTTTCAAGAAATCAAAATAAGGCTGTATCATCTTTCTGACTCAGTGTACAATGTTGGCTAGGTTTGCTATCCCAGAGCATACAATTGATATTTACGAGAAACATAATTTTCTACATTCCTTGGGCTTTTGTTCTTTGGGTAGGGACTACTCAAGTTTCATGCTAGCACAGTGCCCTGCCCTGGTCTCCAGGACAATGGTATTTCATCTCTTCTGATTAATAGAGATTTTCAAGCATTATTTTTTTTTCCAGTGGCCTGTATTTGATGCCATGGATTATGTTACTCTGCACATGAGCTTATCCTTTTTTATATTTCCTCTCTTCTTTTTTGGTTCAAGTCTCATTGGCTCCCTTGCTGTGTCCAGGTGCCTTTCTCTCTACCCTTGGGGTAGCTGGCAAGGAAGAAGGAGGCATTACGTATTTGCAGTGCTTTAGGCACGTGGTGCCACAGATTAACTGCAGACGTGTTTTATCATACCTAGGTGCTATTCACCTAATCCTTAGATTAGTACTTTCATAACTTATTTCCAAAATTAACTATTCAGTCTTTGTTTTCTTTCATGACACTCTGGAGCCATTGGATCTCCTTGCTTAGCTCTGGCTTCTCTCCATTTCGACACTATCCTATTGGAAAGAGATGCATGTCCAGCATTGAAAGGAAATACTTGGTATGTGGGTGTGATCCCAGTTAATTTCTGTAGTAAAAGACCTCACTTTTCCTTGCAGTCTGAGAGCACGTTACTTTTGCTGCAGTGATGCACTGAGATTTTATTTGTCTGCAGTACAACATCAACCCTTGCCTTGCCGTGTCCTTGCAGTTGAATCATTTTTTAAACTTTTTTTCGCAATGATTTTAGTATTTACAATTATTTTGTACATTCCAGTAATTCCCTCACCTCCCCCAAATAACCTATTGTTGTGTAAAATTGAAAGTGGTAAAAAATTGTTCTTTGTTGGTTGGTATGACTGTAGGGTGGTTAGCTGGTGTCCCATACTTCTCATTTGTATCTGTGATCCTGAGGTGCTGGTGGTACCTGTGCATCAAGAACGCAGAGCCAGGACAAAGGTGTCACCTCATTATTGATGTAATTTATGTGCATTTTGAAGACCAATTCCTTCTGAAGCTTCACCTCTGAAATGTGGAGCTTTTCCTTCTGATGGAGGGTCAGCCTCGGGTTGAGGAGAGCTAGAATAGTCCTGAAGCATTCTATATTTGTATAAATAGGTGTGACATTTCGCTGTCACCTGTTCTTTTGTATTAGTGTTGAGAAGGACTGCCTCCAGGGTATGCAGCCAGTACTTCAGACAAAACACCCAACTCAACAGCAAGCTCTTAGGACAGTTCCTTGTGTCACAGCCACTGTCCAGTGCTTGTTCTCTCTGAATATGATCCTTAAACTTAAGTGTCGTGTAGTTTTTTGCCAGTGTTGTATGACTGGAGCAGTAAAGACATTTCTGAAGCCCTGTTTCTGCAGACACAGGTCAGCTGAATACCTGCAGAGCCCCAGCAGTAGGAAGTATGACTAATAATGCATGTAGAGCAGAAAATTTAAAACTTGCTGTGAAGAGCCACCGTGGTTTTCATGCTGCTTTGAACTAATGTGTTTTCAAATCATTCTTTAGCGTATTCCAAGAAGCTGCTGAGGCATTCCTAGTCTTGTTTTGATCCTTAAGAAATGCAGACATTGACCCTGTAGTTGCTATCCGTATTCATTATCGCAGTCATGGTGTTGTATGATGCAATTTGTGGAGCTCTTTCACTGAATGTGATCTCTGTCTGGAGTCTGCGTTAGTTTTGGATTCTTCTGAATCATAAATGGTCAGAACATCTTTTTCTAATATTTAGTTGGATGTCATTTGGTTAGTCTGAAACATATTCTTTTATATTTTTTGTTTCTTCATGTGCATATAAGTGTTTCTGTTTGTATGCACGCCTCTTTCTCTAGAGAATTTTGTCTCAAACATTTATGCGTGCCCAAAAAAGCAGAAAGTAAGTTGCTTGCCAATGTAAAGCAAATTTTGGGGGCTATTACTGTAAAAATTTAAGAGAAAATAGTTGAAACTTCAGGTGGAGGCAAATAGTTGAAATTAATTGAGCAAAACCTGTCATTAAAATAGGAGGCAATAAGCAATCTACTGTTGAGCTGGGATGTAGTTCCATTGTCTTGGTGATACCATGGACCTGCTGGAGGTGTGTGTCCCTACCCCTGTCACTCAGGTACCTCTGGTGCACAGCTGTCCTGCACCACAGTTCTGTTACCAAGGTGTCTCCTCCAAGGTGTGAGAAAGCTCACCAAGGAAAAAGGATTCAGGAACTCATTGGTGGTGATGCCTGTCCAAAAGCCAGTTCTCTGCAGGTGGATCTCAGGCAGGTGGCGGCGCTCGGAGCGATTGATATTTGCAGTGTTTCGGGGAAAGACGTTTATCCTGCCCTTTGGAAAATCCAACTGGATCAATCTCGCTGTTTTATTTGGACACAGGAAAGCCAGTCTAGCCTTGTAAACCTGAACGTTCAGCTATGAATAGCACACACAAGAGCTGAGTGCCCACTATGATACGAACTTCTGCCATTTCCTTGTGTGTTAACCTGTCACAAGGAGGGGCCAGGCTGTAAAATGACAGTTTTGTGTCTATAATGCCCCATGTTACCTTGTGCAATGCAAAAAGAGAGCCCATACCTGCAGCAGATCTTGAGTGAACCATACCCTTCCCTATTCTCCTTATTCCCAGCTCTTCTAATTCTCTTCCATCTCAGACATCAGACAGTTAAAATATAAAAACTGCATATATTGTAAAAAAAAAAAACCTTAATCCTTTTTCAATCTGTATATGATTTTACTCCAGACAAGGCAACTTTCCAGATTTACATAAACCAACATTTGAAATGGGATGGTTTTAAGACTCAGAAAAATGTCTAGAACATCTTACTATGTTAACTTGAAATTATTCCGAAAAACAATCTCTTTTTTTCTTTTTTTTTTCCCTCCTTATTTTTCCTTCTTTTTTGTTTCCTTTTTCTTTCTTGCTTTTCTGGCAATAAATTTTTAAAAATTTTTTAGATTTTTCTAATTGTATCACTGTTCAGGAGTGATCTGGGGAGGCTCTCACCTGCTCAGAAAGGCCATTGTTTACTCACTCTTACTGTGCTTGGGCCAGTAGAGACTGGAGGCCACAGTTTAGGTCAGACTGGAAAGAGCTGGGTTTGCGTAAAAAGTAGACTGTTGGAATAAAACATTTTTAATTGTACATATCTAGAACATTTCCAGCATTGTATAAAAAAAATGTTCAAGTTGGAGCAAGAGGGTCTGAGAAGCTATGGCTTCCCACACCTTGCTGCTAGTCAGAGGTTCTTGCATAAATGTCTGTGATTAATATTGATGTCTTTTCAGGTTCAAGAGCATTTTGTTTGTTTCCACTTCAAATTTTGAGGGGCACTTTGGTCCAAGGCTTCTGAGGATTGGATTAGCAAGGCATAACTTTCTGCCTTAGGGTCAGGCAGACCTATAGCCTGTATATAAAGTAGTCAAATTATACTGTTCAGATTTTTATACCATTGGGTTGGCCAGCCATTGCATTCCCATGGGAGAGGAGCTGGGAATGCTGTCTCTTTCTAACTGGTGCTGACACAAAGCATCTAATCCATACAGTTAATTAGTAGAAGCAAACGTTAAATTCAGAAGAGCTCTTCCAGCTTTAGGGGGTTCTGCAGTTCTGAGCAGAGCAATTGGAAATTAGCATTAGTCAAGACTGAGCCTGTATGGACACAGCCCTAGGTTAGAAGGTGAGAAATGCTTGGAGTTTATCCTTGCCACGCTATTCTACATGGTGCCAATCAATAAGGCTTGATTATAAAGAGAATTTGAACTTAATTGGTGCTTTATGACTGTTCTTACTCTTCAGTATCAGCTGGCTCTCAGTGCTATTCTGTAAACTCAGTTACGGAATGACAGAAGTTTGCCCATGTTGGCCCTTGATGTTGTGCAGTTCATAATGTGTCAGGCAAGAATCTTGCAGGACAAAGCACCAAGATTCTGTGTTTGCAAACATGAATGGATTCTTGAAAGGGCACAAGAGTGGTTCTAACACTTCTGTTCCTCTATACCTTTGATTGATTCCCAGATGGTTTTATCAACTCAGAGGAGTTCTGTAGAGGGGGTCATGGTCCACAGTTCAATTGGTGCTTGAAATCTTGTTTAGAAACAGAATTAGCAAATGAGCAAAGCTGAAAGACTGAAAGTCATAGACGTTTTTAATGGGTGGAAATCATAAAATCCAAAGCCTGAGATAAGTGAGGAGGCTTTGCAAAATCACCCTGGTGTTACATGTTTAAGTCCCACGGGAGTGCTGCTGGAGAATTACTTCAGATTTTTGTCTACCAAACTAAGTATCAAGGAGAAACTAGAGCTAGTTCAGTTGGACTTTATTGGATTATGCCTTCATGGTATTGTAGCTGAAAAAAAAGGCTATGATTCCAAGTACGATGTGTAACAATTGTGCAAATTCCTTAATCCTGTTTTCCATCCATTTATGTAGTAATTAAAACCATAAACCTGGAAACTATTTTCACAGGCAGCTTTCATTTGCAGAGACCTATTTAATTTCCTATGGTTTGTGGCTATATATTCAATTTTACTCCGTTTCTCTTCCAAAAGAGGGTGAAACCTGACGGTGTTACCTTCATTATCAGTCTGTGCCTTGGCTTGGTTTCTTGCAAGTTGTTCAGAACATGACAGTGTAATTTTGGAGTAAAAGAGGTTTATTTCGTTTGTTCTCCTTAGAGAGCACCACAAAATGCACTAATGAAAGAATAATCATAAGCTTAAAGAGGAAGGAAAGTTTTAAGGGGCTAATTGAAGAGGGAAAATGCCTGAGTGGTTTAAAGGAATGAAATGGTGGGAGAGCTCCAAGTGAGATGAGGCAGCAAAAGTAAAAGAGTTACCACCAACTGTGATGAATGATAGATGTACACCTAAAAACCCTGGTCATGGGGCTGCATAAACATGCAGATAGAAGGAGAAAAAGGAGGGTTCACAGTTTCAAAAGCACATTGCCTTACATGCAGTAACCTGCAGCCACAGTTAACAGGCAGGACTTGGTGCTCCAGACCTTTGGCAGTAGGACACTACTCTTTCCAGGTCCGTCCTAAAAGGAAAAGTAACTTAGGACAACTTGGTTCGTGGTATACTCTTACTCAATAGTCATCCATGACTGAGCAAAGACCGCTGCCCTGCTGGGTTCTGTGGGATGCACTGTTAAATTTAATCTCTGTGCAAGGGACCTGCCTTGACCAGCTTCTGACAGTTGAAACTGTACTCTCTTCCCATGCTAAAGCCAAAAAAAAAATAAATCTGGGGAGACTGGATGACTCTCTCCAGCCTGGAATGTAATCCAGGCTGGAGGGACCTGGAGAGTGTTAGTAGAAGGTGACTTTCACAGGCCAGTTTGGGAAGAGTGGAATGAGCAATCCCTGCAAAAGGTTGATGCTCACTTTCATCTCTCTCACCAGGAGTGTGAACTGCAAGGCCACCAACAGCATAGGCAGGAAAGCTATTACCTACACCTGCTCCTGCTCAGGGGAGGCCTTTCCGAAACACAGGTTGGGTAGGTTGGGAAAGCAGTAACAAAAATCACGTTCCAAGTGTGAGCTGCCTTGTGGATTTGGTCCTGTAGGCTCTCCTCAGTCTGAGGAGCATCATGAAAACTGGGTTCAACCTGTGCTCCCCCACTGCCATGGGCTCTGAGGCAGGAAATCCTTTAAGCACGTGGCTGCATAAAAAACAGGATGACTTTGAGAGGATTGTGTTCAAAGGGAAGGCAATGCCTATGCTCTTTCTCTGAAGCAGAATGCTAGGCTTCTTGCCATGTTACTGTGCTAAATATTCAGACTGGTTTTACCACTTATATCACATACATTGAATTCCAGCTGATTTAATCGCCCTGCAGATGTATAAGAGGAGAAATAAAATTGAGTTGACTTGAGAACAAGAGAAGTGAAATTTCAATTATTCTGTGCTAAGGTAGAGAGGCACATAAACACAGCAGCTTAAACTGCATTGTGAAATAGCCTGAGAATGTCTTTTTGCTGCCATTTCCTTGATTTCAACACCACTGAGTTTTTCATGTATGACGGCTTTGTGGTTGTTGTGACACTGTTGGAGAAAATTGGATTTGGGGAAAGTTTTCTTAGTTCTTTAAATAATTCAGAATGTTTTCCAGTTTGGTTTTTTTCTCTCTCCAGTGCAGCTTTGTTCTGCAGCAGTACATATTTTGTAAAGTAGATTTTTGTATAGTTGCATTGCCCTGGCATAATACAATCCTTAGGACGTACCCAAGAGATTTCCAGCCGTCCTCGTGGATTTCATAACAAGACTTGTGATTAGAAGCCCTTCTATGCAGAAGATTAAAATGGAGGTGATATTCATGGGCTTAAAAGGCAGCTCAAGTCATCCAGCACTAAAGGCGCAGGTCAGAGCCTGTGAGGAGCATGTTTGCTGTCAGAGTGCAGCAGCCTCATTTACAGACAGAGATAAACCATGGGTAACCACAGCTCGCCCTAAAGGAAGCACTGAGTCCATCTCCTTGGAAAGGTTGGTCTTGCAAACCCTGGTGTCTAGCACTGAGAGGATAAGCCTGTGCTTCTGTCCAAGGATTGGGCTTAAACATGATTCTCTTCACTAGAGCTGCTTTCAGGGCTCCCCAAAAGAGCACCCTGGTCCCCAGGTCTGGGGGCACCTGACTGGACTGGCCCTGTAGGACCAGTGTCCCATGGCTCTTGTGAGCATCCTGACCCTGTGGGCCGGTTGACTTCTCTGCCGTGGGCTTTGCTGAGGGAGTGCAGCTTTCTTACCTTACCTTACCTTACTCCCCCAGGGCAGCAGGGTGCTGCTGCCTTGGCCTAGTGCCTGTGGAAACCCTGGAGCTGAGAGGAGGGAGAGATGCAGCTTGTGCAGAGCTGCCTGCAGGCCTGCCAAGCTCCTCTTGTAGACTGACAGGGAAGATAGATTTATAGCAGAAGTAATTTTTTTGTGTGAATCTGAGGGATTCAATAAATGTATGTCTGAACAAAGCATATTTTTTAAATGCAGTTGATTAGTAAAATGTCACTGTGGTAACATGGTGAAGCCAGTTTGAATCCTGCTGGCTGGGTTGTGAGTGCAAGTGAAATTCATGAGAAAGGTGCCAGGAAGAGGAAGGATTTTAAAAAGAAAATAAACATATATAGACTTTCTCAAACACACACACATAAATCTAACCTTACAGCTAATCTGCTGTTGAGAAGGTAAAATGTTTTTCTTAGATAAAGATTATTCAAGGTAAAACTTGGGTTTGGGGCAGGGGAGGTTGGAGCATTGATGGCTGCTTAGGGGGTTCCAGGCACTGCAGCCAGCATCCCAGTGTCTGTGTAAAGCAGTGGGATGCACAGCAGTGCAGCTGGGCTTGTGATCAGGTCTGCCTCTCCAGCCTGCGAGCGAAGAGGACTCTTGTTACAGAAGGTATCACTTCAGTAGTATGGAAGCAGAAGGAGATTGGGAAATAAAAGAGAAAAAAGGTCTTTGTTACAGGCAGGACAGTTGGTCAGTCTTGTGAATGGCAGAAGGTTGGTTTGCTCCGTTTTCACTCACTGAGGTCATTGCAGCCATAAAAACCTCAGCTGAACTGTGCCAGCAAGTCAAGTCTTACTCTGCCTGGGAGAAAGGTTTGTGTTCCCTGGTGAGCTTTTTCTTTTTGTTAAGATGAGATAGGCAATTGTACTTGCAATTCTTCCTTATGATTCCTAGCTGAAAGAGGAGCAGCCTTTCATGGAGAGAGATGAAAGACACTAGGAGTATTTTTCTTACATTCCAGTGTAAGTAGAATAGCGAAGTACATACCTGAGACGTTTCCAAACACAACACACATCTATTTACATATTTGATTTCAGTGGTGATACATGATAACCTGGGATTTCATTCAAAGAATCCTGATGGGGATTTGAAAGGAGTTCTTCTTCTCTGAATGGTCACAAAATAACTGCTGAAAGCTGAAGGGCCTTTTGTTGGCAGATAAATTCAGAGGGACTGGAGACAGTTTCCTTGTGCTGAAAATCTTCTCTGTGCTTGTAGTTGTGGGGGTAAATTCCTCGTCCTTTTGGACCTGTTGGGAATGTTTGGTCAGTGACTTCAGTGGGACCAAAACTTTACTCAGGTTTTGGAGAGACTTTGGCATCTTTATAACTTGTTCTAATGCCTGTTGACAGATACAGCAGCGTTCCTGTTAGCTTGTCATTCACCTTCCCTGCAGAAAAGGATCAGCTCTTGGGAGTGCATGGTCATGGGCTTGCTGTGCTGGCATCCAGTGCAGGAGTGAGGGACACATCTGAAGATGTGTTTTTCTCTCTCACTATTAAAATTGCAGTATTGCATACACAGCAGTGAGATTAGAGGGGGTTTGTGTGTGAGAGAGTCAGTGGTTGTGCTGTACCTTTACCCCATATGTTTTAACTTGCCACAAGATTTAAGACTTCTTTGTTGAGAAACAAAGATAGCAGTAGGGTTTGTGTTTACATTCTCTCTCTGGCTGCTTTACATGACAGGTGATGTGTGAAGAGGACTTTGAGAAGAGGAGAATTGAGGTCAGACCTTTCAGACTTCCTAAAATGCCTGGAGATTTATATATGTGAAAGATGGTCTGGAATGGAAAACTCAGCATTTGCTGCTCTCCAAAGTAATCCCAAGTAGTTAAGTTACCCTGATTAAGCATTGCTCAAATGGCTCAAAATTGAGACCTGAGAACAGCTCTGATGTGATGTGTCAGTGCGGTTCACATTACCCAGCCCCTGTGTTTCAGCATGGACAAGGGAAAACAAGCCAACAGCCTGGAAAGCTTTGATGGCAGGCAGAGAGAGGAGGGTCTGGTGAGCTCACATGGTGGAATTTCTCTTCAGGAAATTCGCATTCAAGCAGTCATAAAGGCAGGGGCAGAAAGTGCCTATTGAGCACCGTGCAGCTGTTGTCATGTGTGGTGCTGGTTTACCCATTTCCATCTACTCCTGCTTTTGCAAAGAGGGAAAAGAAATATCAGGCATGGGGCAGTACTGTGTGTGCAACTTTATCTCCGGGGGATCTGTCCCCTAGGAGGGATTCCATGCTCCTTTTTAAGAAATAGGAACATTTGGGAGTGGTCACACCAAGTATGCCTGGGTTGGAGTTCTGATTTTGTGTTCCTGAAAGGGTCCGGACACTTTCCCCTTTCATCTTAGCCAGAGGTTTCAGTGATTTCAACAAGCTTTTGATTCTCCTCCAGCTT
Source organism: Illadopsis cleaveri (assembly GCA_013399915.1). Taxonomy (NCBI): domain Eukaryota; kingdom Metazoa; phylum Chordata; class Aves; order Passeriformes; family Timaliidae; genus Illadopsis; species Illadopsis cleaveri. The sequence continues at coordinate 489,350 of VXBB01007283.1, read as the reverse complement.
CAGAAGTTTGGATCCAGGCAGTTGATTCGAGAGGCTCAGTGTTTATTCAGATTCTTTTAGAAGTTAATACTCAGAGAGTTTTGTTGTATAGCAGAAGTGGTCTTCTGGACAGCCTTTGCTTTCTTCAGAGTTGCAGAAGGAAAGTGCACTTTCCTAAAGGAATTCACTCAACAGAACACACTCTCAGATCAGGAGACTTTGTAAAGGCTTGTGTCTCCTAGTTGCCTGAGGACTGCTCTGTGGTGGTAAAGTTGTTACAAGTTTTTGCAGTCTCTGTACTGGTTTACCTTAGCATACATCTGAAGATGTAAACTCATACATGCAGTCTGTAGTCCTTAGTTCCAGGTGTCTTGCTGTGTGTTCTACAGGTGTTACTTTTTTGCTCCAGACATCCCACACAAACTACTGATCTTCTCCAAAGTCAATTGTGTAGCTTGTCTGGAAGGACTATATATGTTTTCCTTAAGTATTTTTCTCCAATTGCAGAAACACTTTCAGATTTTCTAGTCTTCCCTACAATGAGCAGTGATGGGGGGCAGGTTTTTTTCTGTGGTAAGCTGCACCCACCTGAACTCTCCATCCCCCTTGCAGCAGGAGTGGTGAGGCAGGAGTGCCTCCCTGTCATTCACAGGATCCTGGAGACTTTGTCTGATGCTTTTGGTCATCTCATACAAAGCAGAATGCTCCTGCAGCTTCTCTCTTTGGTATTAAATTTGACTCTCCTTTTGGATGCCTTTTGGGTGATGGAATAGTTGGGAACCTTTTTCAAAAGGGGTTTATTTAGGGCACCTGCTGTAGCCCAGATTCTTAGTGTTGCACCTCATAAGAGATAAACAAGTGTATGTGATGTTGGCCTGCTTTTTATTTCTTTATGTAACCTATAAGAGGGGGAGGAGAGAAGAAGACATCACTGATTGTTCAGGGTAGATACTGTCCTTCTTTCTGGCTGGTGTGAGTAGCATGGACTTTTTCATGGTAAATGCTGTTTTGGACTGAGTGTACAAAGAGTAGTAGCTTGAAAATAATTGTGAAAGGGTGGCAGAAAGAGAGATGGTCCAGTGGAAAAAAGGATCTAAATGAGGGCTTTCTGGCTGATAAGATTCACTTAAATCACACAATTTAGTGATACAGCAAAATTACAGCTCTTCTTAAAATGGGGTGCATACCAAATTAACATCCAAAGCAGCCAGTTTCAGCTGCAGCATTTAAACACAGTTGAGATTACTTGCAACATGATTTGATCCAGCCCAGGGAGAACAACTACAAAAACAAACAAACAAAACAACAACAACAAAGTATTAAAATGTGTTGAATTGTTACAGCCTTAAAACAGCAATGGTAGCTTTTCTAGGCAAGGTTTGTTGCCCACTGTAAGACTCACATCCAACTCCAGTGTGCTAATAGGGATGAAGTGACAGGAATTAGGGGAGCATGTAATAAGATGCCTTTCTCTTTTCATCTTTATGGTGACCCACAAAGCCAGGATTTAAACCTGTTTTGTACAAACATCCTATGCAGCAGCTTTGCTATGCCACTAACAATTACTTGAGTTTATTTTGCTACTTGTCTTTGTGAGAACTTTAAACCTAAACTTAACCTAATCCTGTGATTCTCCAGGGGATAATTACAATGTCTCAGAATCCTTACTATGCCAGTTGCATTTTGACCCCAAGATGACTGCAGGATGTTTTTCACCATTACAGAATTTGGAAGTACAAAAGGCAATTGTGTAAAAGTGTTGTCAGAGTCCATCAAACTCTAGAGCAATAAGAGTACCTTGAGGGAATGAATTATTTGGGTAACTGGAAACCTGACTACCAGATCTGTTTGCTGTTGAAGTCATTGCTTTGGCTAGTCATCTCTTGATTCAGGCTTGGTGAAGCAATGAGGAAGTAGCAGCAGAACCAGAAGGCCCTTGTCAGATTTTAAGTAAGGAACACATAATATCATAAATGTGTCCTCAAAAAATTTCCTCTTTACCTCATTGTGCCTATTTTCTAATCTGGAGTTGTTTGCTTTTCACATATTGTCATAGACCTTAAATGTGTTTCAGAAGAGGAATGGCAAGTGGTTCAACAGTGAAAAATAGGTCACAAAATATGGTAACTAGGTAGTTATTCTTTCTCAACCTACTGTGTTCCCAGTGGTTTTTTTCTGACTTTCAGTGCACAGTCCCTCCTCAGTAGCAAATGGTTGATGACAGATAAAGATAATACCTCAGAGGGACCTTTGTAGATAAAAACTGGAATATTGGAGTAAGTCTCTTACACTGCTTTTGTACCGTCTGACTTTAAAGCTGTGCTGCAAGAGCCTGGAAGCAATGCCTGAGGAGGAATGGCACAAGTGTTCTGTCCAAGAGCACTGATCAGCTAATGATCTGCTTATAGCTTAATGTCACAGTGGGACAGGGTTTCAGAACTGATGGGAAGGTGATGTATGACTGATTTACCCTTGAGGGCTCGTCCCAATTCCTGGATATGACCTGTGACTTCCATTGTCTGGTCCCCTTTGATTGCAGAGAGGCAGTTTCCAGCAGGATTTTGCAGTCACATCAGGGTCAGGAGAGGTGAGCAGAGTGATTATTATGGGCTTTGGGAGCCCAGATGTATTAAACAAGCTTCTGATTTCTTGGAGAGACTTTCCCTGGAAAAGAGGAGAGGATCTGTGACCCAAGTGAGCCTGACAGGAAGGATGGGATCCTACTGGAAAGATGTGCTGTCACAGCTGACAAGATGTTCATCCTTCCAGCGCATGCTGCTTCACTTACCGTGTCTGCATGTCTTTGGAGGCAGCCTGACCCAGCTCCTGGCAGGGACCCCAAAGCTGAGCAGGGAGAGAAATCCACAGAGGGAGAAACAATGTCATGTTATGCTGCTTGTTAGGAAAAAAAACCCATAGAATTTGCTATCAGTGAGCTGAAATCTAAACAGCATAAATGGTCCTAATAGTTAAAGAGGTTAGGGAAGCTTGCCAGAGCATGGAAAGCATAACAACTGCATTTAATAACAATCAAGCTACTCTTATAAATATTTGCATGTGCTGCTTCAAAGCCTACTACACGGTCATTCATGTACTGCAGTTAGAAAGATGAGGAGGAGAAAAAAAAAGAGAGCGAGAAGAAAAGGGCACTCCGTGTTTTGTAGCTGCCATAATAAAGAGTGGGCAAAGCACCAGAAAGAAAAGAAAAAGGAAAAGAAACCCTCCAAAGTTTAATAAACACAAAAGGGAATAAAAATAAATCTTTGGAGCATTTATTACAAGCCCTTGATGGAAGGATTAGATTGAAGCTCTCAGCCTTTCCAGTGTGGGTGTATGTGTGAAGGCGGCCTGTCTGGCCTCTTCCAATGAGAAAAGAAAAGTTGTTTACATTTCCTAACTTGGGCTGTGCATGTAATTGATTTCTTTTTGTTTCAATAGCAGAAATGAAAATTCAGAGGGGAAAAAAAAGCCTCATTTGGATACAATTGAATTTAGGTCTTTTTCCTCGCCAGAACGAAAGCTCAACTCTCAGAAGAGCTGTGTCAAACAGAGTGTTTTGTTTCTCCTGAAATGTCAGTACATGCAGTACTTGTGAGGAAAGCTGTGGAAATGCAGGGCTTAGTTCACCAAGCACAACTGCACAAGACAGAAGTGTCATCCTTTTATGTGGGTTATTCCTGATTTGGGGAGTATCTCCAGCATGAAACCAACTTCCTGTCCCTGCTTTCAGTTTCAGGGTGCTTGACTACACCTTGCTCTGCTGTCAGGTGCTCCTGGGGGCCTGTGTGCTGTTTTTGGATGGTTGGTCAGAGAGTGAGTTCGGTCTCTCCCATTGACAGTGTTCCAACCTGGAGCAGTACTGAGGACTAAGTTAGGATGGGTCTCCTGCACCCCTCCCATTGGTGCTTTTCTGCTTTGTCAGAGCAGAGCTGGTTTCTGGCCAGGTGGCTGGCACAGAGGCCTGGAGGATGCTGGACATTGAACAAAGTTAGTTGGAGGCACAGAAATCACAGTGTCTTTATGCACTTAATCACACACCAGAGTACATTTTCACCTGGCAGTTCGGACTGTCCTGTGTAAAGCAGCTGATGAAGTTTCAGCTTGTTCAAGACAGAAAAAAAACCCAAAACCAGAAAAAGTGTAAACTTGTGATGCTCAGTGTTTAGCAGCTTAAAGGGAGGAGGAGGATGGATGCTGCCTTCACCTTCTCCAACTATGTTGTACAATTCATCTCAATTGTGATGATTGTGATTGTGATTATTACAACTGGAAGTCTTCAGGGTTTTTTTAGGGTTGATTTAATGAGTAATTTTAGAATGATAAAGATGGAACCTTTAATTGCGTTTACTATTCTGTCTCCCACCAAAACAAAAGAAATCTGTGTTTTCCTAGCTACGGGAAACATATTGATTTAATTCCACTCATTAATGATAATAGTTCAAAGAATACTTCAGGAGTTCAGTCTGCAGCAGGGGAACTGTGTTTGCAGACTAACTTGGTCAGGGTCATCCTGGTGTTTGCTGGAGTCATGGGGCCAAAACCAGAGGAGAGTGCAGAGGTATCCAAATGAATCTGAATTGATACAACTGCCAGGTTAAGGTGGAGTCACAAAGAGAGAAAAATTTCAGCATCTGAGATCACTTAAAGGCTAATCCAAAACCTTGTAGACTCCATAGGGTTCTTACCATTCCTGTAAAGAGAGTTGCAAGTCTCATTTCTCAGTCTTCACATTGATTAATTTTCACATAAACCCCAGTTGTGCAAGCAGCCATTCCTTCTTTTTTTCATCTGTCCATGAATAATGCCTTCTCCTCAGTTGGCTTCCTGTGGATACTGTCATGAATGATAAAGAAATCAAATTTCTTATGTGAGGTTTTGCATATAAAGATGTAAAACTGTCTTACAAGAGAGGTGAAACTTCTGTAAGACATGAACTCCGGCCTACTCATAGAGGGTGTCCCTTGCCTGCCTTGCAGTGGAAGGCAAATACTTGTTTGCAGTACAAATGCAGATATGCAAACACAAAACCAGGCACACTGAAAGAGTACTCATTCACTGTCTTCCTTATATATGAAAGAGAGAAAAAATATAAATGCAGGAATGGCTCAGGCATATCCACTCAGATACCTCAGAGCTTTGTAATACACAGGATCTAAAACAAAGAAACTGGAAAGAAGGCCTACAAAGATAGCACAAGAAAGTTCTAGGAATAAGAAGCTAAATATAAACCAAACTGACTGTTAAATAGGGCTTTTCAATCTAAAATAAAGTCAAGATGGACAGGGTTTGTCTCTGCCAAGGCAAGTGAATGGCTGCTAGTTTGGCTTGTCCACAGTGAACAAAATGGTAGTTGATGCCTCAAGCAAATGACAGGGAAGGACAACTTACAACTCATCCTGGAGGCATCAATCTTATATATACATATTATTATGCCAAATTATATTCCTAGTAGGATTAGGTTTGGCTGAAGAACAAGTAGTAGTCTCGGAGTTTCCTACAGCAGGAAAAATAAACTGAAGATACTATTTCTCTCTTAGAGGAGGATGTAATCTCTGAACCAATCAGCTTTTATAACGGAGTGCAAAATGTATCAAGGTCATAGTTGCATACAGTTAAGCTTTTCTCAGAAGCCCTTCCCTTGGTATTTTGAGAGACTCTAGCTCTGCTGTGTTGCTGATGGGAGAGAGGAGCAGCCTTGGTGTAGGAGTAATTTGCATCCATTTGCCTTTGAATTCTCACTGTGAGATTGTAGCAGTTTCCTGTCAATAAGCATGGTAGCCAAGAACAGTGATTATGGTGCCTGGGGGGTTATTTCCAAGCACTGCAGATGTGAAAATCTGAGAACCTTTTTTTGGTTTTGTTTTTTTAATTAAATGGAATCTTAAGGAATTCTGGGGCTTCCTGTTCATAGTTGTACCTGTTTGATCATACTGAGGATCTGCTTTGGGAAATACTCTTTCAGAGGATGTTTTTGAAGTGTTTTGAGAACTTGTCATCTCTCACTTAAAATGCATCTACAGTTAAGGCTGAGATTATTTCTTTATCATCAAAGATTTTCTCATAGCTACATTTATTAAGTAGTCAGTTTGAACTTACTCAAAGAGCTACAAGTGGGTTATTAAATGTGTAACTGTGAGAACACCTGTGCTTCCTCAGCAGAAAATGCCTCACCAGCCCCCAAATATAATTTTCCTTTTTTTTTAATTTATCCACTTAGTTTTCACACTGTAAGAGAAGAAGAAACTGTTCCCTCCATTTGAACAGAGATTTTCATCAGGCTTTAAAGTAATTTCATCTCCTCTCTGAGGAGTGTGAGCTTATCTCCTTCCACTCTCTTCCCCTGTGTCCTCTCTGAGGAGTTTGTGTGTCAGGCAGGAGTGCTGCAGGCAAATTTCTCTTGGTGCTGCTGCTCTGGACAGTGTGGAAGGGCCTCAGATGATGACTAAACCCCCTTAGGGTTACCTGGTTTATGCAAAACTGCCTTGCTGCTTACCCTTAGTCAGGCTTTACCACTGGGAAGGAGAAACATTGTTTTGAAACCTGAACTGAGATGTCTAACACTGCTGTTGAAGACTTGAGGCCATTTTTTCTGGGGTTGTTTTTCTGCTTTTCCCCAATAGATAGTAAGGGGTGGTTATGTTTATGGCTTTTACTGCTTCCAAGTGGTCAAAATTCATGTAATCCTGTTTTTAGTGTCCACTGTCTGCTTGCCTTTTCCCTTTGTTTTTCCTTCCTCTTCTCTTCCAGCCCTCATCACTATAATCAGAATGACTATTTTGTTCCAAAAATATCCTTTAATAACTAGGTATGGAATAAAATCTGAAGCTGGCTAATTCATGCTCCATATTCTGGGAGGAAGTGGGTTTCAGAGAATGTATAGATCAGAAGAGCTGCTGTTATTTGTTGTCTTAGCAGATCCCTGTGAACTCCCTGTAAGCCTGTAGGCATTTGCCATGTACCAACTGCTGTGTTTTTTTCCCAGTTCATAAGTATTGAGGATTTTCCACCAGTAGGTTGGAAGAGGGGAGGTTTAAATCCATGACCTGAAATAGAGTTGAAAGCAGTTGTTAATCTCTGCTAATATGGCAGTCTCATAAAAAACAGGTGGCGTAGATTTTCTTAATTTCTATTAAATTGTTAATAGTAGTAAATTGATTATTGGAAACTAAACCGTGCTTGAGGTATTTCCCTGACTAAGGCTGTCTTGTGTTAGAATGTTTGAAGGAACAGCACATTTTATCATCCAGGAAAGTAATAAAATCCCACTGCTTTGTTGCAGACGCCATCCCGCCGAACTATTACAGCCTTTACTTCCGGATTGTCCGGTTTGACGTCTCGGCGATGGAGAAGAACGCCTCCAACCTGGTCAAGGCTGAGTTCAGGGTCTTCCGCCTGCAGAACTCCAAAGCCCGTGTCTCCGAGCAGCGGATAGAGCTCTACCAGGTATGGAGGCTCCTCACACCCCTCAGCTCCCCACCTGACTGCTGCAAACCCATCCAGCAGGCAGAACAAACCATGAGGAGGAGCAGCTCCTCATGATTTGTTCTCTCTCCAAAGCAACCTCTTACTCAGTGCCTTCCCAGAAAGGACTTCGCTTAAAATCCTACAAAGCTGAAGTGTGCAAACTTTTTCTAGCAATTAAGCCTCAGGACTCCAGAGTTTCGAGCCAGCAGTGTGCCCAGGTGGGCCCAGAGGGCCAATGGTACCGTGGCTTGTATCAGCAATAGTGTGGCCAGCAGGACCAGGGCAGTGGTTTTCCCTCTCTGTTCAGCCCTGGTGAGGTCGCATCTCAGATCCTGTGTCCAGTTTCGGGCCCCTCACTGCAAGAAAGACATTGAGGTGCTGGAGCATGTCCAGAGAAGGGCAGCAAAGCTGGGCAGGAGTTTGGAGAAGGAATCCTATGAGGATTGGCTGAGGGATCTGGGGGTGTTTGGCCAGGAGAAAAGGAGGTTCAGGAGTGACCTTATCACTGTACCACCCCCTGAAAAGAGAGTGTAGCCAGGTGGGGGTTGGCTTGCTCCAGCAGCCAGCAACAGGACAAGAGGAAATGGTCTCAAGCTGCAGAATGGGAGGTTCGGGTTGTACATCACAAAGAATTCCTTCACTGAAAGGGTTGTCAAGTATTGGAACAGGCTGCCCATGGAGGTGGTGGAGTCACCATCCCTGGAAGAGTTCAAGAAATGACTGGCTATGGCACTTAGTGCCATGGTCCAGTTGACATGGTGGTGTTTGGTCAAATGTTGGACTCCGTGATCTTGGAGGTCTTTTCTAACCTTATGACTCTGTAATTCTATGTTTCGCAGCATATTAAAAAAAAAGAGAACAAGACAAAAAAAAAAAATAAAATTCCCAAGATCTCTGTCTCCCAACACCTGACCTGAACTGTAGTTTACATAGAGATCAAATTCCTCTCTCTGGCCCCTGTTCCAGAAAAGCTTTTTAAGCCTTCCTTGTAGAAAAACTGAGTTGCAAAGCTTAGGAGTTTCAAACCTGTAGAAAAACTTGAGTTGCAAAGCTTCGGAGTTTCGAACCTGGCTTCTGTGTAGTAGTCCAGAGGTTGAGGCAAGGGAGTGGACAATTGAGGGACTGTGGAGTGAGTAAGAAAATGCCCATGACTCTTACACTCCTGAGTGTTGACAAGATTTATGTCATTTAATCTTTAAGGACTTTAGGGCCTTTAACCTCATTTAACATAGAGTCTGTGCATTTGTGCAAATGCTTTCTGGAGCATATTTCATCTAAAACATAGTTCTTCTCACTGAGAAACACAGCAACTGAAAGGAGCCCAGCTCCCAGAAGTTTTATACTGAGTAAAACTCATGTTTGTTCCACGAGTGAACCTGTGACATGTTCTGCTGAAAACCCTGATGGAAAGGAGAGAGTATCCCTGGGAAACCCAAGAGGATACCACCTTGTAAAAGTGTATGGAGACCCTTTTTAGCTCTGTTCTTGCTGCCTGCATTAGCTGTGCCTGGGCACCGTCCTGGGCTTGCAGCACTGTAAAGTCCAGCTCGGATCCAGTGGGTACAAATTTGAGTCTTCTCCCTCACTTTGAATGTTCACCTTTTCCTGCCTGGTGTGGTCAAGTGGAAGCCAAACTTGAAGCAGAGAGAGGGGCAGTTTGGGTTCACAGGCTTGCTGAAGTGACAATAAAAGCCAGTCATGGAGGCTGACAGCAGGAAAAGTGCTTTGGTCTGTTTAGATGTTGGTAGGAAAAGCTTACTTCCCATTTGAATGGGGTTGAGGTCCACAGGTGGTCGCTGGGGGCTGTGACCTGACTGCCATCCTTTCCAAGAATAGGATGGCAGAACAGTTGACCAAATAATGTGTTGTTAGAAGGGAAAGCTAAGAAGGTCTATTGAGAGTCCCTGGTGTTGCCTGTATAGGACAGCCATCCCAGAGAAATACACTATGAGTTCCAGTGATGCTGCCACAGCAGCCTGCTGAAACAGTTGTATATTCTGGCTTGACCTCAGTGTTCAGACATCCTAAAAGGAGTTGATGGCATCTCTGGGGTTTCTGTTGTTCTACTTTTGAGAGCTGTTAGTCAGCCACCTGAAAAGAATACAGCTGTGGTTGCCTGAGCTCAGTTCATTGCCTTTCTGTGTTTGAGGAACATGGGACACAAAGAGTTCAGCAGAGTTATGGAAGAAAGGGCCTTTACTTGGCTGGGATTTTGCCTTGTGATGAGAAACAGCTGGGGCTCACTTGAAAGAGCCTGACTCCAGCAAGCCTGTGCCCATGGAAATGACTGACACCTGCATCCAGGGCAGGTACTTGGGTCTCTGGATAAATATATGGCTGGTGAGTAAGGCAGTTTCTTTTTTAGGCTGGGTGGAGCAAACTAAGTGAAGTGTTAGGTGAGTAATGAGTGCAGGTTATTGTGGGATTAGATCTTTTCTCCACCAAGTAACAGGCAAGCCAAAGGCAGCATGCCCTATGTGTTTGTGCCAGGCATATTTTAGGCATGTTACTCTGCTGTAGAGAGGCAAGCTGTCTCTGAATAATTTCCCTTTGGTCATGTTTATTTCTTGCAATCTTGTATGCAGCTCTTCCCAAAACCTTGTTATGGGGGTATTGCTGCTCTGTGGTGGGCAGTCTGAACTGCATGGGTTCCTTGCCAGGAGCCTGAGAGTCCCTAAATGTTGCTGTAACTGATCTCCATCACAGCACATGAGGTTAGGATGCAGTGTTTAACAGGAAAAGCAAAAGCAGAGAGAAATTGGAGACAAGGGACCCAAGATGCTTTTGGGTCCCTTCCAACTGGAGACTTTCTATGGTGTATTGTAGAAAAGTGCTATAGAAAGCATTCTAAAACTTACTGTGTGAATTCTGGAGCTTAGAAAGAAGAAAATCTATGCAGATGAAGGTGAAGAAGGATGGGTAGGAGGCATTGGTGCCCCATGGTGCAGGAGGAGCTTCGGGGTTATGTATTAATGTATTGAGAATGCAGGTAGAGTTGTCTAGTGGTAAACATGGGAGGTAAAAGGGAGAGTGAGAAAGATCCTCATTTCAGTGGAAGTAGGAGAGGCAACTATCTTCTGTAAGGGCTGAAGACTTAGTCAGATATCTGACTGCAGCATGAAAAGCCATGCATGGGGAGTGAGCCCTGCGGAGGAGATTGCCGGTGGAGTTGGCACGAACAGCTGCCGCTCCTCCTCTGTGCATGAGTTTTGCTTCCTGTCTTGTGACATACATGCTGGGCTTGCCAGGGCTGTTGTGCCCAGAAGGAGCAGTGTGGTTTTTCATCTTGCATAAGCAACATTTAATTATTAGGGGTTTTTTTTTTCTCCCCCAACCAAGTTTCAGGTTGCCTAGTGCTTTGCTTTGTTGTGGAGTTCTTCTTGATGAGGGTTTTTGAAATTCCTCTCATACCTGCAGTTTGAAGGAATGGTTGTTCCCTTGTCCCCTTGTCTTTCTCAGTCAAACAGGAGGAGAGAGGCAGAAGCCTTCTGGGGAGAATCAGAGCTCTCTTGTGGTTCACTGAGATAGTCCCTGAACATGTGCACATCTTCTAATTGCCCTCCAGGGACTTTCTGATTTAGTCCAGTGACAGTTTAGTAGTAGCATATATACCACTGATGCAGAAGGGACAACATTATTCTAAAGGACTATTTTAGGAACAGCTAGAGACAGATGTGCAGGGTAAATTGAAAAAATAAGCAAGCAGAATATAAATATTTTGTTTCTCCGCCTGATTCTTTCTTTGTGTGGTCCTCTGACCTTACAGATCTATCCCTTAAAATGAAAGAAGAAATGCAAAACTGCACCTTTTCAGCTAAGCTTTCCTCAGGCTGTACTTGGCTTCCTTTTCCAAACCACATCAGAAGGGGACTTTGTGTTTTCCTACAGCCCTTGTTTGCACTGACTCCAGGAAGGCAGTCTGGGGCTGCTTGGCATGGTGAGCCAGGGCTGTGGCCCCTTGTTCCCGGCCCCTGGCCCAGCAGCAGCAGAACCCTGTTCCCACCTCAGAGGCTGAGCTGGAGCAGAGAGCGCCCCGTCGTATTTATGCTGGGAGTGACTGGTTATGAATCTGCTTGCCAGGTTTTCTGCCATCTGGATTTCTCCAGGCAGTGAATCCTAGAGATTAATCCTCATGGAGGTGCCCTGGATGCATCCACAAAGCCAATGGGCAAGTAGTAATCCCTGTGTGCAGAAAATGTCTGTTTTCACCCAGAATACTTCTCTTGGTATTTAAGGATTAGTCGGTCACATCTGTGTGTTCCTGCGCAGATGGGAAGTGCCGTGCATGTACTAAGTAGTCTTGGGATGGAAAATAATAAAACTCACAGAAGTAAGAATTAAGTTACTTTTATAAGGCTGGTATGAAAGCTTCTGTCTCTTCTTGGCTCTGGTTAAGTGAAGCCGCAGAGAATTAAATTCTTTTAAAGTCACTGCCTTTTCTGTTGTTTCTTCTGCCCAAAAGGGAGGCTTAATCTGATGGTTACACTGCTGATCATCAGCACGTTGGAGAGTGGGAAGCCAAAGGGAAGGAAGGAAGTGGTGTGACCTTGGACAAGGCGCCCTTCTCCCGTCCTTCCACCCCTCCATGCTCACTCAGTGCGCTTCCCAACGTGCACCAAGACTTCAGAAAATATTAAGAGGATAAAGTGCTTTTGGGGAAGGGAGGAGGAATAATATTAAATAAACAAGTTTTAGCATCCTCCAGTGGCCCTTGCTATGTTTTTAAAGATTTATGCCAAATGCAGGCTTTATTGGAATTTGATCAGATAAAGCTCAGTTGTTATGGGAATGTCTTTGTTCATCAGTTTTCTTGCCTGCTTTGAAGACTTCATCACATCTTTCTTTTATTAAGGTGCTTCTGTATTTATGAATAAAGTCCCTGCACCCTTCAGAAAAAGCCTTGCCTTTTATGAATAAGCATTCCAGAAAACAAATAGACACCACTGCAAAGTAGAACTAGTGGAAACCCTTAACATGGTGAAAAGACATCCTTCAGAGAATGCTGTGGTATTGGGTTTAAGGTATTTTTATTATGTACAGGCAGTCAAACAATAACACGTAATAATTACTTCATGTGGAAGCGGTGCCATGTTTTGTTAACACATCATCAAGGGTCTCAAAAAGTGCAGCCGAAGAGCTATGTTTCATTGTCATCCTTATCTGAGGCTGCTGTGGCTGGGGTTACCTGAGAGGCTGTGGATGGGAGGGATGTCCCAGAGGACATACCGGAGCAAGGGTTGGCGCAAATGAACAGTGCCAGGTTCAAAGCTGAGGGGGACACACATCAGATTGCAGTGAAGAATGTAAGCAAACAGGAGCCGACCTTTGGTGTTTCCATGGTGTGGAGGGCCCAGTCCATGTCAAGAGCTCCTGTGGAGCTTGCTCAGGGTCTAGGAAGAACTGTCTGTCCTCCAGGCAGTGGTACCCCCACTTCTTCCAGGGCCTCTCTCCCGCCTTGGACATATGAGGAGGAAGATGCTGTGGAACATATTGCCCCATTATGAGTCAGATTTAAATTTAAGCCACAGTTGGTGGTTCAAATACTTTCAATTCATTCAACAATGTCTTGTTTTTCAGTTGGGGAATACGTTTAGAGTGAGCTACTATAGATTTGGGCCAAATCGCCACGGTGCAAATGTGAGGCAATTTACACTGACTGCAACAGAGATCCTTCAGGCTGATCTCCGTATAATCAGGAGCAGAGAGGCCTTGCTCTATTTTCTTGCCAAAAAGTGCTGTCTGTAATGCCATGGAAGAAAATACCATGAAGCAGGATTTGTGGCTGTGAGCTGGTGCAGGATGTCTGTATTACAGATACCACCTGGGGCACTTGGTTATAATTGACTGCCATCACTGTGACCCCCATCTAAAGTAGTGCATTTGGATCTCACAGTTTGTGTATTGCTATCCTGAATCCAGACTCTTGCATTCTGAAAGGTTACGAGGTTATGTTGAATGGCAAATGTAGTTTCAAGTGTTCTTTGAAGTGCCAAACCCCATAAAAAGCATGGATGTACTAACATTCTACTCCACCAAACTCCTTCTCTTTCCCCCAGCAACCGCTCAGGACCAGAGGAAGTTAATTTGCAGTATATTTCAGTTGAATTGCTGTTTTCTCCTTGTTCCAGAATTCCCTTTTTCTGGTCCCAAATACTGTATGCCCTACAAAAAGATGTCAGTGCATGGAGGACCATGTCTAGAGTACCTTTGGCAAATACTCTGTGAGCATGAGGGGAAGTATTTATGGCTGCATCATCTTCACTGTAATTTGAGAGCGTATCTCGGATGCGCCCGCCTCTTGCCAGGAATAGAGCAGTTACTAAAGACAACTTGAAGAAATGTATAGTATTTCCATCAGCTCCTGGCAGGGGCCAGCAAGTGCTTCCCATCTGGACACTGCCATGTGTAGAAATGTGGGCCATGGATGGCTGTGTTGCCATTTGCAGTGCCTGTACATTATTGGAGGCACGAGAATGCAGACCATGGGTCTGAAAACAGCGGCTAGGTTTAGGTTCCTGCTCTTGGAGCAAGGGTTTGTTGGGGTAGCCAAGCCTACATTACGCTGGGACACAAGCAGGTTTGAACCAAGCAGCTCAGAGTGGTAGTCATTGGGCTAAGGAACATCAGGTTGGCTTGATGGCCATGTGCTAGAGAGTCTGTTGGAGGGGGAAAGATGGTGTTCCTGTTCTGGGGAGGTGTAGGAAGGAATTTGAAGCTTTTTTGGAGAGAAGCGAAGGTGAAGCAGAATAGATAATGGGAGAAAATTGAGGAGGATAGGAGCGGTTTAGGTGGAAACCTGTAGGTGGTGGGAAGAGAAAACCATAAGGAGAACTGGGAGTTAGAGGGAACAAGGCAGGCAAGAGGAAGGGAAGAAAGAGGAGGGACTTGTGGAAGAAGACAACATCTTGGAGGAAGTACTATGTCCAAATACTCATTTAGCCAAGAAAGCTGCATGCCAAAATGTTGTAGTAAAATGGACATGAAGATGAGATACGACTGTCAGAGACAGGACCAAGGAAGAGAAAAGGGCTTAAACCTGTGCAGAAAGGGGAGATGAACACAGGAGTACCTTGTAGGATCTGGGAGATTTGGCTAGAAGACAGGAGAACCCACTCTATTTCTGTTGACTTTGGCTCCTCTTTGTTGATATTTTAATAAAACATAATATGCCTTTGGCAAGTTAAAGCTAAAGGCTAGATGAGTTTATGGGATTTTTTTGTTTTGCTTCATTTTATATGAAACCTTTCTTTGGAGCTATCTTAAAATCTCCCAAATGGCAGGAAATTGCCCTCAATATTTCAGAATCTTCCAGGAGAAGGACCCCAGACCCTCTGTTCTTGTTTATTGCTTATACAGTGCAGAGTCTTCCTGCCTGCTTAAACATAAATCAGGCTGGAGGGCCTCGGGGCTCTGTCCCCAACTTACACTGCACATGTATCTTCAGTATCAGGAGGAAGGCCCTGCTTGGGGAACAAATGGAGAGGAAATCCCTTCCCAGAGTCCGTTCTCTTCCCAGAGCTCATCCTGTCACTGCAGCGTGATGCAATGAGCAGTCACAGTGATTCCATGACACATTTGACTTCCCCTCCCTTTCTGACCTGCTTAAGGGCTCATCTCTTTACCCTCTCCACACTTCACCTTCTTTTACCTTCAAGTGAGCATCAGCCAACACTAAGAGAATCCTTCTGCAGCTGTGGCCCATCCAGATATAAAAGAGGTTGGGTTATGTGTGCAATATGTTCTTTTTATTTGCAAGTTTGCATGAAGAACGTGTCTGGCAAGTTCTGAGCAGATGGATCAGAGAGCTATGAGTTTTTTACAAACTTTGGCAAGTACTCCATACCTTTCTTTGTATTTTGGCAGGAACTCTGCATCTCATATACTAGTCTCTAAAGATTCTACCCTCAGTTTGAGCCTGATTTGGAGACCATTGCAAGTAATGGAAAGACTTCATTGATAAGCAGGGGGACTGTAAAGCCCTTTTAACTCCACAGCCCTGAAGGCAGAGTCTGCATTTCTCCTTTGCAGGAGTGGCTACAAGAAGAGCTTGAAAACTCACACTGACAATTTTTGAAAAAATACACAGCCAGTCTCTTGTGCTTAGAAGCAGCTGAGATTTTGATAGCCAGTAGATTCCTGATTATCTGGCAAAAGGTACTGTATGGAAGCTTTGCACTTTACACCATATGTTTTCACATTTAATGAGTAAGAAACTGGAGAGGTTTGCAGCAGTATCAATGATTTGCCTTTCTTTGTGTCCAAGATAGGATCAAAGGCCTCAGATTTAACCAGGGAATGAGAAAGGATTGATAATTAGCATGGCCATTTTTTAACTGTAAGTTTCAGAAAGAGCTGGCTGAAGTCCCTGAGAGCTGTCCGAGGAGACCTTTGAAACCTGGAACCAGGCAGTGAGTGAATCTTCCAGTAAGGTGAATAGTGTGTAAGAATTTGGAAACACCAAGCAGCTGCATATGCAGACCTTGGGAATCTGGTCATTCCAGTGTACAGAGTTAGGCTGGAGTCCCCTAAAGTTTCTTCTAGTTCAGAAAAGGTCATCCTAAATGGCAGTTTTCAGCCATGCTGTGCATAGCTGAACTTATCTCTGCTCTCATGTTAACCAGCATAAGCACATCATTTACCACTGGATCTCATTGTTTGGGCTTATTTACTTTCAGCTTACAAGTACATGTCAGGTTATTTCCATTATTTTTAAAAGGGCCGTGAAGTTCCAATGGAAATCATGGATAATGACTGATAAGTAAGAGAAAGAGTAGTGAGCCTGCCAAGATGTTGTAATACACAAGAACATCACAGGAGTCTGAAATGACAGAGAAGGGAAAGGGAAGGAAGGAAGTTATCAGGGGGCCAACAGCATCTGGAGGGAGGAGATCAGACAGTCCAGAATGAATGGAGAGGAAAGACAGATTAATAGCAGGTTTTCACAAGATAATGCCATATTTACTGCTGTTCAGTGACTGCAGAACCCACACTGGCTGATAGCAGTGGCCATTTCAAGTTCCAAGGCAATGCAGGAAACAGGATAGATATTTTTAAGTGGCCATATGATCTTACTACTATGTTTGGAAAGTTCATCAACTGGTTTTAAGAAACTGTAAGTCACCAAAAATGTTTCCAAAGAGTTGGTGACCATAATTCTCAAACCCAGCTATAAATGCTTTTGGTTTTCTTGGCTACAGCAGATGTATGTCATTGATGCATCAGCCTGTGTATCATCACTGCTGAACCACATTCAGTTTTTTGTTTGCTTGCTGAGGAGGTGGTGAATTTATTAGCCAAAACTATTCCACTGTAAATTATACTTAATTGTATTTTCCTATTCTTCAGCATCCAGTTGTGATGACAGTAGAAGACTAGTAGCTATTGACCAGAATACCAAATCTGAAATAAACTAAACAAGTTGCTGTTCTGGAGCTCTAGTTATTTGAAAGAACCAGTGTATCTTTATGTCAGATTTTTTCCTTTTAGCTGTGTAATGAGTCACAAAGGCTGTTCTGGCGTCTGCTGTCAGTGGTTATTGTCTAGAATACATACACTAATGTGTTGATTCAGTTGTCCCCTGCTTCAGCTGCCTAAATATATGAGCGGGGGAGTAGGCAAAGGAAACTTTGAGCAAAATAATTATGTTTCTTTTAACAGATTCTTGGGCTTAGGAGTTTTATTGAGTTTATTTTTGAACCAGTTTAGTTACACTGACACCGAGTGCTGCTGCTCTGCTCATGTCAACTTCTGGTATGCCCCATTCTTTAAAGAAGTCATGCATCTGCTCATTTTGCAAGCATTCTGCTTTGTTTGTTATCATGAATTATGTAGTGTTCTCAGTGTACTTAACAGTTTATAAAATACAGACTAAGATAATCCTTATCCTTACTTTTATACTCAGAACTGTGTGATAGTTTCTTGAGGGTATAAACATGTGCCTATAAAAAAACAGTTTCATCCTCCAGTATTTTAATGAAGATTTCAGCTACTTGATACTTAAATTTTTTAAAAATATGTCTGTTAATGGTTTCCAGTTAGTCTGAAAAATAAGCATAGCAAGTGACAGAAGTAATTCACAAATCAGTATTTTCTGGAAACTCCTCATTCCTCTGAAACCAGTTTGTGACAAAACTAAGATTTTTCACTGCCGAATGCCCTGGTCATGGTGATTTTGGGGTATGCTTTCAAGATAACGTCATGGGTCAGCCTTCTCTAATGAATGAAGAGGAGCACAGACAAGTCCCTGCCAGCCGAGCAGAGGTTCTCCCCCAGAAGGCTGAGCAGGAAGAAGAGTAGATTTCAACAGGATTTGTAAAATACCAGAAATCTGGCAGGCCTGATGAGGGTGGCATGTGAGTGCTGTCATCACCAAGATCCCCGGCTGGGCTTCCTAAACATATGGAGCTGTACAAACAAGAGCAATGCTTTGTTTGCATCTGGCTTCTTCATGAGCCATTTCCTGAAATCAAATGCGTTATTCATTTATTCATGTGTTTGTTTCACCTTGATCTGCTGGCAGTAGCTGCATACATGTGATATCTAGAGACTCTTCATAGGTATTTTTAAGAATATTTTTTCATCAGGTGTTTTCAAGAAGCCTCAGAATTGAATAAAGGTGTGTGAGGGGTAGGTTAGCATGGGCATAGAAGAAGGTAGGTAGAAGGCAGTGTATGAGACACTGGTCAAGAGAAGATTAAGAAGTTTTTTAGTTGGTGGTCTTCCTGTGAAAGGGAGGAATCACATACAAAAATGGGGTAGAAGAAAACCTGAAATTGTTCCTAGAATTGCTACTGAATGAAAATCACTCTGTATACTGGTCTAGAGGTGGATCACCTTTCAGTAACACTTTTTCTGACAAAGCTCATCCCCACAGCATGTGATCCTATGCCTGTGTTGGCTATGTAAGGATTTATTGTAACAGGCAGTGCTACATTATTACTCTATCGGAAGCAAGACCAAGTAGGCAGATATCCCTGGACAGACACCCCCATGTCCAGGGCCCGGGTTTGTTGGCTTTGAGCCTTCTCTGAGGCGTGTGTGGAGGTGTGTGTGCTCGCAGCTGTGGTGCATCACTGGCTGTTTGTACCTGTGGGTGTTGGGATGTCCCTCCTCAGCCAGGCAGGTGGGGCTGCCTGTGTGGAAACTCTGTCTCCTGCTCATGCAAATGATGGGATCTGTGTCTCTGCATGCAGTGGGTGATGCGCAGGATTCCCCCACCGGAAAACATTAGCCCTCCACGTCATGGCCTGTAGTCAGACCAAACTCTTTCTGCCTCTTTAAAGAGGGAGTGTTTGGGTAAGGTGCCAGAAGGAAGTAAGAAAAGATTAAAGGGTAAGTTTAACTCAGTTGACTTTCTGTTCTGTGGATTTTCTTTTTTTCCCCTTGCTTTCTGTTAATATTTTTAGTGCACTGAAAACTTGTGAACAAAGGCTTTCATTTAGCTCCTGCAGGTACAAGCTGTGCAGCAGCAGTTCTGATAATGGTGTTTGATGTGGTTGTGATGGGCTAAGCATGAAGGTGAGGTGGTGTTTATAGGTAAGGCAAGGCAATGTTTACAGGGGAAGGTAATATCTCTTCTAAGACCAATCAGTGTGGTTTGAAGAAGTAGACAAGCTTTCAAGCACAAAAGCTGCAAGGCACAGAAAAGGCTTTTATTCTTTTTTGGAACTAAATTAGTTGATCTAGTAGGAAGAAAGGATTGGAAACAATGAAAGAGGAGTTTTTCATTGGGAATACAGGCTTGAGGGTGTATTGGAAGAAAAAAGGTGTGTTGCTGATGGAGAAGGTTAAAACCAGAAATATAGGGCAAAGTAAAAAGAAGCAAACCAAATAGGGGAAATGGCAGGCAGAACCCCAAATGCTTATTTCATATAGTAATTTCTGGAAGACTCATTTGAAGAATATATTGTAGCTGTAAAAATTTCTGAGAGATTCCTACAAAAAGGCCCTTTTGTTTACCACCATATAGAGTGCAATTGCTTCAGTGTGGATGGAAATAGAAAGCAGTGTAGGAAAAAAAACTTAATCGGATTACTTTGTGGGAGAAAACGGTCTCTGAGGATCCAGCCTAGGATTTTATCTTCCATTAGCTTTCCACACTTGCAGCAATGTAAGAGAAAAAGAAGGGAAAATAGAAATGGTGAGGCTAAGAAAATCATTCTTGCTTACAAGTACTCAGGTTTTTAAGGTCGTACATCACTCTAAACTACAAAGATACCTAACCCAAGAGAAGGAGATTGAAGTTAATTTCACTAAGTGTAACACTGTTCTCACTTGAAAGCCTTTTGCTTAAGAACTGCCAGTGCCTGTTTAACGCATGGTGTTGGTTGGGGAAATTATCTCATACTTAGTTTGTGACTTTTTACCTCATTCTTTGTAATTTTTTTTCCTGAACATGCTGTGTAAACAACATGGAGAGAAACTTTGCTTTCAGATATTGTAGTTATCACAGGATGGATAATGTTCAGCTCTTTCAATCCACAGTATCCATCCTGTCCCACAGTGCCATAGAGTTCAGAAACCTGCCAACACTTTTCTTGTCATTCAGCTCAACAGTGGGGATGGATTTTCTTTGTACCGTTGGATATGTGCAGTGATGATTTCTTATACTTTTCCAAATGCCTTTTATTCTAGATGCACGCTGACAGCCCTTGACTCTGTCTTTTGGTAGCAATTGGGATAAAGAGTGGGATAAATACATTTATTTTTGATACCAAGGCACAGCTGTGTCTTCAGAATATGTCTAAGACCAATTATAGTTAACATCAGGAGATTGCTTTTGGCACATTACTTACTTTTAGTCCTTACATCACTGCCAAAATTGAGGTATGCAGTTTCTGGAGTCTTTGGAAAGATATGACTGTGCAGAAAGGAAGAGAAATGAGCCAAGTTCTTGTGTCCTATTTGCCTCACACCCCACACCTCCCCCCCAGTCCCAACACATCCTTGAAGAATGACAGCTGCATTACATCCTCAGAAACACTTGACCTGATAAAGACCAAAGGGAAGGCAAAGTTATATTTGTACTTCTCTGGGACTTTCCCAGCATTGATTACTGATTCTCTCATCCCTCTGGCACTTCTGAGCAGTGGTAGTCCCCTTGCTGCTGCCAGACTCTCTGTAAACAGTTGTTCAGACACTTTGTTTGAAGGTTACCTCATAAAAAGGAGTCCCAGTGTTACTGTTTGAGTGCCCTTAGTTTCTACTGGGGAACTCGGCATCGCCTACCAGGGGCCCTTAGTAATCTTCTGGACTTGAACCAACATCTTCTCATGGCTTTTTTTGCTAAATGTGTTGATCAGGAAGAAGACAAAGAGCTTGTCATGTTGCTGTTCTTTTCATAAGACAAATGTTATTGTAGGAGCCACGCTGTTGGCCTGTGAGAGATTGAGCACTGCCTTGCAGTAAATAGGGACACTCCACATTCTGGCTCCACATGCAGGACAGAATCTGAGCTTTTCAAGCCTGTTTAATTATGAAAAGCCTGATTTTATCACGATGACATAGTTTCACACCTCTTTTGAAATATTTTTCTTTACATGATTTTATTACAGCAGAGCTTGCTAGATGTCAGGTCATTCTGGGCTGAGAAAATAGGAGGAAACAATGAGATGTTGTCAGTTACTCATTTGGAGATGGACCTGGGTGCTTAAAGAAAGGAAAAACTCGAAACAATACGTGAAGTCTCACAGCTGGCATGCCAAAAGTTACAAAGTGATGTTATCGTGTGGTATCTTGATTGGAGTTGGCTTAATGTTGCGTGGCATTCCAGCTCCCTGCATCACAAAGCTATCAACAGAGTAATAACCAGAAAACCAGAAACCTGTTAACAGCCAAAAGTCTAATTGTTTCTATCGTAGAGTTAGGGTAAATAATAGCAGACTATGGTTGTATATGGGAAGGCACCCACTGAGCTGTTTGCCTGGGATGAGGAGGACTGTGGGCACTTGAAATTCTGGTCATGCAGGGTCTGGGTTTCTTTTGTTCAGGTATTTTTTATTGCTTGGTCAGTGGAAGCTTTGCTGAAACATTTCACACAAATACAAATACATCCTGCATCAAAGTTTGGATGGAAGCAGCCTCACGTGTTGCACAAATCTGTGCATGGCCATCTGTTTAATGTATGGTTAGTACCTGAAATCAGAAGGAAGGCTAAAAGCATGAATAAGGCAATAGCATAGGTTAGTTATAGGAGAGCAATGTAATTTCTTCAGTGTACAGACTACATTGTACAGGCTGGACTTTGGCATCTTATGCTCTAGGCAGTGTAAGTATTACTGAAGAAGGTAAAATAACTTCTTTTGATGATTACTGTGATCTCTTCAGCACTTGTATTACAGGATAAGTTTTCAGGTCAGCTCTTTCTGTGGGATTTCTCTCACGAAGGAGTATGTGATGGCGTGTTTTGCTTGGGAGCCTAAGCTGATTTCATTCGGGTGTTTTTATATTGTTCTTCTCCTTACACACCCTAAGAAGATTCTTTCTGAAAATGTGCATGGATGTTCATCTACTTGCATAAAGGATTCAGCTGTAGTAGTTTCTTGTGCTATTTTCTAATGTTAGTGGTCCATTTTAAAAGCAACCAAGTAAATGTTAACCTGTAGGCAGTCTTATTTGTTGTTTCTTGCAGGTTTTAAAGTCTAAAGAATTATCATCACCAGGACAGCGCTATATCGACAGCAAAGTAGTTAAAACAAGAGCTGAAGGAGAATGGTTGTCTTTTGATGTCACTGAGGCTGTACATGAGTGGCTCCATCACAGAGGTGACAAAAAGTGCTCTTTGCCTGCACTCCTGCCCCAGCTGCTCCTCCATTAACTCAGGAGTATTCCAGAGTCATTCCGTGTGTAAAAACCAACTCCACTCACTTTTATGTTTTGCAGACAGGAATCTTGGATTTAAGATAAGCTTACATTGTCCATGCTGTACCTTTGTGCCTTCCAGTAATTACATCATCCCAAATAAAAGTGAGGAGCTTGAAGCAAGATTTGCAGGTAATCAAAGCAAAAAAAACTCCAGCTTTTTAAGATGTTGTGGTATGCACTAATTGAGGAAGGAAACAAAAAGCTGTTTCTGTCTCCTAAATGGCATTCATCTGATTGAAAACTTGCTCATTTGAGAATCATGACTCTCAGCTGGTGGGAAATGGTACTAAAGTCACAAGGGTAAAACTATATCACCTGAACAATTCTAAAATCAGAAGGCATGAAAAAGCTGTCTCATTCCGAGCATGCAGCTTTGATGTCCTTAAGAGAGTCTGTGTTACAGTTTTGCAGTGTGCTCACAGGATATACATACAATTTTGGACTTAGTGAGGACTCTTGCCCAGTTTGCCATCCACTATTGGATAGTAATGAAAAAATAGCTCAATACTTTCAAAATAAACCTTTTGCTCTCCATCCTAGTACTGTTATGAGTCAGACTTAGCTGAAAAGATTGGAATGAGTGGGCATTAAAAAATAAAAAACTGTATATGAGGGTTATGAATATATGTGCTCTTTATGGACAGCAGGCAAGGTGATATGGAGTAAATACACCAAGGTCATATGAGCTCTCCTGTGTTTTTAAGCCATTAAATTCTCTGTTTCACAAAGAGAAATTATATTTAATTGACTGTGGTACAGTTACCATCCACCAGCACATATGAATCTATAGCTATATTAAAACCAATTTTAACCTAAATTCTGTTCATGAAGTTCTCATTTATTGAAATGCATCATGATTTGGTTCACTTGTGGTCCAAGTATTTGGCTATATTCCTTGTCAAGTCGCAAGTTTTTCTAACCATTGTTTCACTGCATTGGAATTTTTTCCTGTAAGTAAATACATGTACTGTAAATACGATTAAAGCCACTG
Source organism: Illadopsis cleaveri (assembly GCA_013399915.1). Lineage (NCBI taxonomy): Eukaryota > Metazoa > Chordata > Aves > Passeriformes > Timaliidae > Illadopsis > Illadopsis cleaveri. The sequence continues at coordinate 466,054 of VXBB01007283.1, read as the reverse complement.
TGTGCATTTAAAAAATTGTTAGTATGATGTTTGGTCACTATAATCACATATGTTAAGAAAATAATAGTGTATCTTTTCCTGTTTAGATGGTAGTATCTGGTTGGGGAGGTTAATTTTCAAAAGCATCTTAACAAAAGGCATAACGTAACTCCTGTGACAGGCCAATAGCTTGAGTCCCTTGTCTGTGCTATTGCCATGATAAGAAGCTAGTAAGGCAGTTAGTGTTAAAAGAGAATACAGAATGTGAGGCCATGGATTGCCATTTCGAGAAGAAATACTTTGATCAATGTCTTTGCCATGCCCATATAAAAGAAGAGACTACAATAACTGACTTTCTGGGGAAAATTAGCAGATTTAAGTAAACTGGCAATGAAAAACAGGGAATTGACAAGTATCAGAAAGGGGTGAATGTGATGGAGGAAACTAATGAGATAGAAGTAAGAGTGGGAAATGAAGGTGAAATATCCAGAGCAGCTTTAAGTGTGTTAAAAGGTTTTAAAAGCTACATACCTGTTAAAAGTTGGGAGTATTGCTCTAACTGAAGCAACAAAAGAATCACTGCTTGGGGCATTTGAAGCTAAGACACACAGATGCAGTGACTGAAATTACCTTCTCTGTTACTCATTTAAACGTTTCTGGTAAATGTACTGAAATGCCATTAAACAGATGTGAATGTGGGAGGGTTGATACAATAGCTAACATGAGAACTGTGAATATCTTAGGCATCTTGGGTTGAAATTTGCCCCCGCTTCCCCAGTAAACATGCCCAGCTGACACCATCATGGCCCAGTTTCTGAGAGATTTTTTTTTAAGAGATGGTTTATTTAATTTGTGAAGAAAAAGCAACACAATGTTTATCACCAAAATGTATTTTTTGAAGGTATTGATGACTACCCATATTCCAGTGGTGATGTGAAAGCTTTAAAGTCCAATAGGAAAAAATACAGTGGGAAGACCCCACATCTTCTGCTAATGTTGTTACCCTCCTACAGACTTGAGTCGCAACAGCCCAGTCGGCGGAAGAAGCGTGCTCTAGATGCTGCCTATTGTTTTAGGTAACTATGCCTGCACATCCAATGTTCTTACACAGTCCTTCCAGCCTGGGAGGTGTCATGCAGTTGTTTATCATGTTTCTTTACAGTTGGCATTTATACAGAATGCACACCCTCATTCTCAGACCCAAGGTCTATGTGCAGCAGGTTTCTGCCCGTGGTCTCCAGTCCCACAGAGGCAGGGGCAGATTGTTGTGACCTTAGATGGCAGAAGCTCAATTCCACCTGGGATGATTCCCAGATGCATTAGCCCCATAGTTAGAGCCAAATTAGCACCTTCACTTTGTTCAGCTACTCAGAGTCTCCTCTTTAGGACCTGGAAAAAAACACTTGAGTAGTCCTCCAGGGAGCCATTACCTTTGTCTACATGAGCAAGTCCTGCCATGTCTAAACATCCTGTGATTTCAGTTACAGCATAAGTTACTATTGATTTGATTTAGTTGAGAATTTTTGTGACTCAGACTTGCCTGCCTGTAAAGGATCATTCAGGGAGCAAGCAACAGGGTTATTTTCATTCCCAGTGTTGTCTTTGTTATGACCAGTGTGTTTGTATTTTATTTCCCAGGAATGTGCAGGATAATTGCTGTCTGCGTCCACTTTATATTGACTTCAAGAGGGATCTTGGCTGGAAATGGATTCATGAACCTAAAGGATACCATGCTAATTTCTGTGCAGGAGCCTGCCCGTATTTATGGAGTTCAGATACTCAGCACAGCAGAGTAAGTAATGGATTTGTGAATTTTCATCTTCTGTTTTATAACTGCAAGCTGAGCAATGTTTCTGGGACTGACATGAGCACCAGTGTCCAGAGTTAATCTAAGTAACTAAGGATGATGAAATGTGGCCCTATAGAGGGGAGCTCACACATGGCCTCAAGCTAGTGTTGAAGCAGGAGAAATGTATTGGCCCTGAGATTTACGATTTTTTTATATACATGTTCATTGGTACAAACACATGGTTGGATTGGATACCTTTTGAGAGTATGTATCCTTCGGAGGTGGCTTGGAAAAAGCCTTTCATTGTAGACATGAGTGGAAGATGGCACAATGAGTTTGGTCTGCAAAGACAACACTGAGGGAGGCACTTTCAGACTAACTGAAGGGCTGAGTTATGCCACCTGGTCATCACCTACTTTTATGACCTGCCATTTGCTGGTTAGCACCTGCCATGCTGAATTTCATGAAAATGTACTAATAGCTTCTGTCTTTTACTTCAAAAGACATATTCTTTCTTACACTTCGAAAATTTATATGGGGAGGAGGGACTTTGTGTATGGGATGTTGAAGGAGCGAATCATAGCTGTCTGAGATGAGACTTTTTTATTTTAGAGATTAGATGTGGTATTTTAGCCAACTGCCTTAGGATGAGTAGTGTTCTGCTGTGAAGTGCTAATTTCCTCTCAACTATCACTAAGGATGTCTAGACAGTAAATGTAAGAGACAGACATTTGCATCATTGTTGTCATAAAGTAAGAATTTCACCCTCAGATCCATACTAAGAATGATGTCTCCCCTTTTTCAAGCCTCCTTTAAAATGACAGATCAGTGTCAGCCAGCAGGGAGAACTCTCTATGCCCAAGGGATGGCTTGAGTTCCTTTTGGTTGGGAAAATCATGATGCCATGTTCTTCCTGAGCTTACAGGCCCCTTTGTAGCTGTCACTGTCTCTGACATTATACTGTTAGCAATCTCAGCAGGCAGAAGTATAGATAAGGTGAGTATGGTTCTGTGCTGGTGTGGAGTAATGGTGTACACGTTTTGGAACTGCACTTGTTTTTAAAGGAAAGAGGAAGAGTAACTGTCATGGTCACAAATAATGTGGTTTGGATAATTGCCTTAGGAGTCAGAAGTTGCCTAACAAAGTAGTTAGTGTTGCTGTCTTGAACAGATCTTCTGTCTCTCTAAGCTGCAAATATTGTGTGGAAGTTCTAGGAAAAGGTCACTTGGCGTTTGGCTAAGGCATTAATGGCATCCTCAGGAGCACCTATGCATCATCAGTGGCTAACCCTACATACCTCCCTTGCAGAGAACCATGCATAGGAATCCAGGGTGATGTAGGTGGTAACTCCATGCATCTGGCCCTCAGCAGGAGTAAATGCACCTTGAGTCCTGATGCTTGCAGGGTGGCATTAATGGACTTAATTAACATAGCCAGAGGGTAAAAGAAGAGGAGTGCCTATGTTCTGAGGAGGTCTCTTTCTCTTTGGTCACTTGTAAATGCGAAATTCTGTAAACAGCAAATGACAACCTGAAGAAACAGATGAAAAAAAAGCTTTCCATTGCCTGTGTACTCATAAACATAGTATAGCCTATTGATTCAAGGGACAACACTTTAGAGACAGACTTCAGGTATGTACCTGCTTTGAGGCTTAAGACTGTATGGACAAAACCTTAGGAAATTCAGGCATATTGTGAACACCAGATTGAAATGGAAAAGCATAAAAAAACCCCGTAAAATCCAGGAATCTTCATACTGCTTTCAGTGGGCATTCTCTCCAGTGCTGGGGAAGCAAGTGATGCAGAAAACAGTTCAGTCATTATAGGCAGCTGCCTTAATCTGTCTTTTTTGGTTTCTCCTTCTAGGTACTCAGCTTGTATAACACCATAAATCCAGAAGCTTCAGCCTCTCCGTGCTGTGTTTCCCAGGATTTGGAACCCCTCACCATCCTCTACTACATTGGAAAAACACCCAAAATTGAACAGCTGTCCAACATGATTGTAAAGTCTTGCAAGTGCAGCTAAAGGATATCCCTGAAACAGCATGACGTGTGTTTATTAAAAAAAAAAAAAGATAATCAAGGAAAAAAAAAGAGAGAATGACAAGGAAAGAAAGAAAAATAAAAACCCGGGTTCATCAGTGTTAAAAGAAAAAAAAAGAAGAAAAAAAGAGCGGTACTAGTCTGAACTGTTTGAAAGTTTGTTTTGTTGTTTTTTTTTTAACTGGCATCTGAAGCAAAACATTGAAGGCTTTTTCCTACATTTCACCTACACATAGTGTGAGATAGACAAGAAGCAAAGTTAAAGAAAAAAGAAACCTTTTAAAAAATAAACACTGGAAGAAATTTGTTAGTGTTACTATGTGAAAGGAAAAAAACAGGAAAATCCCATGGAGTTGCTGTATCTGTCCCGTGCCTTACTTGATCTCTCTGTATTGTAACGCAATAGGCATCCTACCCATTCCTCTTAGCTATAGAGTTAACAGTGCATTATTTATTTGTGTGTAAAAACTATCAGATGAACATTTCTGTGTCACCATTGGAAAAACGAAAACCAGACAAAGTGGAGACCAAATAAGCTGCCAGAAATACATATAAAGCCTAAAGGAACACAAGCTCAAAAGAATCAGAAAAGTAATGGTTAGTTTAGTTCGATTAAAATAGAAATCAGTTATTACATTACTGACAAACTCTGCCTTTAAAATACCTTATTTTTCATGCCAGCTGCCTAGAGAGACTTCTTTTAAGGTCTCAAACCTTTGTTTTAAATACTGAATAATTTACTAATAAAGGACACTCTGTTTCAGTCTCAAAGACAAGTCTATAAGATTTTTTTTTTACTGTAAATGATTTAAAATGTCAGTTTAGTAAACCAGTGAAATATTTAACATGTACTGGTCTAATCTTCAGACCTTAATATGTTGCTGTATAGCTATGCTATGGGAATTTTTTTTGTTCTTTTGGTATATGTAACCATACCTAGAGTATTACAATAGGTGGGTAGTAAAAGCCAGCTTAATTGGAAACATATCTGTAGATCTCTATTTGTAAACTATTAAAAAATTACGTACTTTATGTGTAATGTGTAAATTTTCACCATATTTTTGTACTCTGTAATACTGTCAGCTCTCATGACTTTGAATTTGAATTTGGGGCTCTTTTTGATTACTCAGAATCATGTGTTTCCCTCTAGCTGGCCAGTATGAGTAGAGTCCCTGTATTTTGACTTGCACTACAAATACATGTTTTATAATAATTGCTATAAATGTGCTTTGTATATTGTTCATCATTATGACATAAGCTACCTGACTCCATTTGTTTTTCTGTTTTATAAAAAAGGATGGATTAAAGCAATCCCCAACCCCCCGCTCCTCCCCTGCTCCTCCATTTGTCGCCGTTGATAACGCTTGGATCACAATGTGGTTCAGATTTCTGGACCTTCCCGTTTCCTTTTGGCATTCAAACAGATGGGCAGGGAGCGAGGTGCTGGGAGCAGAGATGTGCCAGCCGGGCTGAGGCTGGGCAATGACAGAGAATGACATTCACCACTGTGCAGAGGCTGTAGGGAGCAGCGATGCCCTGCGTGGATGCATCGGCCTGGCACACGGGAACTCTGTCTTCTGTGGGGCCTTGTGGGGCTGCTCCTGCTCCTACTGCAGCTAACAGAGGTTTGCCTTTGACTTCTGCAGTGGCACAGTAGGGCCCTGTAGGCTGTTGGGGTATGTGTAAAGATTGGCAGGATCAGACCCTTGATTTTTTGGCAAGTTTACCAATTTTTTTCTCAGTTGAGTTCACATTAAAGCTTCTTTTAACATGGGGGTTCCTAGGGTTTTGTTGTTGTTGCACATTTTCGTATTGTAGAGGAGTAAAAAGAAATCGCATCATGTACTTCATTTTAAAAAAGCCCCAACCTAAATAAGAATAAAAAGAATTCTGAAGAAGTCACAATCATTTCGTTTCACGTGAAAAATGCTTCTGCAGAGCAAAGCTGGAAACCTGCAAGGCAAGCGTTCTACTTGGATGAGAAGGACATTTTCTGCCACTGTCCTCAGCAGTATTGGGAGGACACTCCTGAGTTTGGTGTTGGCAGCTCCAGTTTTAAGAAGTGCAGTTTCTTTGGCTTCAGCAGAATACTGGTGTAAAACTGAGGTGCCATGGTGGTTTGCACAGACAGCTCCTCAGGACTTCTGTGGAGCCTGTGCTTATTGCCCAGATGGGAACATAGCTCCAGAGATGATCTAATCCCACCCACTGGCTCAGGAGGAGAAGGTATGTTAGACTTCTGATTGATTTAGTGATCTGAGGTGAACAGATGAGGAATCTGTCCTGCTAACACTGGCTTGAGCCAGACTAACTCCAGTGAGAAGATGCACTGAACTCAGTGAAACTCCTCAGGGTAATACATACTCTGGATTTTGCTGTATAACAACAGCAAAATTAGTTTTATCAGGTTCAGTATGAGAACTGTATTTTTGTTGGACAGGAGAGGAGACAAGGGTGAGCGCATTTTACATAACTTAAAAAAATGTTGCAGTTCTCCGATACAGGAATGCAGCTCAAAACCAGTTTTGAAAAAGTAGAATGGGAGATAGCACAGTTGTCCAACTATACTCACTGTGTGCTGGATGCAGCTGAAAATTTGGAATTGGATTTGGAGTTTTTCTCTAAGCATAAAACACTATTTCTGTAAGTCATTGCCCCAAGATCAATTTATTTTTAATTTCTAGTGTTCCTCAAAATGCACTGATAACATTTGAAATTCTCTATTTTAAAGCTCCTACAATTTTTTTTTTTCCTTGTTCATTAGGCATATATTTCGCTTTAATTACCAAGGGTGTTAGGCCTGATCCTACAATATGCAGAACTCATGGTTGAAATTCCCCTCTACAGAGTGGGGTAATGTGAGTCCTTAGCACCTCTCAGGTCTGATGTAAATACCCCTCCAATGATTTTTAGATGGGTCTGCAACAGCTCAAGGACTTTGTGCTCTGGGACCTTACTTTGGCGAGGTGATTGCCGCTGTCTGAGCAAAGTCCCTGAGAACTGATGGGAAATATTCAGTCCTTGAAAGATCAGACCCGAGGGGCTGACTGGGGCTGAGGGGGAATCATAGCACTTAGCTGAGTGGGGTAGGACAGCACTTACGTGTTTAGCTTCAATACAACTGTATGGTTGGCGTGGTTTAAAGGAGAGAAAAGGAACTTAAAGGACAGCTGTGTTGTACTTTGATGATTGATTACTCTGTATTTTAACACATTGTATGTCTGTTTTTGTGGTGCTCTAGTGGTAAATAAATTATTTCAATTATATGCTGGTGTTGCTTTCATATGGCAGTGTTCTTCTGGCACAAGCAATTCCTCAGCTCTGGAATGTTAAATCCCTGCAAAGCTTGATTTGGTGGGGGATTTTGGCATGTGTGACCTTGATGTGGTCCATGGCAGTCTGAGGTGAAGAACATCCATCCAGGGTGAGGGTGGATCATTTCTGCTATAGACAGACAACTGTAGTTGTCTCTAGACAACTGACTCAGTTATATTAGTTTACCAGGAGCAGCATGGGGCACATGGAAGTGTGTTTTGACAGAAAATAGGATTTCCTAGTTTGTTGTCTATTTCCATGCACTCTGCCATATGCAGTTGCATTATCTAAGCAAGTAAGAATTAAGGAGCCTGGAATTGCAGCTTTTCTTTATCAGGCTCTATATAAAACTGATGGGAGGAAGGACTTCAGGATTGAATCATTGCTTTTAAAGTTGATAAAATTATATATGAAAAGTCTCCCAGACCAGGAACTGCTCTTCCTGGTGCCTTCTCTGGCATTTAAGGAGTGCATAGCATTTCTTGGCTTGAATGAAAGAGCATGTTTATGCCAGATTGTTTAGAGTTATTGTGATAAATTATAACAAATGGACTCTGTGGTCTGTCAATATGTTTAAGAATGTAACTTGGGATGAGCATTAAAAACAATCTTAGGGGCAAATCCACCACGGTTACGCTCCAGCCTTAATTGATTTCAATGAGTTTGCACAAGCATAAAACTATAGTCCTTCAAAATTTTCCAGATGCCAATTTTTATTCTGTCTATTTTTAGCTACCCAGCTATGTGCTTTGACATGAATATAACCCTCCAGCCTCATTCTTATCCAGAGAAGCCCTCACACTGCCTTGAGGTGAAAATATTTTGCAGCCGTGTCTGCTCTATTCATGAAGTCAGTGAAGAGCAGGAGGGTTTGAGGAGGAATGCTGATTGGAAATTGCACGTGAGAAAGTGGTCATGGTGCCTGTAACTAAAGAGGAACAAAATGGAAGGAATGCTGTTCGCTAAGAGATTTTATAGCATGGGGCTGAAAAGATGGAAGATCTCCCATGATAATGAGATTTATGCAGAGTATTTTGATGCTGGGCTTGTCTTCCTTTTGTTAACAGCCTCTCCAGACTGTATCAGTGAAGCTCTTACTGTGCTTGAATCAAATTGTGGTTAATAAATGTGGAATATTCAATAAAAGAAAAAACCCAAACCATGTAAATGTCTTGAAAACTGTTTTTTAGGCCAAAATCTGCCTCTTAGTTCAGACAGAACAGATTCTATGAGGAGCCATGAGTTCTGGAGGAAAATAAACCAAGAGGTTATGTAATTATATGTGGTTATAAAGTAGATGTGAAGTAATGTAGTTGGCTTGTCAGTGGGTATGGGTGTAACAGTAATTTCTTCATCTGTATAAAAATAAAATTAAATGGAACAGAAAGCTGATGAGAACTTCCAATCAAATTTGATATGCTCATTTAATGAAGTAACCTGCTGGAATCTAATACAGAACCCCTGGAGTACAAACCTTTCTTCAACCATATGGTGGTCCAAGAAACAAATATTTCCTATAAATGGGGTGTTTTAGTGCCAAACCAAGATGATTGCAGGAAGAAGGGTCAGTGATCATTGATCTGTGGGTCTCAGCACTGTTTGTACATACTGTAGGCAGATCCTGATTTAATGATTCACAAACTCATTCCAAAAATATTTGCTACAAGGAAGGGAACAAGGAAGATAAAAATGGCAAAGGGGACCAGAATCTCTTGTTCACTGAGGTACACCATGAGCTCCCACATACTGTTTGATCCAGCAAATCAGAGTTGGATGCAACCAAAATGTTAACATGTGAGTACACATTTGATCAAAAATCAAGTGGCTGGGGTTCTGAGGTAGTGTTCAAACCTGAATCACTTTTATGAAATTCAGTTAGGTCCAATCTCTGCAACTGGTTTGTAACCAAACCTTAATCACCAAAGCTGTTCCTGGGGTGTGTAAGGCTTTGAGCTCAGTGTGCCAGAAGTTCTTGCACTGGAGCTGCTCTGAGTGTGCCAGATGCAAGTCTCACAGCCCAGTCTTCTATTTTTTCTTCCAAGCACAAAGGCACATAAATATAATTGATACTCATAGGAATGACAGTTGGAAACAGTCAAAATATCCCTATGCATCAAGGTGTTTCCCAGAGTGTTACAGATCACCTAATTCTTCAGTGATTTAAAGATCAGCATTATGGGACTATGTGATAGTTTTTTGCCATCTGATGGAACCCACGTGAAATGAACTGATGGCTTCATTCCAGTTCCTAGTGTAAACTTGTTGGCAGTCTCCAAGGATAGGCAGACTAATTTCATCCATCAAAAGCAGAAAATATCTTTTTCCGGAAAAAAAGTATTTTCTTTTTTTCCTTTTGGAAAAATGTAAATACAAGACAAAATATGCAGCAGTTCATGGGCAAGTTATGCATTCCTCTGCAGTGTGTAACCTGTTCTCAAAGAGGTGGTCTGGATCAATTTGTGAACAGTTGGGAGGGAAAGCTGCATTTGGAGATACTCTGAAATATATTGTTTCCTTTGCTTCTTCTATGAAATCCTAACTTAATGATTAAAAAAAAAAAAAGCCAGAAGACTGTAAATAAGCAAATGAGCTGACATTTTCCACCTTGATACCCAGCTATGATGTATAACACAGAAGGTGAATCACAGCAGATCCCAAGTGTCAGTTACGGCCAACTGATGTGCACAAGCTCAGGTCACAGAAAGAGGAGCAGGAAAGATGAACACAACAGAAGGTTTTTGTCAGCATAAGTATAGGCTCTACATAACACCACAGGAAAACTGGACTAGTTTTTGTTGTACTTTTTGCTTTGGACTCCTTCCATAGCACAAACGGGCCATTCCCATTTCTCATGCTTTAAGAAAAGGGATATCTTTAGGGAGATAGGAATTTACCTAGGAATAACTGAAAGTCACTGATACATTTTGAGATCATTAGCAGTCAGGAGACATAATTTAAATGAGCTGTTAAAAAAACCTTAATTAACTTTTCCTGTAGCTAAGCACCCTTTGCTGTTCTCCTGGCCTCTATCTCTTATTTTAGTGTTAAAAGTTCCTGCACTGCTTTGCGGTAACAGATGGTGTCTATCAAATAGTCAAAATCTCAGCAAGTATCCCAAGGACTGAGGAGGAGATCTCAAGCATTAAAGCCCTGGATTTCTACAGTTCCTGGTCCCTTAAAGCAGTGCTGTAACACACCAGATGATCTGCAGGCTGTGCACAAAATAGGACCTCAAATGCACTCTCAACAGTGGGCTATCCATGTAAATGCAAAATTACTCTATTTTGAACTCCAAAAGATACTCATACAACCCTTACTGGACAGACCTCCTCCCCTACTGTTAGTACTGTGAGCAGTGTAGGAGGAATCCATGACTCTCACCTATGCCAGGGGAAATTTGTCTTCAGAAGCTGATAAATATGTATATGCAAAAATACGTGTCATGAGTTGTGGAGAGGAAAACCCCTATTGTCCTCAAGTAAATTTAGCTATATTTAACTTGAGTAAATTTCTTCTCAGTAGCTGTTAAAGGGCTGTGTTTTGGGTTCAGAATGAGAATGGTGTTGATAACTCACTGATGCTTTGAGCTTTTTGCTAAATCGTGTTTATCCTAGGGCAAGGATTATTTTTTTCCCCTTGTCTCATGCTCTGCCAGTGAGGAGGTGAGCAAAAGAAACTAGGAGGGAGTACATCTGGGACAGGTGACCTGGACTGACCAAAGGGATATTCCACACCACAGAACATCCTTCCCAGTGTATAAACTGGGGAGTTACCTGGAAGGGCAGCCAATCTGGGTTCAGGAAGAGGATCTAGCATCAGTCAGCTGGTGGTGAACAATTGTATTGTGCATGACTCCTTTTTTCACTTCTAATCCCAGTATTATTATCTGCTATTATTATTGTATTTTACTTTATTTTCATTCATTAAACTGTTCTTATCTCAATCTACAAGTGTCACTTGGATTCTCTTCCCCATTCCATGTGGTGAGGGGAGAAGAGTGAGCAGTTGTGTGGTGCCTCATCTCCAACTGGGTTTAAACTCACAACACACTTGCAAGCAAGAATGCACATAGTGAAAAAGGAAAGAATCAAGTCATGCTTGATCCATTTCTGTGGCTACATAGATTAAAGTGGTGTATATAAAGACCTTTTTAAAACATTCATTGGGCTGCAACGTTTATATTTTTTTTTCTGTATTCGTAAGCCACTCCCTCTCTATTTGCTAAGTAACTTTGCACTTTCTGGGTAATTTCACTATATGTACTCTCAGCAGTCTTGCTGTGTGGCCCCAGGGAGGAAAAAAGGAAATTTCAGAGACTGATTCTCTTCTGGGTTACTCCATGATAGCAGTTTGGGTTTGTAACTTGCATTGCTGGATGCAGGAAATTACTTTTGGAGGCAACAGAGTTGAACTGACTGGTCTTATTCCCAGCTCTCTTACTTCAACTTTACTACAGCACAACTATTTCAGCATGGGACAAACCAGGCTTTAAAGTCATTTGTCTAAGAATAGTCAGGCTCAGTTTGCTATTTTACTAGAGCCTTCACACAAAGCATATGTGTGTGTGAAGTGTTTGAACCCTGATTGCCACAGTAGCCTGCAAAAAGGCATTTCGATTGCATGTTTGAGCTTATATTTGAAATCTAGAAAGATGATGAACATGGCAGTCTTCTGGAGAAGGAAATTGATCTTATTATCATTTAAAGTGGTATATTTTGCAAGGTGTTGCTGCCATTTTTATCTCTTCCAGCAGCATTGAAAATAATATTCTCTAATGCTGGAATCAATTCTTGTGCTGTATTTATTGCGTGGGTGTAATATATAACTATAGCCTGGGGAAAACTATCCTTTTCACTTGCTTGTAGTGCTCTCAAATAGTTTTCAGTCTGACCTTTTGATATTGGAATCCAGCCCAGAGATAAATTTGTCTACACAGTTTTATCAGGCTTTGCTGAGATATCTTTGACTTCTGAGAGTAACAGGTAAGTATGTTTGCCTTATACTTTTCAATCACACACATCTCAGCTTGAGAGCAGAATTCAGTCATTTGCACTCTAGTTTGTTGAGGTCACAGCCAGATGAGTGTATCAGCCTTCATTTCAAACATGAAAGCAGATTTCCAGTGTTCCTGACTATAAAGAAATACATGAAACCATGAGCTGTGTTGAATTAACACAGCAACATCTACTGCAGAATTACCAAAGCAGACCATGGAGTGAAGTTTTGTTCTTTGTAGCTTTTCAATGAAGAATGTGTTCTTTTCAGAGGAAAGGCCTTTCCCCCATGCCTCTGGCATACAGCAACAATGTCTCACAAGTGAAACAATTGTCATCTTTTTTCTTTGGAATTTAAGAATGAAAACGTTAGCATTTCAGGTTCTTGTTGAAGAAGAAAAAAAAAAAAGAAACGAGGTAAAAAGAAGTAGCTAATCATCTAAACTGCTTTCAGCCTCGACAATGTTCTTCTCAGGAAAAAAAAATTGCATCATGAACTGGTCCACCTAAGTAATTGTCCTAGTGAGAAACCTCTCCAGACAGGAGCCCTGCCCCTTCCTATCTATATTGAGAGGGCAAACACCTCAGTGCCAATACTCTCCACCAGCTAATGGAAAGGGATGACAGATGCCTCTTAAAACTGCTTTTAGCTGCGCTTCTCTCTTACAGTTGGGCCTTTATCCACTGCTGAGCAGTGGCAACTTGACAGGAGAATAAAGCTGTAGTGGCCCTTTGAAATAAGGTAGATGCAGAAGACAAACTGTGTTCAGACACATCTTCATGTTCAACCACTGTCTGACCTAACAGAAAATGTAAGCATGAAGGAATCTCATTCAGGAAAACATGACCACAAAGAACAAGAATCGTACGATTCTGCATCTCCAGAGACAAACAGGCAGAAGGAGAAGGTTTTTTTACCAAAGACCTGCTTAGGAAAGTGCAAGAGCAGTGACTCTCTCTCTCAAGGCACTACAAGAAATGATGACACATCCCTAGGCTGGCCAGGCACCGCGTGGGAGTAGCTTCATCACAGTCTAGTTTCGGCTTCCTCATGCACTTGGGTTGTTTGGTGGTATGTGTCTGTCTCTAAATCTTGATTTATTCCTTTGAAATCTTTTCAAGGGTAATCTGCCACAGAATGTGTTTGTATAAAGGGATGAAAGTAGCAAATGTCCACATGAAAAATAAAGGTCAATCAGACACTTTTTATGTGAATCATCATTACACCCATATTTCCTGCTGGAATAATTAGGAGATTTGTTTAGAACATTATGCTTCTTTTGATTTATTCCAAATCTGTTGTAAATTACTGACTAGAGATTACATGCTGAGCATCTTTGTACTAAAATAATTCTTAACCCATACCAAAAATTTTCAATTTGCTTTAAGGGAACTGCTTCCAGAGGCTAAAGGACAAATCTGTTTCTTTTATCTCTTCATGCAAGCCTGTCTCCTGAAGTTTCTCTGTATCAATGCCATGAGTTCGTGGTGTTGGTTTTGTTGTATCTTATGTTGACATCTCTTGAAAAAATGTATGGCATTGAAGTTTGTCCATCAGTTTGCCACACAGACCATTGATAGCTGGGAGACACACATGAATTTGAGTAAAATGGGTTGGCTTGAAGCTGAGTTCCTAAAAGTGAAAGAAACCTCCCAAATTCCTAATCTTGGAGCCCGTGCTCCAAAGTGCTTTTTGGGTTCCCAGTCACAGTCATCCCTCTTCAAGTCTGCTTCCAGAAGCTAAACAGAAGGTGCTTTTCATGATGGAAACAGAACAGGAAGGCCAGAAAGTTTTTTAGATCTGTTTATAGGCTTGGAAACCTATAGGAAATATATTCCTAGCTAAGGAATGCTTACATGAATACAACTAACCATATGCAATGATCAAGTACAGCCAAATTCTTCTTGTTTCTAAAAAGCAAAGGAGGCTTCTCTGCAGAACCCATAGTGAAAAGGGCTGGTTGAAATGGGGATGTCCCTAGAGGTGTTCAAGGCCCGGCTGGATGGGCCCAGGGCAGCCTCATCTAGTGGGTGGCGTCCCTGTCCATGGTGGGCAGGTTGGAACTCCAAGATCTTTAAGGGTCCTGCCAGGCCAAACCATTTTGTGATTCTATGATTAGCTCCAAGTAAATCATGAAGTTGACACTGCTGAACAGTCACTAGATTTCCAGCATTGAATGAACACTTTATTTGTTTGATTGGTATATTTTGGGGGGTTTAAGATAAAATTTGGTGCATTCACTCAGCCTTCAAATCCAGCATTATTTAACTGCTTAAATGAGAAATACAGTGTTTTTGTGTTACTAGTTTAACGCAGCAAGAAAAAGAGATCAAAGTATCTTGAGAACTATATTTAATTATAATCACCGCCACAAATGCCAAAGCAAGATGTGGCTCTGTCATAAAAGAAAACACAGTAAAACAATATTATGCAGTTTACAAATTCCATCAAACCACTGTACAAATAAACAATGCTACTGAATCACACAACAAATCATCTTACAATTAGGCCACACAAGAGCATCTGGTTTGCAAACCAGCCTACAAGCCAAAGAGGAAAACTTTGAAGATAAATATTGCCATATGTGGAAGCCCAGGAAAAATATTGCTTACTAGCACGGACCATCATTTTGAAATGTAATTCTCCGTGGGAACTGAAGATTTCTTACTGAGACTAATATGTTTTGCAAGACACCTCACAAAATGGAAGAATAAGGTATTACAGATAGGCCCAGAGTCTGCAAAGGAATGAAAACCCTTTTAAAGCAGCTGGATTTAGCCTGTCTGCTGCTTGAGTACCCAAGTTAAATTAGAAGTTGTAACATTTTGTCTGTCCAGGACATTTGTCTAGTTGCATAAGGGAAACATCCTGTTCTTTCTCAGTCAAAGTGTACTGATAATGGGAAAAAGTAGAAATTGGTCTACATGAGCTTTAAATGGCTAAAGTATCATTATTTTTCCACTTCTTATTATACTGATAATCAGAGATTCTTAGCATTCTGAGGGAACAGTTTGGCAAAACTCAAGGTCTAAGGATCAAGATTTACCAAAGCAAATACATATTTGGAAAGTCTGTCTTCAAGTCACATAATGGTTGTGCAGTTCAGGATACTGGAATTCAGCATTCTTTAAAAACCAAGCCATTGTAAGACACCTAAAAACAGATACCAACAATCAATAAAGATGTCTAAAATCTTTTCTCAAAGATGACGGCAAAGGAACATGTTTTTCATAAAGTCAGAGGTAAGTTCCTCCTTAATATTGGTAATTCAGAGTCAGGTCCTGAAGCATAATGGTCAGTAAAGGAGACTATTAAAAAAAGAAGCAAATCATAAAAAACACAAAATCAACATCAGCCACTTATCCATCTGAACAAATTTTGGTTAAAGCAAAAAGATGCAGAAGTGTTTCATTTGTTTGAAATTTACAATCTCTGTGCTGTTCTGTTGGTTTGTTCCCAATTTGTTTCGCCTTATACCATGAAAGACCATGAACATTTGAAAAGGGTTTATCTTTCATGCTTTGAAACAAATAAATAAATAAAAAAGTTGAAATATTAAAAGGGATGGTTTAGGACATTTATAGAATGATAAAATACACTTTAAAGTTTTTTGGTTTATATGCATTATATAGGGTATAAAGTTGCTTGAAAGCTTATAATTGACATCTCTAGCTCATTAAATGTTTTCTTTCTGCCACAGGTATTTCTCATAAAGTTGATCAAAGGTTTGGATTCTCCAGAAAATGGCTCATATGTTAAGAATAACTCAGAAGTGCTGAAGTCACATTTTTATTCTTGCAGGGTTACTAACGAAATCTATACTCTTGGTACTGAGGTTTTAGAGATGGGTTTAAGCAAAGTTTTCAAAAACTAAGAAAATACCTTTAAAAAGGCAGCCCCCACTCCCAGTTTTCAGCCTCACAGCAAATGTAACATCCCTGCAGTTGTCCTGATTTAAAAATTTTCCCGTCTGTGGTGTCCAGTGCATCATCCTTTAAAGAGAGGTTATAAAACTAATTGAGGTTGTAGAGCTTTTTCTTCACTAAGATGTGATGTTACACACAACTGTGTCACATCTCAGGCTGTCCTGATGCACACTGAGCTGGATCTCCATTTGCTGCATTAGTTCAGTCCAGTGATTTCAGGGGAGGTCTAATTTATGTCAGCACATGCCTTGATAAAACAGAAAGAGAAGCAAAAGTGTTGTTGGCCTGACTTTGGGTGGTTGTAGGTCTGGGGCACCAGAGTATTTCACCATGTGTTCAATGGATGCTGCATGTCACAGGGAACACTGCTGTGTTTTATGTATATTACCAGTTCATGAGAGTATTTCACCCTCTGAAGTTTCTCCTAAAGCTCCTTAGACGACAGGGTGGAAAAACATGGCCTGCTCTAATCCAGCTATAACAACTGAGTCTTTTCTTAGGTTTGCTGGCTGATGTCTTACATGGTTTGAGGTGCAGTCCCTGCGTTTTCAGGCTGTTTGGACTACATGGCCAATGCAGAATGGAAGATCCCTCCTTTTGGCACCACAGGGCAGCAATTTTCATGGAATTCTGAAGGTGATATGCAAATAGCTGCCAGTTTACATCACATATAAATCCCAATTTTGTCAGAGTTATGCTGGTGATTAAAATGGTGAGCAAGCAGGTCTCAATTTATGATCTTTGTGTTACTTACTGCTTTTTATTTCAGACAACAGCACTGTACTGCCAGCATTGACAGCAGGCCTACACCTACCCAGAGCAAGAGGAAGAACTGATCTTTGCCCTTTCACTGAGGCATAGATAGCTAAATCTAAGTGGAGAAAACCAAGACACGCTCTACCACTTAAAAGGATTTTCTCCCCAAATGACTATGGTCTCAGGCTTTGACAGAGCAGTACCAACTTCTCCTGGCTGGAGATGTCCTCATGGCTAGGCATCAGCACTACNCAGAGAAAACCAAAAATCCACACTACAACACCCAGAGATGGCTTAAAATGTGTGTGAGTCACAGAAAGGAGGGGTTTGGATGGCAAATTTGGAAAGGATATGCTGGGGTAGAGCAGGGAAGGGCAGGCAAAGGCAAGAAGGGTGCCCATGGCTGGGAAAAAAGGGCACTTAAGGTCACTTTATCTCTGTGTTTCTTGCTGTGTTGTCTGCCTGTCTCCTGGTATTTCCACCACAGTGCAGGCTGCAGCCCTTAGCATGCAAACAAACAATCAGAAAGAAATGCCTCCTCCTAAGTGCCTGGATTTTGTCTGAAATGTGAGCAGGGGATGCAGGAGATGAAATCTCCCTCATCCTTGCTGAGGCCTGTCTCTGCAGCTGATTTTGAACAGTACTGAGTCACGGCAAAAGACATCAGGAACTCCCTGGAGCCAAAGAAACCCTTGCCAGCATCCCAAAGGGGATTCCCAGCCACCTCACTCATGTGCAATGCCTCTGGCATCCAGTGGCTTGCCCAGATTTATTTATTTATTTGTTTTATTCACCTCTGTTTTGTCTGGAAAAGACTTATCTGTTTGTCTTCCCGTGATTCAGGCCTTTCTTTCAGCTCCTGCCAAATTCAAGGGCCACTAGTTTTGCCAGCCTCTTTGGAGGAGGAGCCATCCCATGTCCTTTGTCAGGTTGGTCAGCAGCTGGCTCCTGGGAGGTGACCAGGACCTGCAAGGAGAGGAAGAGATGTCAGGTAGGAGATGTGGTGTTTGGCACCCTGCAAAGGCTGTGGGACTGAAGTATCACCCTGGGATGTGGCTTCAGCCCTGGGCTGAGCTTCCAGTAGGGACACAGCCCCCTCTCACACAGGGGTGATGGGAAAGGCAAATTGGATGGAGAGAGGAGGAAAAGCAATGCTCAGTGGCACCGGTACACTTCACCTGGCTATGAATATGGCCCTCAGCACCTGGCATGTGTAGGCTTAGCACTGCCGCAGAAAGCCTCTTTCCCCCTTGCCAGTGGGTGCTGTTCTGGCTGGGACAAGACTCTCAGCTGCTGCCACAGCCAGGCCACTGTCATCCATGGAAACACACCAGTTTGATTCATCCTTGTATTTCCATCTGTGCCTTGCCTGGGGACCTGCCCAACTAGCGTCTCCAAGGAGAGGGGCCCATGGGTCGCACACCCCTGGTAGTTAGGCTGCACCAGGGGGAAGGAGTGGAGCCTTCCTCAGTTTTTGGGGTGTCTCAGGTTGGCACGGGCCTGGTTGTGGTCCCACCACAGGCTCAGAACCACTGGATACAGGGGAGAGCATCATCAGCACCGCTGGGATCCAACGCCCTTCTCTGTGGCTGCACACACAGCACTGTCCTGACATTAAATAAATAGTAAAAAAAGAGAGATGGAGAGACAGAGTGAAACGTACACCCTCCATTTCACACAGTGTCCAGAAAGCCTGGCTGTCAGCATCCCACTGGACTCCCTCCAGACAGGTATTCATTACATAGATTTGACTTTTTAAATACGATAGAAATGAGAACTGCAAACTTAATATGTTTTTCTTCTTGGGTGATGAGGGGGCAGGAGGGAGGGGAATAACATTTACCTCATAATTTCCCTTTCTCTTCCCCCTTCTGTGTAAACCACATTATTCTTTCTGCAAAGGTACTTGGGGAAACTTGCTAAAATTTTCCCTCATGCTTGAAATTTACTTACCCTGGGTAACAGGAAATGTGGTGTCTTGTGATGTAGATTGTTATACCAGATGGTAATCTTAGCACATGCTATTTGTGTAGATCTGCGGTGCAAGTGAGTCATCATTCGTAGCTGACCTTCACTGCTGTGAAAATACTTCTTTCAATAATAACAACAACAATGACAATAACAATAACAAACAACCTTTCAGCAGGGTTGGGCTCTGCCTGGTGTGGGGACACGGGCCTGCTGTGCAGCCGCCGAAGGTGGGTCCTGGGCTCTCGGCAGCACACAGTTACAATCCCTCTGGAGCAGGATCCAGGACTCGTTACGAATCTTTCCATTGGCTCTGCTGAGCTCTGGATCAGGCCCAGGTTGTGTTGCATCACATTTCTTTACAGCCTCCTTACGTTCCCCTCTCTGCACTCCTCTGTTGACAGAAAGCTCTTGCCCTTTTTCTGCCATATAGGAAGAGGCTCAGCCCCATAATCAGACCTAAATAAAAGGACCAGCTTGCTGCTGTTTGCAAAGTCCCTGCAGCATGCTGAATTTAGCAGAAAGAGAAGGCTGTGAGATACATTACGCCTGAATTGAAATTATTCTTGCAATTTCGTCACCCTAAAAAGGGTTATTTTTACCTGAGACAGATTAGAAAACCCATTGATATTTCAATGGTTTTGCTGGAGCCTCCCACAACACCTGTGGCAGCTCAAACTTTCTCATCCCTTTTTGTTGTCTGCACAGATAATTCTGAACACAGTTCCTGTTTCAGCAAACCTGCAGATTTAAGCCCAGATTCTGCAAGGACTCTATTGGTGCAGGATTGAGCCCATAAATTGAAATTGCAGTTGTTATTAGTAGTGCCGCTGCAGTCCTGTAGAAATCCAGACATAGTATTTGACTCCAGTGTTTCCTGCAGCAATGAATTCCACTCTGGGAAGAAGCATTTCCTTTCATTTTCCTGAAGTTGTCCTTCTACTGTGGGATTTAAGACAAAGATTCATTTTTCTTTCCATTAAAATTAAAATACTGGATGCTAGCAGAAAGTGGTTTCTGGCTCTTTGTAAATATCAAAACCTCAGACCTTACTAGCTGTGATAGCTTTCCAGAGCTATTCTTCCAGGCATTTCAGCATCTACCTCACTGTGTCCTAGCAAAAAGGGTGAGAGTTTCAGACCAGGGTACATATTCTGCTTAGAAAGTTGTTTGATAAAATAAATAAAGCATTTAAGTAAGGAGAGCCCAGAAGCTTATCATATGTCAAACTTTTCAAAACCAATTACAACTCACATCTGATAGAGTGAAAATCACACTGGCAATTAGATCAAGAATGGCTGATTAAATTCCTCAGGCTCCCCAAATCACAATGCCAGTATTTGTTTCAAAGACCTTATAATTACTGTATTTAAAAGGCTGTTATTCAATACTCTCCCCTAACTCTAAATTGCTCCTGATGTCAGCTCGAGGTACATGAAATCCTGCCTATGGCATATGCTATGGCTGATCAGTGCACGACCTTCATGGCAGCGTGCATATCTTTTGCTTTGTACTAATCTTCTCTAAGATCAGAGGAGATGGATATTGTAGAAAAGGCAGTAGGTCTGACTAAAAGCCTATTAAATCAGTGGAAAAACTGGATGTTAATGGACTTTAGATCAGGTCCTTTGTGACTGATTTTGCTGGATCACTGTTGCAATAAAAATGCCTCTTTTCTCATGCTGAACTGTACTTATCTCCCAACCAGGGGAGCACAAGTGACACATACATTCATCTTAATCTACTCCACATTTTTCAGCTGCTTTATGAGTGGATTGGCCAAGCAGGAACTAGCTGCAGAAAAAAATAAAAAATAATAACTTTGGAGTGCTGTGAAATCGTGTATTTCTTCTACAACCTGTCTTGTTCATGAGAATGTCATATTTGTTACACTGTCCTGCTGATAGCATTGATAAAGTGTTTTAAAATTGAAGTCCATTTTCTTGCTCTCTCATCCAGCATATGCAGCCCTTGTAAAAGACAGAAAAATTCCTGATGTTTGAAAAAGTTGCTCCTGGTGCCAAAGCAGACAGAAAACGTCTATGCTCCTGTAGAAATGCAAGGGGAATAAAGCTGTTTCTAAGGGGATAAATGTCTCTCCTATTTCCTATTCCCTGTTACTTTGGTTACTGTTACTTTTAAACATTCCTAGCATTTTGCACATAATAAAAAAATGGCAAAATCCCTGTTCATTTCTAGACACTATTTTCAAACCAAAGCTACTTGTGTCAAAGAAAAGTGTAAAGACCAAACTCCATCCCGCTCCAGTATAGCAACCCATCCGAGGTGAAGGTCTTGCTACTCTTCTTTTTGAAGGGAGGAGATACAAAAAAAAA
>VXBB01007283.1:392846-444904 GCA_013399915.1 Illadopsis cleaveri | reverse complement strand
AAAAAAAAAAAAAAGAGAGAGAGAGAATAAAAATTGCGCAAGAGGGAAGACTTGAAAAACATAATCATAAGACCCAGTGACCTGCCTATTATCTTTGGTCTTATGATCACCATCAGCTGCATTTCTTCCTTCTGTGGGTTGGTCCAGGATACAGGTCCACGCTGTGGCCACGCTGTGACATAACACAGAGTGCTCAGCTGTGGATAAATGTGTCTGTCACAGCAGTTATCCCTTGCATCCAGCCATCTTCACCTCTTCCCCTCTACTGCCACTCTTTCCACCAAAACTGTTCTTCAGAGGAAGCAAACCAGTAGGCCACCCCTGTCCCTATTCCCTTACCAGAGCCACAAACCAGTGTGTCCTCATCAGGACAGAGAGCTTACCAAGGGGAACATTTCCTGCTGGAAGCTTCCATAGCTTGTGTTTCTTTTATTTATTTAGGGATCTATTTTCAGCTTGGTATCTATTCATGCTCTGCCTAAGGCAGGGCTTGCTGGCCATCTGAAATATTTTTTTCCATATGCATTGCCCATCAGCACCCCTAGGTTTGTGTTTTGCAGGATAGACTGCATGGGATTTCATTTGTACTTTAATATCCTATCAAAATGACTGAGATCTGCCAATATAGGTTTGCTCCTCATGAAATCATTTCAGCTTTCATTAAACAGTAGCATCTGTATTTCCAGTGTGGCTTTTTTTTTTTTTTTTTAATTCTTAAAAGTGTAAAAACCTCATAATTTATTTTCCTCAAGGTATTAGATAGAAAACACCCGTGGCTGAGTATCTACAAATATGGCATTCTCTGATGTTCCTCATTTGTCTGTCATTAGTAATACCCTTTAGTAACCTCTGGCTAAGGCATTTTTCAGATATGCAGTTCTTCTGGTAACTTATTTACTCAGGACAGTTTAATTCAGAGGCAACATCTGGATTTCCATGGAAGCCAGTCTTACAGCTTAGCTGACTGAGGTACCACAGAGGTCAAGAGAACTGCCTGTGGTGATACTTTAGCTGCCATTGAACTTAGGACCTTCCTGCCTCCAAAACACTGTGTTGTAACTGTCAGACTCTCTCATCAAAAATCATATTCCTGAGGATGATCTTCTTTCCTTGGGCCCTGATTACATCCTTCCTTTTTCATGGTAATTTTTAGGCCAATTTTATCTGTTCACTGTATCAGCCCTGCAATACTGTCTTAAGAAATATTGTTTTGCTCTGCATTTGCTTCCAAATCACATTTCAGTGTTTTCTTCAGATGAAAGACAAGCTTTGGAATTGTCCTTTTTGCCCTTGAAAAATTATTTTCTATTCCTTGTAAATTTCTGAGATGCTCAGGCATTTCTTCATCTGTGATCATCTTGCAAAATCATGTCTTGTTCAGAGTGTTTTGAAGCCTTAAAAATCCATACAAGACAAACCTGTATTGTCTTTAGCTATTGTTTGTGTGCTAATTAAACATCTCTTTGAACAAACGGTGTAAACTCTCTAATAAATTTGTAATAAAAGGAATATTCAAAGCCTCAGTGATTAATGAGCAGATGTTAACAGGCAGTGCAAGCTTATGGGAAACCATTTCTAATAGTGATGTCAACAGAGAACAATTCACAGACATAATTACTAAAAAATTATCAGAGACTTCCTTGTCAAGTATTTTGTATGTTTATAAAGCTGTTGGTGACTCATTTTAAGCAGTCTGGGAGACTTATTTGATTTGGAATAGGGGTTTTATTATAGCTTAGCTGTTATGTAATAGTTTACTCAGACAGAATGGTCAGCTATTCTTCCATCTCAGCACAGTCCTTATGTGTGCACTGAGATTCCTTGTAATTCTTTCAGCAAATCGTATCCAAAGACTTTTCCATACTCTGGAAATACGGTTTTCGTTAAAGCTGAGTAGTAGAACAGCCCTTTGCTTAATTACCCATTAGATTGTCTGCCATCCACTATAAAGTTCAAATGCTGCAGTATTAGCCACCCTGTGCTGCTCAATTCCCTACTCCATGTGCAGCAGCTCTCTCTGACAGGCAAGCAACCTCAGTAAATTCTGTCTGTGTTTGTTTTAGAGGCAATTTCATAGCAGGCAGAGTGCTGCCATTTATGGAAGGCAGGTGCAATCACTAATTACTTAGGTTACAGCACAAACTGCAATTAATGTTGCCTGTCTCTCCAGTGTCATTAATGTTGAAGCAAAGTAATCTGGATGTAATTTTTGCACTGGCGCTAAAACGACATTTCAGTGAATCCACGAGTTTCTTTTTCCAAGACATTCCAGTACAATCAGCTATAGAATTACCTATCTGTTTCTTTGATTGCTTACTGTCATTCCTTCAGATGAACTCCAAAACCCAAACTTGGAATGTTGAAAAAGGAAAGCATAGCTGTCCTCCATTCCTGGCTCTTCTCTGGGAGGTCTTGAGGATTTTATATAGCTGAGACGTAGCTGGTATTTGTAGAAAGCACTTAGATTTTTGGATGCTAATACAGAGTTGTTGTTTTGATTTCTGTGTATCATGGTAGCGACAAGCTGTGGAAGATGAATAATGCCCATCAATATCATATTTAGACTTGCACTACCAAACCATGCTTGGTGTTGCCAACAAACCAAGATAGTTTTGGCTCACTGCTCTGTGAACTCTCTGTATCAGACTGTTGGTACCTCTTTGCATAGTTTCATGTTTTCTGATCTGCAAATACTATTTAAACGAAATTAAAATTGTCAGCTGCAGTCAAACCTGACACAATTTCCTGGAGAATTATTTTGCTGCAGAGACACAAAAGCTTATCAGTACAAACTGGTTTTGTAAGCAACTCAGACCATAATAGTTTTGGGGAAGAAATAGCCTATATTTTTAATGTCCATAGCCAGCCAGCTGCTTTTGGTGCAGATGAGGCCCTAGTGCGCATTCTTAGCCGGCAAGGAGCTTCAGAAAGATTTGTCAGAAAAGACACCTTCCTAGAGATGCACTGGTGGTTCGGTACTCCAGATGTCAGAATGCTCATCAGCACTCAGGAAGGGATTATTGCAACAGGGAGCAGAGATGTCAGAGTTTGACCACTCCTACTCAATACAGAAACTCTTCTGTGTCTTTCAGAAGAAGTGTCTCAAGGAGTTTGGCTTTCAAGGGTCCCTGGAAGCCAGTAGGAGCTGGGTGCCTGAAACCCACTTCACAAATGCTCTGGGAGCAAGAATGAGCAAAGGACTTTTGTGGCTGGAACTCGTAAGGGAGCTGCAGCTTTCTAGGAGATGATGGAAGTATTTTTAATCAGGAAGCCAGAGGGTGAAACGTTGTTTTCAGATGTTTGGGTAGATCTGAAATGACTCCTCTGTTATTGGAACACTTGATCTTGTATTTTCCTCTTGCTTTTTCTACCTCTACTGCAGCCTATATGGCTCTGGTCCTGGGAAGATCCCCTCTCCTGGAGAAATTTTTTGACAGCAGATGCAAAAATAGAGGGTTTCTAATCACCTTGGTGACCTCTCACTGCTGCAGCAGTTACTCTAATTAAGTTTTATGAGGAGTGGTTTGAAAAATGAGACCTGGAAAGAGCCATTTACATCCCTCTCTTTCAAATTCTTTTGTCAGAACTGACAATGTGACACCTTGGACCACCTCATCCCCAAGCTTCCCTGGCTCTGGACTACTCACAGCTCTCCTGTGCCAAGGAGAAGGTTTCTGCCAAAACAATGCCATGCAGGTGCTGGCTCCCTTTTGCCTGCAGATGATTCATTCTACCCTGGTAACACACCTACAGCACTTTGAGCTTGTGTCTAATGCCATACTTTTGCAAACATATCAGTGTCAAATAGAGATAAGACAGCAGAGACATATTGCAGCTTTTTCTCTTTGCCACTGTTTCTGTAACATTACTGGGGAGATGTTTATCTGAACAACATTATCCTGGAAAACAGGATAATGCCAGGATATTGACTTGGAGGAAACAATTCAGTACAGAGTCCTTTTTCAGGATTCTTTTCAGCATGGTAGACTTATGAGGGCCTATGAGGGCTTCCAGAAATGTGCATTACCTGAAGAAGTGCCTTCAAAATTTGGATAAATTATGCAAAAATAGGACTTACAAGGCTGGGAGACCTTCTGCCTTTCCTGCTGTGTTCAGCTGTGGAGCTCCCTTCCCCAGACTTCAGGCCACATGGGATGGCAAGATGGCCTTTGCAGCAGTTGTGGCAAGAGAGAAGCACTTAGTGGGTCAAACCATCTCTGCAGAGATCCCTCATTACCAGCCCTGAATCCTCCCAGAGCACAGATGAAATAGCAATTTACCAGAGTGAAAATCTCACTCATCAAGAGCAAGCCCTGGCCACGTGCTGTAGTGGGAAGGGGGACATTGGCCAGTTTGAGGTGAGTTACTGCAGGAGCTGGAGTGACCCAGTAGGGCAGCCCCAGGGACAGAACGTTCTCATCTCTGTGTCCTTCAATGGCAATACCATCTGAGATGGAAAATTTGAAAATGGACAAGAACATTTAAAGGGTAAAACGTTATTTTAAGCACACAGTGTTTTCTAAACTATTTATGTATCTAAGCTATACTCATTTATGGCATGATCAAGCAAGGTACCAAAGCCTATATTTTAGCATGCAAGAACTCTAATCAACTTTCTATTACATGGTCAGCATTGGGTCTCAGCATGAAATGCATTCCTCAATCCATGCTTTTAACTGGCTTTGGAAAGCCCATCTCTACACCACTGAATCACATGTGAGTCTTTCAATACAGCCCGAGCCTCAATCAGCAAGCTTAAGTCTGTAATATTCATATGAACAGTAATTATCATCTTCAATAGATCTTTAAATTATAAAAAATATTCTGCTTTTTTATGGCAAGGTGTAAACAGCATGCAGTTTGGTGAATGGTAACAGCAGAAATATTTAGGAGTATAAAAGAGATGGAGGGAATGACTCATGTATGTATAGCTCTGAACACCATAATTTTTGAAGTGACTTCTGGATAGGAAAGTTAAAATTGTTACCAAAATAATAAAATTCAGGGCTGGTTTTATTTTGAGAACCTTTGAAGTAACTCCCTTTTATATATTTGAATGTTTTTAAATCCTCAGCAAGACCTTTTGTAAAGTTATTTTCAATTGTTTTTTGTCAGAAAGATTGTGGTGAGCTATAAGCATGTGTATGTAAAATGAGCAGTAATAAAATAACATTGTAAAATGCAAAATAACCTGAACAGCAGGTACTTTCCAGAAGTGTTTTTGTTACTTTTTGTAAGATATGCTTGGAGGAAAAATGAGTGTTGCAGTGTCCAAATGGCTAAAAAAGCAGACCCAGTAAATAAACTCTGTTTTGGACTGTTTGTATCTAGCTGGAGACTACAGAGCAGAGAAGGGAGGTGTTCTGCACAGGGACTGCTTGAACTTTGTAAAAGGGAAAAGCAGCTTTGGGGGTATCCTGTGCCATAGAAAGAAATGTGTGTCAGAGCTGTATGTGTCTGTATATTTATGTGGTGTGTGTGGGTGAGAGAGAGGGTCCTGGAAGCAGAAACTAAATGAGAGATGTGGTCCTGGAAAGAGAAAACTAGGGAAAGGCCAAAGAGCATTGCTGAGCTGGATCCAGCCCTGGGACATCACTCCAGCCAAGGAAGCTGTGAGTTAGATTTTTTTATTTTTTAACATGTACATTTTTTATTACATTCTGAGTAATTTCCCACAACATTCCACATTTTCAAGCCTTTTCAGAAGGGGAAAAGGAGGGAGGCTTGAGAAACATCAGAACTCTTTTTTTTTTTTTTTTTTTTTTTTTTTTTTTGAGACATTCCAGATCTCTTGAGAGCATAAAGCATTTTTAAGGTTCCTTACCCGCATTTTAAAAAGCTAATGATGACATAACCAAACAGACTATAAAGGAGCAGCAGCTGCTCAGTGAGAAGAAAACCGTAGGGGGCAGATCCTCTGCTGGCAGCGGCTGGTGAAATGAGAGGCAGCCTGACAGATGTCAGCAGCTGAACGTTCCCTCCCAGCCATCAGTGAAGGCTCCGAGCGCGGTTTTTGCTGCCGGGCGCTCTGTCCGCGCAGCTGCCGGCAGCGGGCACGGGAGGAGGGAGCGCTCCTCCCCTTGCGAGGGGACAGGAACCCGCGGCCAGCTGACTCACCGGGATCTCACAGCGTGCCTGTGGGGCAGGCAGGGATAAAGCGCATCCTCCTCCCTCCTGCGGGCCAGCCTCCCCGCCGCCGCCCCGTCCTGCGGCGGGCACGCAGCCCGCGGTGAATCCCCGTCATCCCCCACTGCCCCAGGGCGTGGGGTCAGCCCCTTCAACCAGCACACACAACCTCTGCCCATCTCTGGGTTCGTTTTTGCTGCCCGTAGTAATCATTTCTATTGTTTGTCATTGTTATGGTCCGGTTTTTTAAAGTTTGATTCTTACTGTTTTCACTTTTTGAGAAGACCTGGGGCATGGTTACAACCTGGGGGTGATGATGGCAAAACTCACTACATAATTTCTGAGTACTGTGGGAGATACATCCTCCCATCATAACATTTTTATGGCAAGTTTAATGTTTGGCTCATCTGGAATAAGCTGTGAGAGCCACACTACAGGAAGCTGTCAGGGTTACTGCCGATTTTTTATTCTCTTTGGAGAAGAAGAAAACACAGGCTTCTGTCCTCAGTGGATTCTGTGATTTGTGAAGCACTGAAAGAGATCAGATTTCTGCAGAAAAGGAATATCCAATGGGTAATTATTTGTGCCAATTCCAGTTCAAACATAAGCCTTTCTTATACAAATAGTTCATGGCAGAGCAAGAGGTATTAAGAAGGATGTGAGCTGTAAC
The DNA here is from genome assembly GCA_013399915.1 of Illadopsis cleaveri. Lineage (NCBI taxonomy): Eukaryota > Metazoa > Chordata > Aves > Passeriformes > Timaliidae > Illadopsis > Illadopsis cleaveri. Next base: position 438,108 of record VXBB01007283.1, on the reverse strand, counting down.
CAGAGTGGAGGGAATGCTAATATTTTGTCCGGGCTGGGGTTTGGGAGGTGGGTTTATTGCTGTTTAGAATAAGTATCGAGAAATTCTGAAACAGTGCTGTGCTTTATTTTTGTTCTGTTGTGAAATTCCATCCTTACAGCTCTGTCTTTCTGTCCACACAGGAAACCCACTTTCTTTTCCAAATGGGCTAGACTCTGCATTTTATATGCTACCCCACGTTGTGGGCACTGCAAAATGGTACCAACCCGAGAAGGCTGCACTGCCCAACCCTTCGCAAGCAAACCACCGGCGGGGGAAATAAGTGGGGAGGAATTTATTACTTCTTTTTAAGTGTTGCAGCCACTCTCTTCTGCCACATGAAGCACAGGAGGGGGCAAAGCACATATCTGAGCCCCCCCTTTGTCCTCCCCCCTTCTCCGCCTCCTCTCTGAAGAGTTGCTCCTGTGTTCCCTGGAGCAAAGAGGCTGTGATTCTTGGCAGACTTCATGTCAGCTACTCAGGTCAGGGGGAAGTCATTACTTCCTCCTCCCACACTGCTCAGTCGTGTTAGGTTAGGACAAGACTTTGCAAGACATTGCCCAATGTTTGCAATATGTCTTTCCCATAAAGGAAGAAACTGAAATGCGTCATAAACCTTCACATTCCAGAAAATGAAGCTGCTTCATTGATAGGTGAAAATGTACCAAAATATAATAAATAAAGAATTTGAATATAGCTGAGGTTACATCTCTCATCTGGGAATGGGGAGAACTCGAATTCTCTTCTTGACCACACCTCAGACTTACTTGGGTTTTTGATTCGGTTGAGACACTCTCTGTTGTTGTTATTGCCCTTATATTTCAATAATTTTGAGGTATTTAACTCCCTTTGTTGTTAGATTCATAAACTTCTGATGATAGAAGGGCCTTTATTTTCCCAGCTGAAAAGAGATCGTCCACCTGGGAAGAAGAAATTGGAGACTTTCTTGTGTACTGAATGCCTTTGTCATAAAGCAGCCTGAGACAGTGAATAGACCCTCATTATTTTTGTAAGATGTTATTTATTAAATACAGTTAGCAGTAGGACTACAACAACAACAGTAAAACTATAATTAGGATCTTTTATCACAGAAAGGACATTGGGATATCAGCTGACATATTTAAAGGAAAAGAGAAAAATGTACAGGCTAGTGGAAACATTACTGAGCCTTCTATCCCTAACCTATTTCTCTCAGATAATTACATTCCTCATTAATACTAATTATTATTATCTACTATCTATTAGTAGAATTTAGTAATGTAACAGCCTTTTATTTCTTATTGCTATTATGGGTAATGCAAGCCCCACAAGGAAGGACAACCCCAAGAAGAGCACACAGAACTCAGCTAGGGAAAGACAGGTTGCCTGCTATGGAAAGGGAACTCTGCATTGGCATTATGATCGCTGCAGACTCCTTCCCCTCAAAAAGAGAGCCCCCATCTTATCACTTAATAAAATTTTATATCCTTGGCAATTTCACTACCTACTCCTTCTGCCCTTAGAAAGTAGTGGAAGTCCAAAAGGCTTTACAGTATGGTGGCCTAAATCCCGTCTCACAGAAATTCCCCTCTCACTTCCCACCATCTCACAGGAAAGTTCTGGGTCCTGGAACAATATCAGACAGCAGACAGTTAAGCAAACACCTGGATGCTGCAGAGCATCACTAGTGGCAGCACCTTTTCCAAAGGAATTAACACCAAAATCTGGGGCTCTCATTTTTCCCATGAGCAAGGTGCTCCAAAGCCAGCTCATGCCTATTGCTAATACTGCCCTGCCTTTCCAAAGCTTTCACACTAGAAGCAATTGCAAATGGGGACATTTCTGCATATCACCCACACCTTCCCATTCAGGATACCCTGTCTTTTCCATGTTGCAAAGATCGTGTGTGTTGATGTTGTTCTGAGCTGCCTGGCAGAGCTGCCTGCCATATCTGATGGTATGTTCTTGCACTGGCACTGCAGCAGACTGGACTAAGCTTCCAATAATAAGCACTGACACTAACATAAATATTTGTGGTTATGCTTCCCATTTTTTCCTTATAGGAATTCAGCTAAAATTTTGAAATACTTCGGTGATGTGATCAGTGGACAGTAGTGGGAAAAAATTTTCTCCAAAACTTGATTTGTGATCAAAATAAGGAATGAAGATCTAAAAGACCAGAAAATATTTTTTGTTAATCAGGATATGGCACTTTACAACATTTGGATTTCAAAGCAAGTGTTTTGAATTCAATACTATTAACATGTGTCACTTAAATGATTTTTTTCCTTCAGAGATGATTGGGTGGTTTCAGTTTTTGGCAATGGTTTTGCAGCTTGTTGCTTACATTACCTGACCCATGGTCTGTTTGTCTTATGATGTCTGTGGGAAAACAAAACAAAACAAAACAAAAACCAGTTCCCCCCTCCTTCCCTCTCCCCAGTCCTGAAAATAGTCCAGGACCCAGAAAAAATCTCTAGGACTGAGTCTCATCCTCTCAGTGAACCGTTCTGACCGGAGGGTAACCTCATGGGATTAATACTGCTTTTGTCTATGACATCATGTAACACCAAACAAAAAAGTATCTGATTCTTCTGAAAATCAAAGAGACATGATTAAACAGAATAAAACAGCCTGGGAATGTAGAAAAGAAAGTTTGAATAAAAGGTCAGGGAAAGATCAGGCATCAGCTCTCGCTCTCTGCAAAATGATAAAGCTAACAGGGAGTAGTGACTCAGCTTCCCCTCATCAAAAAGCTCCTTTCTTTGCAGTGTAAACAACTGTAGTCGGTGTTCTTGAAATCCCAGACTGAAACATCAACCAACGCTGGAAAATAAGATTCCCCAGAATGTCTTCCCTATCCTAGGCATAACCTGTGGCTGATGTTTCAGGGGATTTTATTCCCTGTGACTGGGATTCACTGTCTAAAAGTGGCTGCTGCATGAGTAGAAGGGAAAAAGTTTTGTGTGTGGATTGTGACCTCAAGAGTGTGAAACAAATATTTTGTTTCAAATCATCCCTTAACCCATTTCAGCAGTAAATTGAGTCACCAGTATTATAAACCAAGAAAAAAGTGGGGAAGTGTGGCTTTGGAGGAATGAATAAAAAATGAAGCTAACAAGGAATAACTCTTCCAAGCTAAAGCTTGGTGTATAATTTTTTTTGCTGAATAACTTGTTTTGAAGAATAAGAGACTCCTGCTCTTGCCAGGTCCCTGCAGCTAGATTTTATAGCTACAATGAACAAGTATACATCTGTGTAAATGCTCTTTAATTTTCTTTTTACATCATATTTACACTGCTCAGACAGTAAAACTGCCGAATGTTTTAATTAGCACTCCCCTGGCTATGAAGTTGTTTGAAACTTTCAGGCGATGTGAAAAGGCTGGCACACCAATAAAGGCTGCAGTCGCTCGATGCTGACAAAGGGGGCGAGGTGTTTGAAGTGCACCAATTGTATTTGTTTTGGGCTGGGGACCGGCCGGAGTGCCGGATTCCTCAGCCCTTACACACAGCGTGCAGCCCCGGCCGGCAGCGTTCCTTGGAGCGCCGCTGCATCCCAGGGGACGCCTCCAGGAGCCCGGCACTGCTCAGCCGGAGCTCAGGGACTCTGCAAAGTCAGGCTCAGGGAGGGCTGGAGCCTGCTCCTGCTCCGAGGTGGTTTCGCCAGCGTTTGTCACCCGCGGAAGCAGGGGTGGGGGAAGTTTCGCTCTCAGCGTTTTCTGAAATTCCCCAGTGAGGTTATTAAGAAGAAATCAGGTAGTTTGAATGAAATGAAAGATTTCTAGGGAATCCTTGGTTTTATTAATGCAATTTTAATGTAATTTTCATAGACTTACTGAGTAAATGAGGCTGGAAAACACCTCGGGAGGTCATACAGTCCAACCTCTTTAAGAACAGTATTTTGCATGCAAAATACTGTGGAGCTGGCAAAACCTGGCTGCAGAGTATCTCCTGTCTTTGTTTATTGTAGAACACATAAACCCGTGCAAACTGTCTAACACTGGCCTGTCAATTCATTTCAGCCCCAATCCAACCTGTGGTGTTTGGGCTCTGTGTGGACTGTTAGCACAGTTGCTGATCACCAGAGGACCGACTGCACCACTGGAAGAGGACTGCAAGAGATGCTCTGATGCAACTGCTCTGTTGGGGCAGGACCAAGAATCTCAAAGCTGTGTGGGCTTGCTATGTTTGTGGTGTACAAAGTTCACCTTTGTCCCAAAGACCTAAACTGAAACCGTGGATGCTGCTCTGGCTGTTTATAGTGTCCCCTGGAACTTTCATATCTCAGATATCAATCTGACTAGTGATTGCACTTAGCTTGGACTCAGCATCCCCTTGAAGACCAAAGGTGCAGTCTTTCACTTGGTATTGGAGAGAAAAAGGAAACTGTTGGGGCAGAGCAAGTAAATGAGCCCATGGACTTGAGAAGGCTGTTACATATAAGAGAATTCATTAAATTTATAGTTCACGTGAGTGCCAGAAAAAGTATGACAAGAAAGAAAAAAAAATTAAGAGGAAAATTGTAGGTAAAAGAAACTAAGATATAAGTAGTGCCAGAAAAACAATTTTCCTCATGTTTCTTCAAACAAAAAAGAGCTGCTTAGGAGGACACGTACTGCAGAGGGTATTTGTCTCTTCTGTGCATGAGGTGCCATAAGGATGAGATTTGGTATGAAGAGTCACAGGCCAAAGAACAAAGAAAAACCTGAGACACTCATCTTCTGTAACAACCCCAGGTTTCATTAACATTACATTTTTGGTAGTTTGGATTCTCAAGTTTTAATGTAATTGCATTGTTCTCTCCTAATTCTGGTTTGAGGTCAGCTTCTGATCCTTGCCATCTTGTGGTGTGGTGCTGCACTGCGACCATCCCTCAGCTCCTTTGCAGATACAGCAGTTGAAAAACAATGTGCTTTCATAAAGGTCTCCCAAAAAAAAAAAAAAAAGGACCCTTTCTTTGATGATTCCTTTCTATAATTTGCAGTGATTTTCCTGTGTCTAGGTCTTCATTTAAACTCTGTTTCTCTCTTTGTTTCCCCCGTTCTTAGAAGGAGTCCAAATTATTCCCAGTCTGGAACCTGAGACTGACAGAAATGACCTCTCTACAGATCTCTTTCTAGCCTGAAGTCTTGGGCCATTTCCTACTTGCAAAGCCACAGAGTCTCCACATTTTTCTTGAAGATGTTCTTGGATTTGAAATACTCCAGTTCATCATAGTCTGCACTGTATCTCAGACACTCATTTACCATAGCTAAGAGCATTTTTTAAAATAGTGCTTTAAGAGGGAGCTGTAGAGTTCAAGCTCCTATCCTCCTACCTCTTTTATCTCACCCTTTCATCCTCCCCAGGACTCTACACTTTTAAGCAGGAAATAGTCAGAGGAGGGATGGCAGACCCCTGGAACCTACAGGCTTTAAAGGGAACTCCATTCTCTTGCAGTGCTCTTTATTGCAGCAGTCCACAGCCAGGAGCCAAGCCCCACAGAGTTACCACAGGTGTTTCCTATTTTTAATATCCTAAATATCGGGCATGTGTGCTATTACTGACATGCTTTTGTGCTTCAAGGTGCTGGAAAATGATTAATGTGTGAGAGTGTCTACTGCCAGCATCTGATCCAAGTTCACTGACTCTCAGTTAAGGGGTTAGGAGAAGCCATGTCTCGTGCAGTAGTTCTGTCTCAGCAATCCTGCTCACTGAGAGGTCTCCACGGGAGATATCTGAGGCTCTGCTGACTTTCAGTTTGTCTCAGACTTTTCCAATCACAGTAAGAGTTGAGTGATTTTGACACTGGGGTCCTGTCTCTCCCAGTTTGCCAGAATGATGACTTCATTCTGGGCTTGAAGAACTTGGAGGTCAGTCAAAGAGATGTCTTGCTAACTGGCTTACCTAAGGCTGGCCAGCTGTGCCTGTCCTGGCTATCTGATCAGCCTGGGACCCAGTGAGAAAGTACCTGTGTGTAACAAGTCTGCAGGGGCAGTAGTCCTGTTTAATAGAATTCCAATAACCATTTTAACTTTATTCTCCCAGTTATATTGTGAGGGAAAAAAAAAAAAAACCTCATGTGTCTTAGTTTGTAGACCTGGTTGCAAAAAGGTGCAACAGAGGGAATAATGAAACAGATGAGTTAAAATTAAAAGAAAAAATAAATAAGTTCCAACTCAAAGTTCATGTCAAGGTTTCATTTGTTTACTTGCTTGTTTTTTCTTTTAAAAAACAACAACAAAAATAACAACAACAAAAACAACAACAACAAAAATCCAGAACTGTGAGCCAAGTGAAAGCATGAATAAAGGCTTCTTTGCTCTGGCGTTTTGATCAGAATCCACAAGCTTTATCCAGATATATGAATTTTGCACCTCTTTGGGTATCTTTAAGAGGATTTAAGAAAGATTGTGCTGTTCATTGTTGGCAGTGAAATGTAGAATCAAAGAATGAATCATAGAATGTTTTGGATTGAAAAGAGACCTTCAAGATCATCTGGTTCCAACCCCCTGCCATGGGCAGGAACATCTTCCACTAGACCAGATTTCTCATTGACTAGTCCAGACTGGCCTTGAACCCTGCCAGGGGTGGGGAATCCACAACTTCTCAGGGCAGCCTGTTCCATTGCCTCAAAATATATTGTGCTTTGCATTGCCTAATATGTAAATAACCCCTTGGGTGCTAGTAGATGACCTGAGGAGAATTGGAACAGGTTTCACCAATGTTTTTGTTTTGAGGAAATATTGTTTTTCTTGCAGCTGGTATGAAGTTTAGCTTTGGTGAGTTTTTTGTCCTTTTTTAGGAAAAAGGTTTTTTGGTGAGTAACACCACAATTTCTAAGTTCAAAGGTGCAGTGCCAAGGCAAAGTGCAGGAACCACAGCTCCCTCTGTCCTGCCAGGGGCAGTGGGCTCTGTGCTAACTGATCAGAGCCATACAGAGAACAGGAGCTGCACAGACTGCGAGGATAATGAAGGGCTAAGACTTTGTGCCTGCCAAAGGGAAAGCCTGAAAAACAAAAGGCCTGTGGGTTGTCTTCCCATCACCTTCAGGGCTGCACTTGACAGCCACAAGGTTCCCTGAGTTCCCTGCACTCTCAGCCTGTCTCCATACAGATATAGGATGTTCAGTACTGCCTATCTTCTTCCTACTTCTACCTGCTTGTTGCTTTTTAGGTGTTTTAATTGTATCTGTAAATGTTTGCTCCTAGAGAAGACTACTCAAGCTAGGGGAAAGCAAGGGTAGAATATGGGAAATGGTGAAACAAAACCCCTCCTCATCAAATTTGTCACAGACTCACTACAAGACACGGCTGCTTGATAATACGTGCTAGAAGTCTGAATCATAACTCACACTCAACAAAAAAATCATAAAACCTCCCAAACTAAAAAGAGTGGCACATACCTAGTGTGAAAGAGTCAGAGATAGAAAAAAGGCTAACAAAAAGGAAAATAGAAACCATGTTAAACACTGGTTTCCTCTCAGAATTTTGACTAATATTGGGAGGCCAACAATGAGTATACCACATCAGAGACCCTTTTCACCTTGCCCAAAAGAATGAGCTCATGTTTGCAGATTGCCTAACACTTTGTTTTCAAGCCAAAAGTATCAGATTTGCACTTGAGTAACAAATTGTTACAATGTGGGAAGAGGTTATGGACAAAGTACAAATCTGAGGGATGCTTTAACCATCTATCATTTTGTTTGATAGACCATGTAATAGAAAAGAGACAATCTTGAGCACCATAGCCCCTAGAGGGGAAAGATGGAATGGTGCAGTGCCAATCAGTCCCTGACACTTCAGGATATTTCATTAGTGCAAAGCAATTATACATGTATTTAAGAATGCCTTCAGTTAGCTCATTTGCTTTGTGACGTTTCTCATTTTAATCCTAAGTAAACATAGTTCTGAGGGTTGTGGGGAAAAATACACTGGGTACCTTCTTCCAAAATGAATATTTGCTTTTTTTGCTCCTTGGTTAGATGAAGCACTGGAAACAAGCTCCAGCTATTGCTTTCTTTGCAGGCAAGAACCTATGGATACAACTGATGAGTGTGTGTGTGCTTTCCCTGCTCATCCCACTTGTCTACTCTCATTTACCCACTTCATTCTTCAGTTCTCTGCTAAACCTTGTCAAAGTTAAATTAAAGGAGGACTTGGACTTAAGTGAAGACTATAAAGTTGTTTCACGATAGGCCAGTAGATCCTATTTGATAATTCAGCATTCACTGCCTCTATATATTTTCAGTAACTTTTAAAGAGCAAGAGTCACTATTGGGTCTCCAAGGAACACTTCGAAAATTTTAAGAATATATCTTAGGTATGAACTGAGTCATGATAAACTCTCTCCATGTTTTCTGCCTTGGCAAGAATGGTAAGTATTTTGAAGGATATTGAATTAATTGACTTAGCATCTGTTTCTGCAAATGCTTTTTGCTATACAATTGGATGTTTTTAGGGACACTGCTTTCTTGTGTATGGAAATTTCTGTCTTACATGGTTTTATTTTAATCACTGATTTGAGATGAAATGCATGAAAACCTGAGTCACTTTCTTCATTTTATAGTTTGAAAAATCCATCTCTTACCCTGGCTCAGAAAATCTTAAAAGATAATTATTTTGTATTGTGTCTTTAGATATTGAAAAATGTTTAAATCAATGCTCCCTCCTCTGTCCCTCTCTGTCTCCTCTTCCACTTTTGAATGCTTTCTCTCTTGATGTCTTATGGAACAGGAAAACAGAGGAGGAAAAAATTCAGGGCTTGAAGGAAAGTCTCAAAGTCATGAGGTACAAATCCTCTTTCCATATTCTTTCCCTGCTTCCATTCCCCCAGGGCCCTTGAAGACAAAGATAAAAGTATCTCAGATGGCCAACAAAGTGTCTCTGCTTGATTTTACTGAAAGGGAGAGCATGACACAAAACAGACTCCAGTGTGGTTGCCATTTAAGTTAGCTATATAAAATTGTGATGACAGTCTGAGTTAATTAATAAATCATTATTACAATTTCATATATTAATATTCCAACTACTATAAAAAGTCTACATGTCTTTGAGAATACCGCACAAGCCAAATACTGCTTTGTTACAAGGCATTTTACAGATGATTTCCTTCTGTGAGCAATATTCTTCAGAGGAAAATTTAATGCCTCAAGGGACAAAATGTATATTTCTACAGTCATGCCATCAAGGACAGATTTTGCGAAGATTTCCTGGGTTTGGCTTCTTTGCTGCAGGTTCAGAAGGTTTTTTTCATTCCTCAGCTGAATTGACCCAATGACTCCTATGAGGCATTGAAGAGAGCAGTGTCTATTGTTATTTATTTGTTATGTTCAGCAGGTAGCACTTCCCTTAAGGAATTAGTGAGACCAGCAGGATGCTCCTCATTTCCACCTGGTGAAACACCCTCCCTGTCCTGCTTTTCCCCACTTTCCTCTTCCAAAACATCTACCCTCTGCTGTCCCATGCCTTTCCCTCCCATGCTCTCTAAAAATTCCTCTGTGTTTTCTTTTTGGGCTTCAAAGAGCTGCTGGAGGTGAGAGAGGCTTTGGGTTGAGCTGGGAGGCTCCGTGATAGCAGCTCAGTGCTCCTGATGACGTCTTTTGATGATGTGTGAATCACACACAAAAATAAGACAAAGAAAGTACATTTTTTGGTCCACTGGAAGTACTTTATGTAGCTTGAAATTCAGTGTTCCGGTGAGTGATCAGATACACAAATTTTAAATAGATAAATAAGTAATAAAAAAACTCAGTAAAACCAATCCAGAATTAAATATTTTTGGTTCTTCAAAATTCCACTTCTGTTTATTTTGTTAAAATTGTTTACCAACAGGGGCATGAACTAGAAGGGAATTTTCAATACCCTGAAACTGAATATTTTATTAACTTTATGTTTTACACTCTGCTGCCTTGAGAGAAACTGCTGAAAGCTGGAACACATTTTCAAGGTTTTAAGTGAGCAAAATGTTTATTGTAATCTTAAACTTCTACATTTAATTGGAATTCCAAAGTGTTCCACAGTGTTAGATACAAAATACTAAAGAAAAGTGAATAACTTTTCCTTTTTGCAAATATATATTAGCCTGTATTGTATTGCATGCTGTTCTGGCTAGATTGCTTCTGGTACCTGAGATAATTCATTTAAAGCAGCCTTGAGTATCTCCATAATCCATCAAGCAAAACTATTTGAGAAACAGGCTGAGACCTGATCCTCTTCTCTTACTCCTGGAACAACTGGAGTTTCTTCCATGGAATTAATACAGTGAAACTAGTGTGAAGTATCTTCTCTGAGGAAAACAAAACCTGGCCCAAGGTTTCTGAAATATTTGGGTAAAGTCTCAAAGTGAAGGGCACCATATGTATCCAATATTATTTGGTGAAATGCAAATATATCACTGCTGCAGCACTCAGCACTTCGGTCACAGCTCCCTATTATAATGTGCCAGGAGGCAGTGGAGGTAGGCAGCCCTTTCAAGAAAACTTTTCATCCCTAATCCTGACTCTTCCTGCCTTCCCTCTTCATTGTCTCAGCTAGAGTGAGTTGTGGCCTTGACAAAGAACATGTTTGGATCATTGTTAGCTGAGTGCTCTCGAATAGTTTTGTAGTATCAGGCTAATAAATTTACCACCACTAAGAGATTTTCCAAATTAACTTTTCTTAAGATGATATTAAAATCTTGAGGATGAGTGACAAAATAGTTTTATTTTCTAATGAAGCAAAAAGAAAAATTAAGCCAGAAATTTCTTGTTAGTGGAAAAAAAAAAATTTAAGATTTCACGTAAACTCCTACCCCATGCAGAAGTGGTTTCACAGGCAAATAAGGCCTGTATCATAAAGCTATGAGAAATACTGACCTAACAAAGAGAAATTATTCCCATTTTGATCTGTCAATAGTAAAATAGCATCACACAAGTTATTATCAGCATGTAACTTTATCCACAGGATGCCTCTGGTTTTGTTCTTGCATGGCCTCTGACTGTATATACTTCACAGCTCCACTAGGAAAAAATGGGGAAAAAAGTGCTTTGTACTTTCTCAGCTATTAGAAAATAAAATTCTTGACTTTCTTTTTTTTTTTTTTTTTTTTTTTTGTTTTTTGTTTTTCACTCAGTGAGACCATGACTGGCTTCTGTTCCTAGCCCTGCAGAGGAACTCCCGGGATACCCACACTTTCCTTTCTTGCATGGAAAAGAAGACTCTATTTTCAACCACAAGAAGTTCACACATGATGATTTCATATGAAAATAACTTAAACCATAGCACCTTCCTCATTCTCAGGTGTTATGTGTGCAAATGGGTTGTATGCCGATGATTCCTTTACCAAGAAGAAAACTTTAGATCATCTGTCTCCAAGAGAGAATACCGCAGATTGACAACATTAAATTTCTTTAAGAGGTGAAACAAAATACATGGGCTTACAGAAGGATTAGAAAATTATATCCCAGCTGGAAAATTTTATGGGTTCAGAAAAAATTGTGTGAGTGAAATACCAGTATCATAAAATAAATAACAGGAAATATGGTAATTTATGTGATAGAGAAAATTGTCACTTTCAGAATTGCCAGAAAGTCAACAGCATTTCACCCATTTGACTTCAGAAGTGAACTTAGACCTCAGAGGCTTAAAAATATATGAAGAGAAGTTAAATGAAATAAGAGCTCATGAATCCAGTAGGGATTTACAAAGAAGAAAGCAATCTGTGCTAAAGGAGTTTTATAGAAGTTGGGAATGCATGTAATCAGAATTTAACTTATTCCTGGAAAGTGATTTAGAATATGCCAAAAAAATTAAATTCCATTCTGCTAGATGAGCAATTAATGGGGCTCCTAATTTAGAAAGCATCACAATTCAGAAATGGCCTTTAAGCCTGTTTAACCTTAAGCATATGTTGAAAACCCACTGAATTTGGCTGGAAATTAAACACAGAAAACAAGAGGAGGTCGAGCATGTCTACGCAGTAGTTTGCATTACTAAGGCTTTATATTTCTGGAGACCCTTGCATCTCACGTGAAAAAGGCATTTCACAAATATTGGTGGCCAACCAGTGCAGTTGACAGGCACTGAGCTCTGTCAGGACTCAGAGCGGACAGGAGAAGCAGGGGTGCATATCTCTGGGAGAGCCCAAGTGCAGCCACATCCTCCCTGCTCCGGGGACACGGAACAAAGGAGCCATATCCCACCCAACGACCTTGCAGTGGCCAGCAATCGTTACCCACCCGCGGGCCGTGAGGATGAACCTACCGCTGCTAATTCCTATTTTAAGTGCGGTGGAATGCTGCGGTCACGCTGATCGCGCCCCGCAGACGCTGCTGTCAGGCGCTGGCGCAGCACTCGGTGACAGTGACTGCATGGACACAAGTGACACCGGCCACTGGGAAGCAGTTGCTGCAGGAATGTTGCTCCTGCCCTCGCAGTTGCTCTAAAGCCTATTAGAAACTGTGTTTTCCCATTTTTATCCTGACATTCGTGTAATTTTAGCTTCTACATTTTGGCAAATACCGCCGTGTATTTTTGGCTCACCCCTGAGTTTTCTGAAGCAGAGCAGTGTGATTCCAGGCAGAAGAAGGCAGAATTGTCTCAGAGTAACAAGCAGATTTTTTTTTTTTAATGCAGTGTAAACGGTTCATACATTATTTTTGCATGAATCAGACATTTATTGACTAAAGGAAGACAGGGTGGGGAGAAGGAGGGCAAAATCTTTTACTTAAATCCTGTCATAGTTCATTGCTGAATATTAGCTTCTAGAGACAAGGCAATGTATGCTAGGCTTCTTGGTTATTGTGCTTTTGGAGATTAGCTGTTTTGAGTCATGAGGGTGTGTTACCTCATCCCAATTACAGAACTCCAGCAGAAATGGTAAAAACAGGCAGCATGAAAGAAGAAAGGGGACTTTCCTAGCATTCATGGGACATTCACGTGGGCTTCATGGGCAGGATGAAATCATGCAATTGCCAAGGAACAAAAGCAAGTCGTAGAAAATGAACAATTATGAAATAAAAGGAGTCCTACAAATGCTAGAAGATGGAGACTGATTTGGTTTCATGCTGTGACCTTTCTTTGTGTTGTACTTGCCACAGTAGTACTCCACAGATGAGATGGCACCAACTAAACCTAAAAAATGACTGACTGCCAAGATAATTCAAAGAATAATGAGGTTGCAACAACTGCAAAGACGCAAAGAAAACTGATGTCAGTTATCTCTTCACAGAGTTCAGCGAGAAAGAATCAAATGCTTAGTCTTTAAAATGAATGGGTTTAAAACCTGAGATCACAGCTTAGCTTATCAGGGCATGCTGATGTACAGGATTATGCAGAAGTCATATGGTTGAGTCTTTGCTTATGTTTCATTTTGTGAAATTTGTTCTGCAGCACACTGTATCATTTTTACACTGAAGGGAGAAAACTTACTTATTGTAGAGGACTATATGAATTAAACTTTTAAAGTGAAAGGAATGAGAATAATAAGTTCAGCTTTCTAATAACATAGCTCTTGGGACTCGGTTGTGATTTGGATTGAAAGACTGCAGGAATAAGAAAAATTAGGAAATCTCCTTATTACAGTGTATGTGTTAAACAGTCCTTGGACCCTGATTGCTGGGAGAGGATTTCTCCTTACAGCAGATGTGCAAGGTCAGGGGATGGGTGTAGGCTTGGACCCCTCCCAACCTCTGGCCATCATGGCCAATGCTAGAAGGTCAAGGAGTACCAGTATATGTTGATTTTAAAGGGCCACCCTTACAGAGAAGGAAAAGAACAGCACATGTCTATAACACCTCAGAGAAATATCCCCTTTTCATGAATCCCTAGGGAGTGCAGAAAACCATTGCTGCAGTCTCAGCTGTCACAGTGTAGTCCTAAAGGATTTTTTCTGTCCCTGGTTGAATATTGATGAAGATCAATGCCCACCTGTATTGCTTTGTTTCCTACTCTCAGTTTTATTTGGACTCTCATGATACTGACTCTCATTCCAGGTGCTGGAGTCATGGTATTGCCTGAGGACCTTTGCTTTCACTTCAAGCACTCTACTATATTAATTTGCATAACCCATAGGCTGTACCAAGTACTGTGCCATTGAATGAGGGTGTGGATCACAAACATGAAGTATCTCAAGCACAGACTTTTAGAATCATCTCTTGTGACATAAACATTCATGGAATAAGTTTCTCAGCTTCTCTCATCCTCTTTGGGAGCTCTTCTAAACACCTGTCCAGCTGCTGAAGAAGACAGGAATCTGTCTTTTTGTCCATGCTTTGAAATCCCTCTTCCCAGGATTCTAGCAAACTCAGTACCTGACAGGGAGAATTGTGTGTAATGAGTGTCTGATCTCCAGCAAGGGCGCTGCAGGAACCGTGGATGGGAAGCAGAGGCTGCTGTGGTGGAGTGCATGCTGTAGCAGCCTGCTTAGGTTAGGGTTTGCTGTAAAAATAGCCTTTTTCCCTTATCAACCTACTTGTTTGGAGCTCTGCTTCATACACGTGACAACATAGAAAAACACGTTGAGCTGAGCATTTGTGGAGGCATGGGGAGAGGAATTGTCTGAAAGAGCAATTTTAAAGTGTCAAAAATAAGGTATCACATGCAATGAACATAAACATATTATTTACATACTGACAGAAGCCCTCATAATTTCCACACTGATCTCATGATTTTTTGGGCTTAACTGATAATTTTCAGGTTTTAAATGCTGACAATATATACTCTTTCATTACGTACCCTGACATTTTCTCCCCTGGGTGCTTGTACAAGAACAAATCCAATACACTGAATAAAGTACTAAGCCCTCAATATGGATCAGAAAAGAGAGAAAGAGGAGCTAGTGAGAGCATGAACTCCTCATTAACAGTTTGACCATGACTGGCCTTACATATGAGCATTTCTTTTTCAGGGTCATGACTGGACCAGGGATGGAGAAATGACACTGGCCCATCAAACGAGTCTTGGACGTATTTCCAGGGTTAGACCAACACTACTTTGATTCCTACCTGGCCAGAAGCAGCAGTAACAACAACCACAAAAAATGGACTGGTTTATCTATAGTGTCTGTCAGCAGTTTATGAACACCATATTTTGCCCCAAACTTTTTACCTCTTATTGTATCCTTGTTGTATTACAGCTTCACCCCAGTGACTTTGTATGTCCAGCAACCTAAAAAAAAAAAAAAACAACAAAAAACCCCCAAAAAACCCAACAAAAAACCCAAAAAAACAGTCACAGAAAAAAAATTACTATTTAATGAGTTACAGCCTGAACCTTACAATCCATGGATAGCCATATGTCTGAGGAGATGACAGGTCTAAGTGATGAGCCTTGTTGCATGTGCACACCATTCCTCAGGAACCTATTGCTGTGATTTAAAAGGTACGGTGCACTTGGCTTGCTCCTCCCAACATGTGCTAATGTTCTGTGTTTTTTGCTGTAATAGATTACTTAGCAGTTCATACTAATGTTTTGGAGGCAAATTGCTTTCCCATGTTTTATATTATGGACACTTGTTCGGGTCTGGTTCTGCGAGGAGCCGTGTGCTTTCAACTGGCAATTAAAACCATGCTAATGGGAGGCATGCTACGCTTCCCAGATGTGCAGAGCAGGTCCCCTGGTGCAGACAGTGGGAATACTCTCCAAATGTGGGACTAATACCAGTGACTCATTAGAGGCACTGCCCCAGATTGTCCGAGCACATAGGAGGAGCAATTCATTTTGTCAGGAGCCAGAGTGAAAAAAAAAAAAAAATTAAAAAAAAAAAATTACTTATGTATTTATTTGGCTGTGCACAGACTGATTCTCATCTCTTAGTAACAACAAGGAAAACATTTAGGTCCCTTTTCTAGTGCTCATACGATACATATGTAAAACTCTGGAAGTTACTGTACTCATAAACCATCACCCTCTTCATTCTCTACTTATTTTCACATGCCCATATTGATGAGATAATGTATTTTACCATTCATTGATGTGTTATCTTTTGGTAATGTATAAGCAGATTTTGAACTCCCTATCATTGCTCTGTGTGAGTTAACTCAGGCCCAAGAGAAGTAAATACAATTCCATGCTGCTGTACGTATGGGTGACTTTTTTCCCAGGCTGCTCTGGATCCAGTATTTAAGAAATAAGTACTCAAAAAGGAAAGCACTGTGCAATTACTTAGTTAAGTAATTTGGAAATAGCTCCATGCTGGCTTGCACTAACTCTGGGGTAGCATTTGGAAAGCCCATACACCAAAGAAATTACTTTTTTTTAGGCTCATGGAACATAACTTATCATAGAATCATAGAATGAGCTGAGTTGGAAGGGCCCACAAGGATCATCGAGTTCAGCTCCCAGCCCTGCACAGCACGCAAGAGTCACAGCATGTGCCTGAGAGTGTTGTCCAAGTGCTTCTTGAACTGTGTCAGGCTGCCTGGTGCTGTGACCACTTCTCTGGGAAGCCCGTTCCAGTGCCCAACCATCTTCTGGGTGAAAGACCTTTTCCTGATATCCAGCATAAGCCTCCCTTCTGAGCTTCTGAGCTCAGGTCCTGTCACTGGCCACGAGAGTCAAGAGATCAGTACTTGCCACTCCACTTCCTCTCATGAGGATGGTGAAGACTGCAATGAGGTCTCTGCTCAGCCTCCTCCTCTTGTTTAGACCTTGTGTGTCTCCAAAAGAAAAGCTGGAATGCTGTTTTTGTTTCATCATCACGCTTTGTCATGATGATGAAACAAAATCATCTTAACCACAGAATCATTAAGGTCTAAGATTGAGTCCAACTATCAATCCAACACTGCCATGTTCACACTAAACCATACCAGCATGTGCTGCTTCCACACATGCTTTTTGAAAGCTTCCAGGGGTGGTGACTTCATCACTTCTGTGGGCATCATGTTCCAATACTTGACTTCTCTTCTAGTGAAGAAATTTTTCCTAATATCTAACTTAAACTCCTCTGGCACCACTTGAGACCATTTCCTCTCAATCTCTCACTAGTTACCTGTGAAAAGAGACAGACCCCCACTTGAGTACAGCCTCCTTTCAGGCAGTTGTAGAAGATAAGATCTCCCTCTGAACCTCCTTTTCTCCTGGCTAAATGCCCCCAGCTCCCTCAGCTGCTCCTCACAGGATGTCACCCTGATTTTTCAGCCTTCTAGTGTTTTACATTTCTATACTGGAGTTTCTTATGCATTGTAACATAAACAAAGAATGATGTTTTGTAAATAATGTATTCCTTCTTGTGGGAAAGACAAATCAATGGACTTCTGGTTTGACCAGTGGTGTCAGAGAGGTGTCAACCTCTTCCCCCAATTGCTGATCGAAGTCCAAACCCTATTTAAACCCTAACTCCAAAATAAACTAGCTTCTTCTTTCTCGTCTCACAACTGGACAGTGTGAGTGTCCTTCTTTCGTGTCAGTCAGGCGACAACAGGACTTGTGCCCTAGCATCTTCCCCAACTCTGTTGCCCTTCTCTGGAGTTGCTCCAGCCCCTCCATGTCTTTCTTGCACCCAGAACTGGACACAGCACCTGAGGTATGGCCTCACCAGCGCTGAGTACAGGAGAACAATCACCACCCTGGTCCTGCTGGCCACACTATTGCTGGTCCAGGCCAGGATGCCACTGGCCTTCTGGGCTACCAGGGCACACACTGGCTCATGTTCAGCTAGCTGTCAACCAGTACTCCCAGGCCCTTTTCAGCTGAGCAACTTTCAGGCATTCCTATTCCATATGTTCTACCTCTCATCTCCATGAAAAAATGAGGCTTCATCATGCTCCTATTACCAGTGAAGAAACCTAGGAGCTATATAGCGAAACATCTAACTCTGTTGAAAATAAATTTAAATCATTATTTGAATGGTTTATTACTGTATCATGCTTTTTGCCCAAGAGCCAAAAGATAAGGAGGAAAAAAAGCAGAACAATACCTGGCAGGTACAGTGACTTGATTGTGGTGCAAACCTTTTCAAGAGTAATAGATAAAGAGATAGTAGTTCACAAGAAAGAGACTGAAGATTTTTTTTCCAGCTTGATAAATAAAAGCTTGTCAAAAAAATCAAATAAGTAGTAAACACAATGTTTAGAAAAGGATTGCAATTTCTCCTCATGCACTAAATATCCTCTTACTTTACTTCTTGCATGACAGCAAGTTTGAGTTTAGTGTAGGTAAATAGATATGCACAGAAATGATGCTGGCTATGCAGTGCCACAATGCAGCCCCTCAGCAGACTCCTGCACTAATTTTTAATGCATAGATATTACGGAAGAACATATAGATCATTCTTATCCTGTATTAATATGTCCTACCTTTATCCTCCAGAAATTTAAAGCATGATTGAACACTTTTCCCTGAAAAAAATTGTCATTCTATTCTGAAGCATCTAACTCCATTTCTAGGTAGCGTTAACCGGTAGTATTGAACAGATTTACCGAAATTTCATAAGAAATAGCAGCCTGGAAATATTTCCTTACTGTTCTTAAGAAAATTCCTCCTTAGTTTTGCAAGTCCAAGGAATATTGGACGGTTATCTATGTTAGGAATTATTGAAGGTTTTTAGGGTTTTACTTTTAAAAGAAAAGATTCAAGTTACTGGAAAAATTTTTTCTCTAGTTTTGGCAAGTGTTGCCAAAAAAAAAAAAAATTAAGAAAAAAAGCAAAAAAGCAGTGAATTCCGAGTTGTAGGTGCATCATCTTATACTTACACTGTTCTTGTGCCAGTTCCAGAAGGAGTTTCAGAAGGAGTCTTGGTTGTAATGCTCTAAATATATATATATATATGTTAAATACACACAGACTCCCTGCTGCCATCACACATCATGTGGTTTATCCAAATCTCAAACTGACAAGCAGTAGTATGCACCTTCATATTACATTCCATCTGATGGGCGCCAGTGAGCTGGACACTGTTGTGTCTGTGTCTGCTGTGGCTTCAGCTCCCACAGATAGGAGTAAACAATACCCAAGGCAAAGTCTGCAGAGACTGAGCTTCCACCCAGCCTTCTTTAATCTTCAGCCAGTTGGACAGCTTGGGAGCACTTCAAGAATCCATACTGTATGTGAAAGGGAATCCCATATCCTCGGGTTGTTTTTTCTCTCTTTTCTCAGACATCCTGCTCCAGCCTTTGGGACATCAACCCGTTTTACTTTTGGTGTTTGTGTATCTCTGGGTTTCATCCATCATTGGCACTTACATGTTTCCACACTGGAAGAATATGTGGTGAGAATTCAGCATTTGGTACAAATGTATTTCAACTAATTTGTGAATACTGTGGAAGGCAAAGTTTTATCCCCCTCTGATTATTACAGCATAGCAAGCTGTCATTCCATTTGTATTTCCAGCTCACTTGCGTCCCACTTGTTGAACGTGGGATCTGCTCACTCACTCAAAGCTTGCCAGAGGCAAAATCTCTCCCAGCACAGGGACTCTTTTGTCCAGTATGTTCAAATTCTTGCATTGTCCCATCCCTGAGCAATGACCAGATTTCAGCATCAATACTTATTGCAGTCAAGGATTTTTAGCTTTTTATTTTTTTAAGGTTTCATCAAAAAATTTTCCTATCTAACTGATGTTAGATGCCTACAAAATATGGACAGCACATATGTGAGTAAAATGTCTTCTCAGACCATAATATAGGTTAATATTTAGGCTTGCCAAAGTGTGTGAGCATATCTTTGATCTGTGGGTGGCATTCTGTATCCAAATGTGCAGTACAAATATTATTTATCCTTTCAGTCAAGTCATTTATGACTATCTGACTTTAAAGAAAAGCCAACAAGATTCCAGTTTAAAAACATAATATTCATAACTCTCCGCTCCCCTTCTCCAATCTTATTTCATGTTGCCAGACTCTCATTTAAATAGATTGTTTTGCAAGTTCTAAACACCTAACAGTTAATTTGTAATACAAAACAATATATACAAGGAACTCTGTCTGGTCTCTGCCCAGCAACTGAATAATGGGAATTCTTGATGAAGAGAAAAAATTTGCAAATGCCTTGTTCAGTTAACCCTTTATACATTGCCTGTTTAAACTATGTGGGCTAATGGCTCATATAGGTTCCTCTACAAGGTAATGTAAGCATCTTTTGTCATAAAGTTTGGTGTCCCTAAATTATTTTGCGTGTTATACCATGTTTAAGGTATTAAAGAGACTATTTAAAGTCATGAAGTGATGGACAGCCATCTAACTCCTGTAAAACAAACCTGCACTTTGTAGGGAAGGGGGTGGCGAGCAGCCAGGGCAGCTGGGGTGAAGCAGCTGGGTCAGGGCAGGTACTGGAGGAAGCCCTGCCTGCTGGTGACTCAGCCCTTGGCATCCACCTCCCAGAGAACCAGTGCCAGAGTGGCATTAGGGCACCCAGTGCAGGGTTAGGGACTCATGCTCATGGCGTGGAAAACTGGATCCTGATCAGTAACCATTCACACATACCCCTTGGTTTTTTTTCAGGAAAATAAGTGGCCTGGCCGTGCTACATTTCATGTGTTTACGTTTGTCTATCTAAAATTAGCCTGTCCAAAACCACTTCTTTGGGCTGTGAAACATCATTCAGGCATAGAGGTGTTTAAGGAGCCATTGGAATGACACATTTTTGCTTGACCTCTTTGTCTAGACCTTTCCTGAGACCTAACAGACCTGAGCTCAGCACTGCAGGGGCACAGCCACACTTGCTTTTGCAAACCGATTTTTTACCATTACCATGGTAGTGGCAACGTACTCATACATATATGTAGATTACCTATAGATACAGATGATAAAGATAGATAGATAGATAGATAGATAGATAGATAGACAGATACAGAGACATATAAAATTGATAGAGGCAGAAGTAGATGGATGCACTGGTCCAGTGGCATGGCCACAATTCAGAGCTGGGTAGCCATGGTCACTGCCCCTCACTCTGTAGCAGGTACACAGACATGTCTTGTGTCTACTTAATACCAGAACTGTTACAGCAATGAGAATCAGACCTTCAGGTTTATTAAAAACATTTCAAAATTGTACAAATAAAATCTAAAAGTCTGCAGCCAATTAATAAAGCTGTGGCTCTGCAGGGGCTGTTATTACTACACTGTACACAGGAGACGTTTCGCACTAAGCAACAAAATTTGAATTCTTCTGCTCCAAAAATGAAGGGACTAACTAGGAACTTTCAGGAACCTCTGACTATATGGGCTTCATAGCAGCCTCTGGAGCTTTCCTGGCTGTGTCCTGCAGAGTGGAGCTGGTGCACAATACATTCCTTCATCCAACACCATAATTTGCTCTTTGGACATTTCTTTTTATAGAGTTATAAGAGTTTTCAAATTTAATTATTTTTAGTACAAATTTCTCATCATAAACATATCAGGTACATTTCTTCACTTAACAATGTCTGAAAGAGTTGTGTTAATGCGACCTCTCTTTGGTAGAATTAGACTTTGGCCCAGCACTGCTAGCCTCCAGGGAAATCCATCCTCCTCAACCGAGAAGGATTTCTAAGCGAGAAATTTGAAAGTTTTCCAAGTGAGGAATTTCCATCAGTACCCAGAGTTTTTACAATTTGTGACCTTTTTTTTTAAAAAAAAAAAAAGGAAACAGAAGTGGGATTAAAACTTTCTTGGGACAATGCACAGTAGCTTACTATCCATAAGTTTTTGTGTTCATCTCCTTGGTCGAGGCAGTAAACCTCAGACAGCAGGTAAACAGTGGTTAAGAAAGAAGATTTTATGGATATAAATTAAAGTTGTCATTGTATCTTAGCAAATAAATTGGCTAATTGATGCCAAATACAGTTGTTAACAGGTATCTAATTTTAACTGATTTGTGTATGTATGATTTACTGCCTTACACAAATTATCTTATGTAACTTAAGGCATCCTGCGTTATCTGATTATTTGGCAGCAGTAATCATTTATTTCCTGAGGTATTGGAACATGGCACAGGCTGTTGTTCTATTGAATTGATGTGTAAAATACAACCCCCCAATCAATCCTGCCTTGAAAGTGCAGCCATGAGAACCAATGCAGAGCTTGTTATGGGAACTCATCACACACAAGTGTTTTACCCACTCTGTTACTGCCCTGCTGTGGCAATCAAGATCCACTTCAAAAGGCTTTTTCCTCTTCTTATGGGAGTTAAATCTCTGTTTTCTCAGTAACTGACTAATTCTTACCTACATCTCCTAAACTTGGAAGGACTCCAGCTGACAGACTCCAGTTCTGCTGGTGACAAGGAGGAGTCCACCACATCTACATGTTATGTCTGCATTTTATTCAGGCTCTATGCCTTTTTCTTCCCATCCTATCCAAGCCTGAACCAGCTGACACACAGTCCCTGACTCAGAAGCACAGCAATCTGAATAGACTTGGCAGAAGAAAACCAAGACAGGAAACAAGATTGGAGGTACTTGCCCAGCAGACAAGCTACAGCTCATATCCATGTTCCTTGATAAGTAAGGAACATGATTTTTGGATTGCTGTTCTTTGGATACATCCTGTGATGGTGCAACCCTCCTGAAGGGCTGCCAGACAGCAAGAAACTCAGCAGGCGATGTTCTGTGCCACAGAAGGGGGTGGCTGCTAGGAGTGACACCATGATGTAGCCTGCCCAAGAAGACAGGGTTATGCTGAATTAGTGTGTCTGTGCGTATGTTTCCCTCAAATTCTGCTGCTTCTGCACACAAGGAGGGGCATGGACAGGGATGGGGGACAGCAGGGGCTGCTGCAATAGGACAGGGAGGGTGACCTGGCAGTTCTACCCCCAGTGGTTGGTGCTACTGACTCCTCTTTCCCCTTTTTCTCTCTGTACCCACACTCCTTCCACTTCTCCTCCATTCAAAGAGTGTTCACTCATAGGGACCGTGTAACACCTTTTCTCCTTTGCCCTGTGGGCTGGATAGCAGCCCAGGCAGAAGGAAACACAGGAAGGGACAGTGTGGCAGGAATGGTGGTAGGCCACAAGATAAGGAAGGGCACATGCACAGCAGAAGGCTGAGACTGAAAGGTCTGAAAGGCCTGAGCTCCAGATTCATGGAGAAAAAAGAGGAAACCTGGGAAAAAGAGAGGTCTCTCACAACCCCTGCTAGATGCCTCTGCTAACAACAGGTCTCTCCTCAGTGTTCTCACTCCCTTCCATCTCCCCCCTTGGGCCACCAACAGAAATCTGAATTCTTTCATGTGCTGAGAAGCCTCCAGTTATCCCCACTGATCTCATAATTTTTGTTTGTTAGACATACATTTATAAAAAGTATTATGAAAAGGACTTCATCTCTTCCATCCTGCTCCTTCACCCTCTAAGCTAATTTCATTGCCTATGACTCGTGGCCATGAGGTTTATATTTTACCCATAGTCCCACTTACCCAGAAGTCTTGTACTAACTTGAAAACTAACTCTAAAATAGGAACTGGGTATTATCCTTGAAAGGGCTTGTAAGCCCTTTAGTTACCCTTGTGTTTGTTAACAGTTAAGAAATTTCCAGATGAGTTCCAGGGAACCAGTTCAGTGAAGTATTGCATATTGCCTCTTTTAAGGGTAGAGCTGTTCCATCTTTTTATAGTGTCATTGTGTAAAGAGTAAGTAACACAATATGCTTACAGAAAGTACCACTGATGGCTTCCCGGACTTGTCAAAAACGTGGACTTGCAAAGACATTTGGTTTCAGCATTTTTTCAGAAAATTCGCTGTAGTTTCGTATGTAATGTTTCTGAAACATATGCAACCTCAATTTTCTTCACCCAGAGTCAGCAAGAAATGCAACCCCCTGTCCCACCTGGAAGTGATCTCTCTCTGGTCCAACAATTGTAGTATGTCCAGCTAAGCTGGTAATTATGATTGTTAGTGTTGTCATGATTTCTTAAGATCTTATTTTAATAGAAGGCAATCACAAAACAATATTAAACATGCCAGTGTTAATTATGCTTCTTCTTTAGACAATTGTGCTGTCACTGAACTGACGTGTTAGAAAAAATTTGAGGACCTTTGACAAGCACAGTGTTGTACTCAAACATATGTGGGCACTCAGCACCGAAAGAAATAATGCCAGATGTGTGTTTGCACAATAGTATGATTCATGATTACTGAAATCTCTGTGATGGAAAAAAATTAGTGCTTTTTTAACCATTGTGATATTATTTTCCATTGAAACACTGCCCTTCTTTCATGACTTTGACAGAGAGGACCTTTCTATTTTGCCTTTAGTAATTCTTTCTTTTCTTTCAGGTAGAGAGCATCATTGCATGGATGCCACCTCTCCAGCTGGAAGATATTCTTCAGATATAATGGGACTCTGGCATTCCACTTAAATGTCAACTGCCAGCCTGTAAAATTTAAAAGTCAATAATTTTATTGACTTTAATCAATAAAAGTATTTAGGTATTTAATCTGCTCACATTTTTGCAGTCAAATGTCACAAGCTATCCACTCACATGACTCGGTATCTGTGCTCGTAACAATTTGTGTGTCCTCATGCAGACTTCACTCTCGAAATAATTGCTTCCATAAAGTTATTTGTAACATTAGATTGTATTTCTGCAGAAATGTGAAATCATGTACTTTTAGATGATTTCTATTCTAGTAAAATACAAGAAGAATTTTCTCCTAAGAAAACGCCCTTCACAAAGAATTACTGCTAAAAGACCTTTACATTCAGTTTATAAAAAGAAACTCCAAAACCCAAAACAGTCAAACATGTGATTGCTCCTGTCTGAGGGACCTGTTCAGGGTACAGTGGGATTTATGTGTTTACTGCTTGAAAAGGGCATTGCAAGGGTGCTCATTTCCGGAGCTAGGCTGTTATATAGCCAAATCCTCATGCAGGGAGCAACGGACAATGTCCCAGCCACGAGCTGCAGCTCAGACCTTGTCAACACCACCCTATCTTCTGCTCAGCTGCAGTCCCCTCCTCTGCCCACTGCCCTACTCTGTGCTTGTGAGAGGTCCATGCTGTTGGCCCAAGATAAGCAATAGGAAACATCTTCTGGGAGAGGGCAGACATGGCACAAGAGCTCTTGAGAGCAATGTGCCATCCTAATGAGAAACACTGATGAGAACATTCCTGCCTTCTCTAGGATCTTGGGCATTTCCAGGCTTTCTGTCAGGGGCTTACACTCAAGTGCCGTACTTCATTCCATGAGGATCTCAAGAGCACCTCAGAGATGAAGGATATTTCTATGGCAGATTTTCTATACAGAAACAGATGCAGTTCTCAGGCACTTGCCTGCCTTTGTCCTTACAGACAACAACAGGATACGTGTTTTTTCTGTGCACAGTAGTTTTCCCTCCTTTGTTAGTTCGCCCTATTTCCTGCCAGGTGTCCTGCTTTCCACTGGTCTAGGCTTGTTTTATGTTATGGCTGAGCCTATTTAAATGACTATCTCCATGGAGATGCTCAAAATCTGGGCAGACAAGTGCCTGGGCCACCTGTTCCAGCTGACCCTGCTGGAGTTGGGGATGAGTTAGATGACCTCTGAGGTTTCTCCCAGCCCCAGCCATTCCGTGGCTCTGTGAAACAGAAGCCAATACAAATTTTCCTACCACATGTAAATGAGATTTATATTTCCCACACTTTGGAGAATACTTATAACTGACTTAGAGAAAAATAGAAAACAGCATTTAGCACTTGCCTGAAGATTTGCAATCTCCCACAAGCACTTAATGACACAGATGATGATGACGTATTTTAGATCATATAAGTTGAAAAGTATTAAAGTTTTTTTTGGCGTACAGCTCTGCTTCTTCATTTTCCCCCTCACTCTTGTTCTATGACTGTGTAAAACACAAACTGTCTCACCAACATGCTTAACACCATAGAATGGCATGAGCAACATTTCTTTGCAGTTGCTAGACAGCCTCCTCATCTTTTCAGCTTGACATAAAAGTAAGTGACCTGATTCAAACTCAGCTCAGTTCTTAGATAAAATAACCTTTTCCTGAGCTGAGGAGATCCAATTCCTGATAAATATTGACACTGTAAGGTCAGCCTAACTGTGTAATCAAGGAACAAAGTATTTTTGGGTGAGGTTTGGTGCACACACCCAGTAAAACAGCTATCATAGAGTGAGTCTAGTAAAGCAGTCCAGGCAGTCTCTGATTTGAGTTTGAGGAGGTGTATCACCTCTTTTACAGGGACATCTCAATTAAGTATTTTGCAACCTGTTTGGTAAAGGATAGACAGTGCCCACCTCAAAATCTCCTGTCCCAAGCTATGACCTGAACAGAAAGAAAATTTTAGAATTCTGCATGAGCCTCTACAACGAACAACAGCAAGGAAGCTGAGCAGATCTGAGCACAGTTAGTGTTTTCAGGGGGCATGTGTTTTCCTGATCAGAATGAGTTTATTGTACTGGGTAGCCTATCCAGTCACCTGCCATTTCTCACCTCTGCACCACTGGCATGAACACCTGAGTGTTAATACTTTGGCTTTTAGAAAAGGGGAGCCTGGGGTTGTATATCATTCTGCTTGGCATTCAAGCTGTATGTAATGCATCCCTTGGAACGTTTTGCTTAAATGCACACAACTATCTGGAGACTTGAAGCCTAGGGCCCTATTGTCCAATCATATGTAGTGTGGAATTAAATACCTCTTTGTATAGCTATTAGTTTCTATTCGTTTCTTCTCAGCTGCTGCAAGAACATCTGTTACAGTGTGTGAGCCACTCCAGCACACAGATATAGCCTTCCACCTCCCTGTCTTCCCAACTCTGTTTTTCACCTACTTCTGGAAAAAAATGAGGTATTAATGCTTTACCTTACAGGAGTGAAAAAAGAAATGCCATATGTGCTTTCCAAACACAGCAAAAAATGCTGCAGAGAATACACTATCCAAGAAATAAACAGAACTGTGAGAGCAAAGGGTGCAACAGAGTAAGCACATGCCTAATTAGTTAGGATATTAACTGGGGTTAATTAAAGAGATGTCATTAAGCTCCTTTCCTGTTATGAACAATCTTAAAGGTTCTGCTTAGCTGTATTGTGGAAAAGACAGTGGAAAGGTGGTCTTGCAATAATTCGCTCAGCTGTACTGTCCCCAAAAGAGCAGAGATCAGCGACCAGAATTCAGAGAACAAAACAAAAGAACTAGATAATTTCATTTAAGCCATTGCCTAAAAACAAAACAAAAAACCAACCAACCAACAACAACAACAACCAAACAAATGAACAAACAAAAACAAAAAGCCACCTAAAACCAGGAAAAAAACAACAAAGAAAATATGTTTAAAGCAGAATTTTGAGGAATAGTGCCCAATTATACTAGGCAATTAGATGCTAGAAACTTTAATTAGTCATGGCAGAGGACCACAAAATGTAACCATTAAAGTAACAGGCAAACAAAAAGAACAGTAACACTGCAGGTTTAGGCCTTGGTCAGGAAGGTATAGCCTGTCTGACCAGACTGGGAAGTGACACACCTCCTGTTTAGGACCTGCCTACCAATGGGTGATGGAGAATCCAAATCATTCCATCAATGCACAATTCAAATCTGGATGAACTCTCTTGCCTTTTGACCCACTGCCCTTCCTGCATTTACTCTGATGACTCTCAAGTTCTAGTTCTCTTCCTTGATTTCTGTAGTACAGCAAATATGCCTCAACTTTCAGACAAGTTTTTACCACCTTTACAGAAAGCTATTGCCCTAAATAAATACTGGAAAACAGTCTCAGATAATAAAATTTCTAATGTACTTCCAATGTGAAGAATTAATCTTTTGTCATTGATTGTTAGCACTGTATTATACTAAACTTCTAAAAAAAGTGCTAAACCTTACTCACAATGTGCTTTTAGGATGGTATCTAATGTGTTCTTGTTTTTAGGCATATCCAGATACAGAGAGTTTCAAGAAATGTTGATGTGCATACATATCTCCAAATATTCCCTGCAACTGAACAAGATGACTTCCACAAACTTCACTTTAAAATAAAATTTTCTTTCCATAAAAGTGATTTTCCTGTTCTATTTTTCCATTAGTCAACACAAAATTCCCTGGAAAATTAAGATGGTGATATCTGTGAAATCAGTGTTCAACTTTTATGTTGACAATATTTACTCTGTCAACTTGAAGAGTTAATATAATTTCTTGAAAATCATTTAAGAAAAATGTGATAAAACATGGGAATGGCTGACAGTAGAAATGCGAGATTTGATCAAATACAAATCAAAATGTATCAGAAAACAGCCACTGAAACATTTTTCCAATTGTCTGTAAAAGGAGAACTCTAAAGACCTACAGCAGGAATATAGATGCATGCTCTAGGGACATTTCTGGCGTTCAGATTCCTGCTTTTTTGCTGCCAAAGACCAAAGCCAAACATATTTCTAAGGCTTTAAGACGCATTTTCATCAGTAAAATATCTTATAAAATAGATCCCAAAAACATTGAAAGACTGCCAAAATGCCAATTTATTTTTTTATGTCCTCATTGAAAAATGAAATATTTATGTTAGTAAAGGCATGCTATAATAAATTATTATTACAGAAACCACCATTCACAGTTTTTAATTAGCAGTAGGCACTGAAATTAAAAATGAGGACACCCTATGTTCTTCTTGTTTTAAGTTTCCTTTTCAGATGACAGTGCTCTGCAAAATAATTTTGCAGAGATATATTGCTCCAGGAATGCCTGACACACATTCTGATTTTGGTTTTTTTTAAAATTATTTCTGAGTAATCTGTGTTACCCTGGTGCATGGTCAGAGCCCAGTCTGGTGCTGTTGACACTGCATTTGCAACTCCTCTCAGTTTAGGAAAGACATTGTGTCTATGTAGAATTTTCACTTCCATGCTTTAAAAGTATCTGCAGCTGCACTAACTTAGGCAGTTCCTTCACACCCAAAAGTGTGGTTGGTCCATAGAAATGGTTTAACGTCTAAATGCTGATGTTGTTCAACTTCCTTGTATGCGAAAAAGCTGCAAGTTATCACTTCAACATTAGTAAGTGCTCCTTTCCAGCATCAGTAGGTTGAACACATGGAGAAGCTTTTATTCTGTAGCCCAGAGACCTGGATGGTGTTGTGTTACCACTCCTGAGCTGGCAATTAGAGTAGAGGCAATGGCTGGCACTGAAGCTTGCTTTGAGAGCAAGCAGTGCTCCAGATTACTGTTTCCTATTTTGGACTTAAATTTGATCCACTTGCAGCTGATGTTGGATGTGACAGATAATATCCTGGATATCTAATTTATATTTGATTATTTAAGGTGAGATTTTCCAAATGGTCTCAGTGCTGGAATAACCCCTCTCCCACTGAAGTCACTGCCAAAACTAGAGGAGGTTGAAAAAACTCCTGTCCTTATTAGCCATTGAAATATCTGGTGAAGAAATAGGAAGCCAGACATAATTTTTATGCTGGCTCCCTGGAAAATGTACTGACTTTTAGAATTTACTTTATGAGCTTGAACTCCTCACCT
Organism: Illadopsis cleaveri; assembly: GCA_013399915.1. Taxonomy (NCBI): domain Eukaryota; kingdom Metazoa; phylum Chordata; class Aves; order Passeriformes; family Timaliidae; genus Illadopsis; species Illadopsis cleaveri. Next base: position 408,783 of record VXBB01007283.1, on the reverse strand, counting down.
GGCTCCCTGTCGAAATCAGCACACAATAGGAGGTGCAAAATACATATTTTCAGCTAAAAGCTCCTGGGATGGTTGCTCCTACCCTCTTCCTCCTCTAGATACAGAGCATCTGGAATGGTGTCAGACATCTCATAAATAAGGACAGCTGCTACTACAAAAAGAAATAGAGTTTGATGAAAGTTGACAGGCAAGGAGGAGGGATTGTGACAGAAAAAAGAAGCAGGCAAAATGTGGAGGATCTTGCAGTAATTTCCTAAACACACCTCTCTACTAATACCTTTTTCCTGAAAGGGAAGGTTATTTTAATTTAGTCTAGCCTCCCTTTCACACATTTTTCTCTCATGTGAAGTCAGAAGCAATACTTTTTGGATCTTTAAATGTTGTGATTTCAGTAAAGTCATTAAAAAAAATTGGGGCCTCCTTGGAAAGGGACGAAGAGCAATGTGTGCTATAAAGACATGAAGAGCCAGATGTCACTTGTTAAACATATGGCTTGAGAAGAGTGAAAGGCAGATCTGAAAGCTTAGAGAAGCATCAGGGCATTTACTCCTCCAGCATGACACACTCTGTCTTGTAAATAATTGCTAAGTGTCCTCACACTCACACAGCTCATGGATTCCACAGGGGTGAGAGCATAGGACTGCCTTGCAGACACACTTTTGAGGTAACTCTAATTTGAACTAGGAAGCTATCCAGTTTTGATGTCAGGAATTTTTAGTAATACCCACAGCACTTGAGTAAGTGTTTCTCATGGTGAGTTGGCCTCACCAAGAAAAACAAGTGCCCTATATTGAGTCAAATAAGGCCAGCATAGAACACTGGCATCAGAATTTGCTCTTCTTTCTTTGCCAAACTTAAAAACCTTACTACAATCAGGGCTGTGGGGCACAATGAACTCTCCTGTCACTTTCCAGTTGTGAGGGGTAGCTGAAATCAGGGCTGGGCATTGGACCCATCTCCGTGAAGACATCTGTTAAAGGGGTTATTTCTTACAACACCAGAGCACATTCAACAACTAATGGACGAGGTACTCTGCCCCTTCCTTGCCCCACTGCTGTGCAGCAGAGAGCTGTGCTACTGCCTGGGTGTTACCAGAGAGTACCTCTGCTTGCTGAGCTTGCTGGCCCTTCCCCAACTCCACACAGGGCTCGGGAAGCAGCAGTGATCCATCTGCCAGTTCTCTGGAAACACAGAGGCTTCCTGGCAGGGACCTGCCCTGCAGGCCCTTTCTGGGCATATCACAGTCACAGTGTGCAGTGTAAGTGATGCAAGATGGACCTGGCCAGAGGATCTTTTCCAGTGCCTTTCAGGAGCATCACATCAGAAGTCACACCACTACAGTTAAAACTGTCCCACTCCCTAGAGGGTACAGCTACAGTGATTTACACCAAGCTGAGAGGCTGGTCCATAGTGTTAATACATTTAACTGGCACATATAAACAGTCTTAGATGTGGACTCACATGCTCATCCATCTGCAAGATTCAGGCCTGCTTGTGACCAAAGTTCTGCTCCCTGCAATGCTGTATATATCAGATACTCAAATGTGATAATGATGGAAACAGGTGTGGAAATATATAGATAGATCTGGAACCTGGTCAGAGGGCTGCGTTTCATAGTGCCATGCTGGAAAGGAGGAAAAAATTTCAAAAGAAACAGAAAATATCCTTCTTGCTTACAAGAAACCACAACTTGTTCTAAATTTATTGTTCATATTCTCATTCTCTAGGCGGGCTTTAAAAATGAACAAATTGTTTAAGAACACAAAGCTCTCACTGTGTGCTGAAATGGCAAAGTTAGCAGCAGCCAAGGTAAAATTTCAAGATTTCCACTTTGAAGTGGAACTTGGAGTTAATGGGCTGGGCATGGCCTGATACATAGAGTACAGCAACATACCTCAGTTGAATCATAGAAGCTAGAGATGGAAAAGACCTATTAGGTCATCTTTTCCATCTCCCTGCCAATGTAGGATTATTCTCTGCCAATTCAGGATTATTCTCGAATGTTTTCTAGTCTAGCTTTAAATGACTCAGGCTGTGGGGCTTCCACCACTTCCCCTGGGAGGCTATTCCACAGACTAATAGACTTTGCTGTTAGGGAAAATTTTCCTGATATGCAGCCTGCATTTTACTTTGTTCCATTGCATGCTAGTTCTCCTTGTTATAAGTGTATTACACTACCCTAGGTAATTTGTCTCCCTGTGTTGGTGTTTATGACCTTCAAATACTTTGAGATGGCTTCAAAATCCACCTTAGGATGGATCTTAGGTAGCATTATACACCACTGCTGTCATATATAATATACTTGTAGCATCAATTAGATGATGATACTTAAAACATATTCATATTTTCGCTGTCCTGCTGTGAGATCCTCCAGAGTGGAACACATATTGCACCGCTTAGTAAAACCAAACTTGCCTCCTGCTGTTTGGCAGCAATTGTACCCAATGTGATTGAAAAGCACCTACAGCTTGAAAAGTGCCTGAAGCTACTTGATCCTGCCGTGCTGACTTCCACCTGTGGGATCACAGTGTGTGATGGGTTAAATTAGCACAAGCGCCTCCAGTAGTGCCTTTTCCATACATTTTCCACATGGACAGTTCAGAGTGAGAAGCTGACAGGCAGGTGGGGGGAGCTCTCTGGGGGTGGGAAAAGAGAGGCCAAAGGCAAATCACTCTGCATGAGTGGTTCCTGAAAGGGTGGAGACACTCTGGTTTGGATGAGTTTGGATTAAATAAGAAGCAGGCACAATTAAAGCTTTTGGGGCACAGTGTGGGACAGCAGCATCCTGGAGCCAAGGCACAAGGACTGGGAGGCATCCTATGGGTCAGGATCTTGTAGTCAGAGCTGTCTCACCACTTCCAGCTGGGGACCAGGGCAGGACAGGGCTGAAATGGTGCCATTTACCTGTAACTACTTGGAAATGCATCAAGACATTGATCTTTTATTATACAGCTGAGTACATTTTAAAGACCTCCCTGTCTGTGCAGACACTCACAGAGGGATGATCCCTGAAAATCAGAGTTCTCTTGCCCCTGCAGTGTGTGCTTTACTCCTAGAGTTTCCCTGCACATTTCTGTGTGAGGCTAAAGAGGGGCTGTGTTCACCTACAGCTGACCTCCTCCACTGATTTTTTTTCTGCTTTGATGTGACAGGGAATTGTAAGAAAGTCTTCACTGAAGAAGACACAGAGATTTCTTATCCTGACCAAAATTTGCATAGTTCTTTTTTTGAGAAAATCTTGCCTTTTCATTGTTGCTGTTATGGGGATCACTAGCAGTCACAGGACCAAGATGCTGAGACTCCAGACAGCATCCATTTATACTTTACATATCTTCCCACTTTGAATTTATTGCTTGATTCAGAGTCAAATATTTTGAGCAGAAAAACTTATTTAGTCACAAATTAATTGTACCATTTTGAAACATGTAAAGATCAACAGGATTAGGACACCAACATATTTTACAAGGACCCTTTATAATATTCACCATGCTACCACAGCATTTCAGCTTTGTTACATACACTCATAAACACTAAGAGTTTGAAAAGTTAAAAACTTTTTAAAATAAAATTTTTACCTAAAAAGGATGTGGAAAACCAAAGCAAAGACATTTCTTTAGACTTCAAGCAGAAAAATGTCCATAAGATATGGCTGCAGGAACAGTAAAAAAAAGCCCCAGAAAACAAATCAGAACATTGAGAGGTGTCATAGTTCAGCCCATGAACTTGCACACATGGAACATCTGCTTTTGCTCTGTGATTGCTCCTAGTTGCTCCACAGAGGTCAATAATTCACTGGCACCATCTCTTTACATTTAGCTGTATGTGTGATCAGGGTCCATAAAACACATGTACAGACCCTTAACATGCTTCCAGCACTTTTGGACCATCTATCCCAAGGCCCTCTGTCTCATCAAGAACTTTTGATGTATGGCATAGTGACTTTGTAAACCATATTGCCTTTCCCATAGGTTTATATTGCAGCTTGTTAAGGACCAAGCGAGCAGCAAAAAATAATTCCCTTTAAAACCCTCAGTGGTCTTGAGTAAAATAATCTGCTGCTTTTCAGGTCATGCTCCAGCTGGTTCCCCTTCTCCTGCCCCCAACTCCTAGTAGAGACCCACTGCTGCATGGAACTGAAGGGCAGGTAAGGAGAAGAGCCAGATCCATGTCACACCACTACCCTTCCTTTCTTCCCAGGCTTAACTTTATTCCCAATTCCCAACCTACTGCTCCTGCAGTACAGGGAGATGTGGGAGCAGGAATTACAGTCAGTTCATGTCATGGTTTTTGTGCTGCAACTTCTTCCTCAGGGAACAGAATCTTTCCCCTTCTCCAGTGTAGGGTCCCTTCCACAGGAGATAACCCTTCACAAATCTCTTCAATGTGAGCCCTTCCCATGGGCTGTAGTCCCTCATGAACTGCTCCAGTGTACGTTCCTCAGGAGGGTCACAAGTTCTATCAGGAAATCTGCTCCAGCATGGGCTCCTCTCTTGATGGGTCTGCAGGGCCCCACCAGGATCCTGCTCCTGCACAGGCTTCCCATGGAGTCACAGACTTCATCCTGGCATCTACCTTCTCCAGTGTGGGCTCCTCCATGGGCTGCAAGTGGATCTCTGCTCCATCATGGGCATCCATGGGCTGCACGGACACAGCTGCCTCACCATGGTCTTCATCCCTCCTGCTGTAGTTGGCATTGCACTGTTCCCTTCTTCCACACCTCAGACACATTATCCCAGAGGTGCTGCCACCATCACTCATTGGCTCAGCCTTGGCCAGCAGCAGGTGTGTCCTGGAGCTGGCAGGCATTGGCTCTGTTGGACATGGAGGAAGCTACTGACAGCTCTTTAGAGAATTGACTCCTGTATTCCACCCACTACCATAAGCTTGCCATACAAATCTAATATGATGGTATCATTTAACAGATAATATCTTTGGAAACATTACTAATTTAACACTGAAGCACTGACCTAGTCAGCAGCTGCCTTCATTCTCCACACACTTTTAGACATACACTTAAAAGAATATACTAAGAAATGAATTAATTGGCTAGACACCAATGTTTCATGGGAATGCATCTGTTTTGTGAGAGTCAAATTAAAAATGAGAAGCATTTTTTCCAGGACTTTTATTAGTATATAAATACATTTAATTATTTTATTCCTTAAGACAAACAATATGTACAGCATTGTTTTGAAATACAGAACAAAGGAAATAGTACAAATTATTTCAAGATAGTATGTGGGTGTGGTGTGGATAACAGCTAAGTTTAAGTTGTTTTGTGGACATAAACCCTTCTGGTTCTTTCCATGCCTCTTTGACAAACCTTTAAAATGTGCTGACATTTTATAAAGACCCATGAAGACTTTGGGGGACTCCATTTTTTATTGAGACTAGATGCTTTAAGTACACCAGCATGTATTCTTAATGATTAATGCATGTATGGCAACACAGCCAAACCACACAAAGCTGTGGAGTTACAAGGGGAACCATCTGGCCCTTCCTTTATGGGTGCCATCTCCTCTGTGCAGGGCTGACGCAGCTCCTGCAGAGTTACATCACCTCCTCCATGAGGCAGGTGAAAGAGAGGGGCTGGGAAGATGGAACAACAGGTTGTGCTGAGGCTGCAGTGGCTACTTGGGGCAAGAAAAATGTGGCTGTTCTTGCCTCAGCAAACTTCTTTTCTAGAATAGCAGGTGGACCACAACTGCCTCTGTGATGCTTCGGTCTTTAGGGATGCTCCAGAGGCAGCAGAGAAACTCACTTTCCACAGCAGTGCAAGAGCCACGACTGAGCCAAGCACTGCAGGTACAGGAGGAGAGCAGCAGAAGTCATAGATGAGAAAATGGCCCAAACAGCACAGAGCCAGATACTAATACCCTTACTCATAGTCAGTAGCATTCTGCTTTATAAACTGTCCCTTGTGGCACTTCTAATTTGGTTCTCAGAGGAAGGTTTTATTAAGCCAGAGTATCAGAGGATGATCTTAGTGTTGAAGACCTAAATTAGGCAATCACTGAAAATCCAAGGACCATTAAGGGGGAAAGGGCCAGATCTTGTATTTCTGTTTTCTTCCCTGAAATGTGGTTTAAGGCCTTTAGGGACAGTTCATGCATTTTTTACTGATTGGTGTGTGAAGCCAGCTGAACTGAGTCTCTCCCGCCCATGCAGCAGAGCTGAAAAAGCTGAAGAAGCAGAGCTGGAAAGATTTTTCAAATGCCTGTTTATTGAAAAGAACAGATATTAATAGGCACAATTAAAAGGCAAATATCTGAAGTCAAACCAATTAAGCACATATGCATCCCTTATGAGAGTGATAAAGGCATTTCTATGCAGTGCAAACCCAAATTGTCCTAGATTAGGTGCTGGGCATTCACATTTCAGAAGATGCTAGTAATGTCAATTTCTCATTATAGAATTTATGTCAGACTAATGCTCTTGCCAAGGATGATTTAACTATTCACAGTGTCAAACTGACTTTGTAGCTCATAGAAAGAGAGCATTAATTGCAATTTCATTGTATTTCATGACAAATTAAAAACTGGGCAGTGTTTCACATTATGAACTCAAATTGCAATGAAAATGTCCTCTATTGGCAGTTGTATTTAGAAATACTACATCCCAGCTAATATTAACTAAATGGGCAGTTTCTTCTTCCCTTGAAACCAAAAGTCTTTTTCTGATGATAAGGTAGGACTTGCTCAGAGAAAGGATGCCATTATCTTCCTGGTGCTTTCTGCAGTGCTGCTTTCCCAGCATCCAATTACAGTGTAAACATTTGCTTTTCTTATCAGTTCTGTGCTGGAGAGCAAACAAGGTCTTAAGAAAACTTTCAAAGTGACAGAAGGATATAAGAAGGAAAGAGCAAGGAGGGCATAGTTGAAAGAGGAGGATAGGAAGATACAACTGTAAAATTTTATTTTATTTAATTACACAGTATACCAGAAAAAAACCCCAACGCTAACTCATTCAAAAGGATAATCAAGTGCAATAGACATGGATAAATATGTGCCTTAGACCCACAGCTGTTCATAAATTTTAAAACTTAAAAAAATCCATATTTATCCCAATATTAATATAGGTAAAATCTACATCTTTTATAATTGGCCTGAAAAAAATTATAACAAATATTCTGGACCTGGTAAAAGAGAAGACACATATAATCTCACTGAGTGTTAAATAAGCACAGCGAATATGACTTCTTGTTTGCAGTTTTCCTCCTACAGGCTGCTAGGCTGTGGGCTGTCTCTTTTGAAAATCTTTGCAAAATGCTATGGAAATGATTTGATATTTACAGACTATGATTAATGTTTTATTTGCTGGTAAAGTTTGTTTGACACCAAGTTTCCATCACTGGATTTAGCTCACTTTGCTTACATAGAATTTAAATAACAAGGTACCCCAACAACTACATTTAAGATTAACATCAAGTTGAATATGAATGCACAATCATGTAATTAATGAAGAATATTGCATGCTCCTGTTGAAGGACACGTCAATGGATTATGACTTTTTGCTATGTAAATGCAGTTTGTGATGATGATACAATCCTACAAATGATACAATGTGTGTACAGATACAATCCTACAAAAAATAGTGATTGCAACAGAAGAGAATATGGTTAGAAAATCTGAGGGATAAAATTTGTGATGCTTGAACAGCAAAATAGGTCTTTGGTAACTTTATGCAGGTAACTCCACTGCAAATAGCAAAAATATTTCAGAATGGCAAGAACACTGTAGATGTTGTTAAAACAGAACTCTCGTGTCCCCACTGTCTGTTCAGAATTCTGCCTTACAGGAATCATAGCAGAAAGAACAGCAATAATAACTCTATTATCTCTGCAATGCTCAGAATATGAAAGTGCTTTGCAAGTAAATCATGACTGAGCCATAACTGAGTGCACTGAGTGTACCCTTGACATGATTCTGTGCCAGTCAAGATGACACAAGCTTTTTCTGCAGAGATGCCTGCCCTTTGCAGAGAGCAAAGTGTTGTGTGAGAACTGTGCAGTGTTTGAACTCCAGCTACTCTCTGCTGTCCAGAGACATACCCTGCTTTCTCTCAGAGGCTCCTACACCCAGGACAGAGGATTGAGAGAGCAAAAAAACCCACTACAAATCTGTTCTGTGGGCACAGTTTACTAATGGATACATCTCCTGGCCTTTGCCATCCCCTGCTCCAGGCAGCAGCCCCTGCAATCTGTGGGGTAGCACTGGTCCTGCTCCTGCCTGTAGGCAAAGGAGCCACACTGCAAGGAATGCATGGATTTGATGAGAAGTTTTTCCACCACACACCATTTTTGATTAATTGTTGCTTTCTCCTCTACTCTGAATGTCATTTTAGTATGCCAAGAATGCCAAAGTTTTAGAGGTCAAATACAGCCAAGTGCATTCTTGGAAAAAGTGTGACTGAAGAGAAGGACAAAGTGTAACACATGGTACGTGAAACAGAGTGAGAGGTGAAGGACTAGAAGATCCCAGAGTGGGAAAGTAGCCCTTACTGGATGATCAACACTTCCTTTGTCTGAGTTCAGTTTCATCTTAAATAACCTCAGAATATGTCAAAGTGTAGATATTACTTTTATCAGTATATTTTTCTTATTCACTCTGCAGAGCTCCTCATTTCATTGCTTCTTCCATCAGCCTGTCTGTAGATGTGACAGTGTTCAGAACAGCTCCTTCACTTTTTGCTGATGCCAGATTCTGCACCTGTAGAATTTCTATTATTTCCCTTCTAAGCACACCAAATAGGGTGTGATAGACTCGGCAAAGATAATATCTGGTACAGGAGGACCTGAAGTAAACGAATTGTATTCCACTGTGAGTTTAAGGAATTGTAGTGCAGTACATGGGGAGCTCAGCAAGAGGCAAAAACCTGCCTCCAGAATCTTTGTTCCCATCCTTGGCTGCTCCTCAGAGGCATTTTCTGCAGTAGGATGCTCATTTCTCTTCTCTTGTTTGCTCAGTCAGGCTCAGTCATAGTCTGTGAAAGTGTTTCAGTCTGCCTCATCCCTGAATTCACCCCTCTCCATTTGCTGACTTGTATCTCTGGTACCATTATTTCTTTGGCAACACATCCTGAAACCAGACAATGTCAGGGATCAAGTGCTGAATTATGGTAATAAATCTATCAATATTGATACAACTCAAACAGAGGCACAGCAGAAATGTTAATTCCTGCTTCTGTGAGTTCATCTGAGATTAGAGGCTGACTGGTCTTGAATCACACATTCACAAATGTCTCCATGTGGTGCTGCTATCTATTAGTTTTATTCTTTCTTGGCTGGTTTGTTTTAATGGTGGAAGTAAAGGGGAGGCTGATTTATTGGAAGCAAATAAAATTGTATGGGAAAAGAGGTGGACAATTGATGCAAGAGACTTCCAGAGATAGCACTCTTCAATCAATCCTACCAAATGTTTGCCCAATTTGTTTCATGTATAGTCTCCACTTTTCAGTAAGAGTGTGAAATATTTCTCTGTTGCTTTCCCTGCAAGAAAGACAGGGATATACAGCAGTGAGGCAAGGGGAGGTCACCAAGATGACACAGGGTCTGGAACACATGATGTATGAGAAAAGTCTGGGAACGACATTCATTCAGTCTTATCAGGAAAAGGGTGATTGAATATCTTTTTTTTCTGTTTAGCAATGGAATGGGAGGGTATAGACAAGGTAGATATCAACTTTTTTTAGAGGAACANTCAGGAAAAGGGTGATTGAATATCTCTTTTTTTTTCTGTTTAGCTATGGAATGGGAGGGTACAGACAAGGTAGAGATCAACTTTTTTTAGAGGAACGCACTGACAACTTGGTCACAAGCTGCTACAAGGGGAATTCTGACCAGATAGCTGTAGATGTCATCTCTAGTTACAGTGATTCTCTGTGCAATTAATGGATAAATAGATATGACTAGATATTAAAATTATTTAATGTTCTGATATCAGTTAAACATTGTTGAAAGCCAGTTTGGCCACAATGAACTTGTGTAAGTTACACTGACACACTTATTTTCATTTTTTTCTTCTTGACACCACTGTAGATGTGGTCTATGAATCCAGAGGAGAGTAAGAAAAATAACAACTGTTTTTTATTAAGAGCAAGAGATTGAATCAATTCATTGGACCTGAAACTGCATGAGTAGGTGAGGCAACATTCCAGTTCATCTTAGTTCCAAAATACGCCTTCTCACACTGAAGCTCCACAGCAGGATATGAAATCACAAACATCACATCATCAGAACAAATGCTCATTGCAAGATTGGGAAGGCAGGACACCATAAATCAACAGCTCCTGAGAGCTGCTGGGTTTGGACTTTTCTAAAGACAAATGAAATCTTTTATGGCCTGTCATTTTAAAATGAACCCAAAATAAAGAAAATAAAATTATGGCTGTGCAGAAACTGTAATTTAATAAGCAGACTTGGCTAAAAAGCAAAAAAGTCTCCCCACAAATGCTCCTGCAAATGGGCCATGATTCAATAAAATACTGAATCATAAGCTTAGCTTTAAGTCCAGTTTCACAGTGGTTTTACAGGGAATTTAAGCACTTAGTTAAACTTATCTAATGTACTGTTTTGCTGCTCTGGACATATTAATCTGCATTTTTAATTAATCTATTTCAGACGCAGTCACATCTCTCTATGCTTGGAATGCACATGCACACAGGTGAATGTCCAGCCTTTTGAGCTGACCAAAAAGGGCTTCCAAAGGTATACAGGTGGGTATTGGCATCAGCTTTTTAATATGTCAATAACTCTGGATATTCTTATGCAACACACTGTATGAATTAAAAGATGCAATGTCTCCTGGTAGCCTAATAGTAGCAGAGTTCAAATTTTGAGTAAAATTGATTAATATATATGGTTAACAAAAGTACATTGAGACAGAAAAGGTGTTGGAAAAGCCTGTGATGGACTATTGGGTATTCCACAGTAACACAGTGAACCAAATACAAGCAGAAGGTGTTCTGCTGTGAAATGATTCACTCAGCTCTTGCCATTCGCTGTTTTGGCCAGGATAACCGGTTACTTGGCATCATAGTGTGTTGTATAGATTCTGAGGAAGGTGCCAAACCCTTCTTATTTTAGCATTATTAGTGTTACAGCTGTTCTTCTTTTGTTGTGCAGGGATTTGTTGTTGGTTTCAAAACACTTGATGCTGGGTGTGGTATGCAGAATCCCTCACCCTGGGAAAGTGAGCTCTCCGCGTCCCTGTAGTTTTCAGCAGTGGTTGTTGTTTTTTCTCCCCTGGTTGCACGAGGGCCATTCTGCTGCCTGAGCGCTCCCGCTGCTATGCACTGCATCAGGAGAGTATCCTGGGGAATCCAACTCCTGCCTGGCTCTGCTTCTTTGGTTGTTGTTGTTGTTTGTGTTGCTTAGGGTACCAAGTCATTTCGGCTGCAGCTTCTTCCTTTCCTGTGCTTCTCTAAATTCTGCTACTACCCCCTGCTGTAATCTTGTACTTGTAAAATAAATGAATTGCTGCTAGACGAGCCAAATGAGCCTGCTGGTGACATACAGGGCACCATCTCCCTAGAAACACCCTCTGTAAACTGAAACCAGGCAGCCAGCACCAACAAAATCCTTGCACCCATTCTGACACGTGGACTCAATTTTTTAGCAGACATGCAGGCAAAGAAAAAGCTTCCCTGGGATAATGGATTTTTGGATTAAATAGACCAGTCTTCAGGGTGTCAGTTTTTCTCGGCTGGTAATGAATCCTCAAATCCCAAAGAGTTTATTTGAAAATGTACAGATGGAAAGGCAAACAGATGAGAACATATGCAAGTTTGCGTAGTTGTTTATTTCTAATTTACACAAACATTTTCATATGGGTAGGTGCTCCTGAAACTTAACATTGGATTTCAAATGCCCCGTTTAAACACAAACATTCTGCCTCAAAAAAATAAATCACAGGCAAGAAATTGGCACTGATTTCAATAGAATCTGTCAATTTATACCAGGTGAAGGTCAGGTTTTAAATTTCTTAGACTCCACTGTTTCTTGTAACCACAACTCTGAGTAGATGGTAGAGTAGCTCAGATCCCCAGGAACTTAGGAATGATGGATGGTGTTTCTATGGGATATACACTCTCTCTGAGCTATAAAACATAGAAAAGGAGTGTTCCACCAGTTTTTTAAAGAATCTGGAGGGCTTCTTTTCTCCCTGATGTTGTGCATATGGAGAAGGCATCAAATCAAATGTCTGTCATTCTTAATAGGAAAATTCTCACTTACTTCGGTATTCAGTAGGTCACCTTTAAGACATCTGTGTAGTTTCATGAGACTACTCCAAAAGATTAAGGAAAAATTGGTCCTCTTTTTTTTTTTTAATTTGAAAGTGACAATAAAGCATCTTTTTTCAATAAGGTCACATTAACTGAGAGTTAAATAAATAAACTGTGGCATTTCAAAACACTCTGTACAAATTATAATCTAACTGACCCTTTGGGGTTTCGGCTATTTTATCTCAAAGGATACCTACAGCAGCACTCTAGGAAAAGTCCTAAGAAGACATTTTTTCCTGACCATGATCAGAGGGAAAATCTATCAGCTAGAATGACTAAATTTCAAGTACTCACCTTTTACCTTTGCAAATTGTTTCATTATTTCGTATTTTAGCTTTTTCAAGAGTGGTCTCCATAGCTGAGAAGCAAGAACCACTAGAAAATCATTAACTTCACATGCTTGAAGATAACATGCCACAAGCCATTTTTACAAGATATTCATGACTGAAAACAGATCATGATTTCTGAATGCTCCTCTGTTCTCTGCAAGCTCAAAACCCCTACAGTTTTGTTTGCATATTCCTTCTTCTGGGACCACTTTTTCTCCATCAGAATATTGTATTTTCCTGTAAAGCTCTGCTTTAGGATTTCTCAGATTGATGTTTATGATAAAGATTAGGTGATCTTGCCTGAATGTAAAGAAAATGCCTACAAAACCAACACACGGCTTCCTCTTTTTTATGCAATCCTTTTTTACACATAAGCCTGTATAAAATGTGGTCACAAATTCCATGTGAATCTATGAGAGGAGTATGAACACGGAGAAGCTCCCTGCTTTAGGAGAAAAATATTCTTTTAAAATGAAATGTAAGTCCAACACACAAGAAGGAAAATATGTTCTTTCCTTCCATGAATTTCAACATTTTTTCGCTTTTAGATAAATTAATGCTTATACAAAAATTATAAACAAAGTAAAAAGTAATGCAATAATTTCATTTGTGAGAAAAGTTTTCAGATGCTGTCCAGAACTTGTGCTCTGAGTAGACAAAAAAAGTGTGTTTTTGTTTTGCCTGATGTGACATCTTTGAGACCAGCTGCCAAAGAGCTCAAATGAAAGTAAACCTACTGTTTCTCAAAGCCAATAAAATCTTACAGAACAGAAGGAGCAGGGAAATCTGTTAGATGAAAATAATACAGGGCAACTAGAAGAGAAAGAAAAAGAGAGACACTTAAAGGAGACTGATTTTTTTGTTCTTACAAGGTCATGTCACCATTTGACACAGGCACTGAGGCACAATTTATAGTTGTACCATGCCTTTTAGCTGCTGTATTTGTTACAGATGCAGGATAAGCCATGTCCTTCTGTGTCACTGTCTTTGGACTAGATGAGCTGGAAAAAGAACACTGCAGACTTTGCGCTAGTGAGGAAACAACCCTTGCAAAAAATTCAAAACTACTTCCTCCCATTGTGCCCAAGTGTAGTCCATTCTCAGGCAATATAGTTCTGGCAAAATTAATTTCTTCCTGTGTCATTCATTATTCAAAGAGATTCATATGACATTGGGTTTACAAAAATTATTTTCTTAAACAGTAAAATAAAAAGTTCTGATATGTAGAAGACATAGGACCATAGGATAGCTCAGGCTAGAGGGACATCATTTAGTTCTGCCACCTGTAGGCAGCAGGGTTATTGATTAAGTACCGTTGGGTTATTTATGGTTTTATTCAATAGGATCTTCAAAACCCACAGAGGTGGAGACTGCACAGTCTTTCTGGGCAGCTTGTTTCACTGCCTACCTGTTCTCACAGTGAAAAAATATTCTTAGTAACCAGGCTGAACACTCTGTTTAAACACACGTGTTGACTCACCTTCCCATCATGGGAAGGTGCTGGAAGCCCCACACTCTCCCTACAGGTAATGGGCACTGCTGCCAAGTCCTTCAAAACTGATTCTCCTTCAACCTAAGCAGCCCCATCTCCCTAGAAATGAGCTAAATGGAAGGTAAATCTGTAGATAGGCAAGAGATGCCCTTGGTGCCTCACATATCTCATTAGACATGGCTCTAGATTTAGACAGACAGCAGAACTACAAGCAGGAAAAAACAGGTTGGGTGACTGAGAAAACCCTGCTTTGGTAACCACATTTGAGAACTCTGTGTAATCTTAGTACTTCAACAGAGAATGTATGGACCATTCCTTCCACTTTACAAACAGGGATGCTGGTCTCCAGTTAGCCAAGAATAAAATCCAGTTCTCCTGGAGAAATTGAGTTGACTACCTGAGTAAATGGAAAGATAAGCTGTGCTCTGGATTTTGTTCCAGTTTAGGAGCTGTTTTATTTTTAAAGATTCATAACTGTGAAGTTTTTGAGAGGCCGTTAGAAAGGTTTATACATTTTTAATGGAAAATCTTAAAAATATTTATTACTCATGAAAAACTAAAAGATACGACAGAAAATTCTCAGGGAATACATTCAGTACTCAGACCAATGAAGTAATTTTGAGAGGAATAGGCTATATGCTTCACTTTTATGCTCCTTGAGAAGATTTAGTTCCTGCCATGACTGGAAATCTCAGTTCAGCTTTAACTGTGAAGTTTCTATTCACTGCCATAATAAAGATCAACCTTGAACTACTCTCAGTCCTTGAAGACTTGAAAATTGGTGCAGTTACTTTGTCCTTTAATTTATAGAGTGATCATACTGAAATGTTTAAACAAAGAATAACATTGCCACAAAAACAAACTCCATTCTTGCTGTTACTATGCTGATTTCTACAGACTCTTCTTACTATTGCTGAACAACGTAAGATTTAAAACTGTAGATTTTCCCCCCTGTGAATTGCCATTATCCCACTTAATTCCATCAAACTACCTCAAAACTCACTTTAGCTCCAAAGAAACATATCTTTATGTACGTACCTTTATATATTGCTTTCCTCATCTAATTTGGATTTCACTGTTTTCAGATATACATTAGCCTTACTGCACAGTACAAAACACAAAAACATACAGTGGCATTTACTTTTGCCCACCATCTTTCCCTTTAAATGTCATCATGAGAACAAGTTGTTTAACAGAAGGTGAATTGTTTAAATGTAGATGTAGAAAAGCATCTTTAAGATAAAGCTTCAGTGGAAATCAAGTGGAAAAGTGAATGTGAAGGGCATCAGGAGCTGACAGATGGCTGGGGTATTTGGCAAAGCAAGTATGAAATTAAAAGCTTTGTAGTTACAGCAAACAATTAATTAAAGGTAAGCACTAGCTCACTGTGGTACAAATTGCTACAGGTGCAGTGCAGTACTATACATAGAATAATCTCCATTACTGTGATTTGTTCATTTGTATGAACCTTACCTCAGTTGTTTATTTCAAAAAGAGATGTGACCACAAGGAAATGCAACTTCAGCAGGTGACTCTGTCCTGTAATGATAAACCCCCCCGCCCCGAATTTGCCTCTCCCCACCCTTCCACTCTGCTGACAGCCCTCACTTCCTTCCTCTGTTAGTTCAAGCCCAGACTGGCAGTGCTCAGGCTTCAGGTCTGCAGAGGTGAGTGGGCTCTGCAACTTGTCTTGCAGAGATACCCTTTGGGTTACTCCAAAAGGACTGAAGAGTCACAGAACACAAGCAGCTACTTCACTGCTAGCCATGAGAGTAGCACCAGAGCTCAGGAAAAAAAAAAAAAAAAAAAAAAAAAAAAAAAGAAAAAGAAAGAA
>VXBB01007283.1:284539-392753 GCA_013399915.1 Illadopsis cleaveri | reverse complement strand
TCCCTTTTTCTTGCCTCAGGAAGACCTCAGAGGAACTGGGTTTGAGTCTTCAAAATAACTCCCTGTTTTCCCAGTCTGCCTCTGCCAAGCATCCTTTCACTGAGGAGTCAGGTTCAAATAATTATCTTCCACAGAGATTTACCACAGAGGGAGGTGTAGACATAGAAATACATAGAGGCAGATCAATAGATGGATATCTAGATATACAGATAAGTAAATGAATCAATGTAGATTAGATGTAGATATATATATAGATACAGAAAGGGAAGAAGAAAAGTTACGACAAAGATTTGCAGGAGCTGCAGGTTTTTCAGCCCCCAGACAGAAAAAATGAGACAGCACTTCAGAGGGATAAGAACCTGAATCAGCCCCAAGATGTGTATTAGAGTGTTATTGTGGCTGCAAACGTTAATACACAATCTAAGGAGTTTTCTTCAATCAGCTAGACATAGAGAAAGGGTAATTTTGTTCAGAAACATTCTAGATAACTGAGATTCAACATTATACCTTGCTGAGCTAACTGTACTCCTACTCTCCTTGTTACAGGATACATCTGGTTTGCTCATTACTGTGCAAAGAGGAACTGTGTTATTGTACCAGACAGTAACCTGAGGCTATCTGCAATCATCATTTCCATTTTTCTCTTGCTTTAATGAGTGCTTCTCTATTACTGCTTCTACTACAAGAGCATTAGCTTTCCTCACCACTGAATTATATCAGTTGTGATTGCATTAGGAAAGTGGCTTAGAACTTTCAGAAAGGCTGGGTGAAAGTATATTAGTAGAAATTATTTCTGATGGAAAATACAAGTTGTTGTTTAAGGGTCTTAAATTTTTTAAAAGGAAATATGCAATATCAGCAATGTCTGTTAATGAGAAATCTGAGAATGTATAATTTTGAACATCACAGAATGGCCTGGGTTGGAAGGCACCTTAAAGATCATCTAGTTCCAACCCCTCTGCCAAGGGCAGGGACACCTTCCACTAGACCAGATTGCTCAGAGCCCCACCCAACCTGGCCTTGAACACATCCAAAGAACATCATATGAAAAGCTTTCATTTAGATAAGGAACAATATTTTGATATTGTTTAAAATTGTATTAGAGTATTAATTTTAATATTAAAGCTACACAGAGTCTTTAGTGAATTATATATTCTGTTACTTACAATACCTGAGTTATTAAAATATAATATGTTATACTGTTTCAACATGGTTAATTTAAAATGTATTAACAAGAGAATTAATGTCACGTGAAGCTGATGCTATCAAAATGAAACACTTCAGTGAATTTGAAGCAAACTTTTGTTCACGAGGAAACATAAGTATTTTAGTTTTTACTTCTGATTCAAATGAAAACCAGTTTTGAAATGCTGCATTTTCCACTGGAGATAGGAGTTCTGTTTCTCTGACCAGTTCTTGTCATTAAATAAATTTGTCCTTTGAGAATCGTTGTTACAGATGTTCACACCTAAATACATCTATGGATACAGGAAAGAGATACTGTAATTCAATGGATTACTAACAGATATAGAAATTCTTAATACCACAGCTGCAATTCTGCTTTCCTGTTGATTTACCACACAGCTCTCTACAAACTTATTAATTGTTCTGTTTCATTTCTCCCAAATACAGCTGGGACAATACATCATATATTAACTCACTGTCTGTTGAGAAGTTTAAAAAGCTTCTTTTTGCAGTGCCCTTTCAAGGAATGAAATACTAAAGCCTGGAAAAGATTGCTATAATAATTTAATTAGATGTCTTGCAAAGTACTGAACTAAGCTGAACTAAAATGCACGGGGTTTTAAAAATCTGTGTTAAAGATGTAGGAATTCATAGCCCTTACTAAGTTGTTGTGATAAGAATTATATTTATGGTAAACAGAAGCTTATGTCTAGAGGAAACCACCTCTGTAGTAGCACTTACAGTTTCCATATCCTGGTCCTCTAATGCAACACATTTAGAGAATGGAAAGCAATTGGAATGGAAAAAGCTATGGAAAGAAATAGAAAACCATGCAACCATGCAATTGTTTAGTCCAATATCCTCTCTTGTCTAATATCAGCTATGTTACATTAATATGCAAGAGAAGAGTGATTATTAAAAAGCATGTAATAGCACAGTTTTTCCCTAATGCCCTTCACACAGAATCTGGCTTACACGATGAGGCAGATGAGTTTATATCACTTGCAAATATTTTAATATAACAGTATCCAAAGTGACAGTGAATATTTTTATTATCCATATAAATGACCTATCACTTCCTAAATCCTAACAGCTTTTGGCCTCAATAATATCCTGTGGTCGTGTGCTACAGAAGTTAAATATAACCTCTGTGAAAAAATGTTTTCTTTTATTTGTTCCAAGTATGCTATCTTTCAACTCCATCAAATATCTCTGGGGTTTTTAAAATACAAAATGGGAGATGGTTTGATTCACCCCTTTAATTCAGTAGAGCTTTCAGTTCCTCTTCTGTGCTCGCTATTCCATAGTGAAGGTTGGGAAAAAAAATCTGAAAGCTTATGAACCCCAAATTTTCCTAGAATGAAACTCAAGCAGCAGAATTCCAGACTTTGGAGAGGTCTTATATATTTCCACCCCCCTCTACTTCTGTTTTCCATTTAGAAGAAGAATTGTTGAAATACCATGAGGACGGCTGTTTTCACTGCCATGACAGGAAGCAGGACTGTTGGAAATGTCACAAGAAAGTCTGTTCATACAAGATTTCCATCCCAACAGAGCAGTCTCAAGAAGTTGCTTTGTGCAGTTTAGATGTGGTTCAGATAAACATCTAAACTTCTGAATACTTGCACAAGCTGAATCTGAACTCTGAAACTTCTCAGGTTTTTCTGTCACGGACACTGACATGGCGTAAAATTTCAACAAAACAAAGCAATGCACCAATTGGCATGGAAGCATTGCTCCCCCTTCCCTCTAATCTTGCATCTGTTCTTCCTTTATCAGAAATAAGTCCAAAGACACCACAGGTGTTATACTCAGAGACAGGCTCTCTTGTAAGGTAAGTGCCAGAGTGATCTCATGTGGGAAACCAGATTTCCACAGGCAGCTCCTCCATTTCCATATCTCTGCCTGCTGTCCGCTTCCTGAGCCCACCAAATTGCTGTTCACAAGGACATATGAAGGAACCCTTTGCCTGAATCCCTCTTGTCCTGACAAATACGAGAAAGGCGGGAGAGGAAAGAAATAAGGAATAAGCGCCTTTGCTGACCACAGCAGCCAGCAAGAGAGGTGCAATCACTTGGTCTTTCTCAGCAGGAAGGCCCTAAAACTTTTCATTTTTGGCCAGGTCTTGCAGCTGTACAGCCACACTCTGACCCTTATCTGGGACCCAGGGGGTGGTGATGTGTCAGTTACACTTAATTTCCAGAGCACTACTCACACCCCCACTTCTCCATTCCCCAGTGCTTCAGTGCCAGCTGTGGGGTATCAATACAAGAACAAAATGTCCACTCAGAACACACCCAACAGAAGGTGATGCAGTAGCGCTTGACAAACACTTCTGCTTTCCTCTATATTCAGTGGACATTTTGTCTTGGTGCTGATGGACCACCCCTGGTGTGGAAGCTGCAGTTAAAGGAATAATGGGGGAGTACAGGAGTGAAATTCTTTCGTTGCTATCAAATAAAGAATTAAACTATGAGAATCTCTTCAGCTGGGAATGTTGTCAAGCCAAAATGCAGTGTAAAAGCTCCAGAACAGCTGCTGTGAAGACAAGGGAAGGCACACTGAGTTCTCACTATGTGCAAAATGAAGCCCAAGGAGCATTTCTCTCCTTTCTCTCCAGTCTCAGAGCTGCTTTTACCCAAGGTAAGAACTGGGGCAAAGCTTCATTATCACAGGCCCTCAATGCACTGACAAATCGCCAATTTTTCCACTGGTGCTACTGGGGCTCCAGTAGAAACAGTGTATCTGCATGGAAGAATCTATGTTTGAAGGGTTCTGTGGTTTCTCCACATGTCCTGACATTTGTATTTCCCAAAGAAGTATAACCAGACATCTGACTTTGAGCATACATCTCCTTGGGATTCAGACTCTTAAAATGATGGACAAGGAAGTCTATATAAAAAGAAGTATTAGCATAGGCCTCAGCATAAAACTTGTGTTTGGGGTTAAAAAAAATTCTTAACTTATTTTCTCTTTTGGGTTGTTTACATGTGGGTGTCTTCTGCTATTCTTCATCCTAGCTTGGAAAAAAAATAGATATACTGACTTACCATGTGAAAGACTGTTCTTTTGCCATTTCTAGCACAGATGGAGTTAGGACGTATAGACATCTCACAGGGGAAGGTCTTCTCAAGAACTCCTAGATTACTTATGATTCACTTAAGTGTCCAGTTTTTCCTGAACTCCACTAAAGTGAATGGAACTGCAGCAGAAGCAGAATCATTTTTAAAACCTTTTTCAGTTGGTCAGGGCTTCTGTGTGTTATTCACTCATAATGTATTTCTGATCTCAGGAAAAGAAGCTCTTTTGGTCATCACTTGGATGACACTAGGTTTGGTAACTCAGAACTGCACAGAGTTAAAGGCTGAATTAATGTGTGTTTGACACACTAAGACAATCCCACACATCCATGTCATGACCCACAGACAGCCATGGAGAGCTAAAATGCAGTTGGAGACATGAAGGGTAAGGATGTCTTTACTGATTTCTTGTCTTTGCCTATCTGTCGTAGGGAGAGCAAGTAACATAAGCAAATATTTCAAACCAGAGTATTTAATTGTTTTTAGATGAAGAAGTCACACTTTTGCAGAGGCTGTACATTTCAATTCTTATGAAAAGGTAGCAATTCAAGTGGCTCTGTTTCGTCAGATTTAAAAACAGTCTGAACTGTAATAACGCATCCTATTTAACTAGCAAGCCTAATTTCATTTTTTTGTTTTGTTTCATTGCATTAGAAGAATCTAGATGATGCAGTCCACATGGAATGCAAACCATGGCACTGAATCACAATTATATGGAAATATGCCTTTCATCTTAATTATAGACTGGACAGGGGAATGTACTAGATTCTCTCATAAATGTGAGACAAGGGAAACTTTCCCAGGGTGTTTTGCTTTTACATTTCTGACTCTTATTTGGTTGAAAACTTATCAACCCATGTGATCCTGAGCTGTCTGACTTTCCATGATAAGACTGAAAGTATGCAGGAAATGTTTTCCCAGCACTTCCAGAAAAGGTCTAAAGGACTGGGATAATAAAGTCACAAATTGCTATTTCTTCATAACCCTTTAAAACACTGCCCCTTGGCTGAAATGGTAACTTTACTTTCAGATAGACAGGTAATTTTGGAAAATCTTTCCCATTCTAACTGAATGTTTTATATCTCCAGTCTTAGTGTTTCTTCCTTCAGACTTTAAACATTTTGCTAATTTTATCCTGGGTTGTTTTGTTTTGAAATAAAGCAAAGTAGGGGGTTTTAGCTTTTGAAAAAGGGCCAAATCCCACTCAAAAAAGAAGTATACAAATAGTACTGA
This sequence comes from Illadopsis cleaveri, assembly GCA_013399915.1. Taxonomy (NCBI): domain Eukaryota; kingdom Metazoa; phylum Chordata; class Aves; order Passeriformes; family Timaliidae; genus Illadopsis; species Illadopsis cleaveri. The sequence goes on along the minus strand of VXBB01007283.1, from coordinate 387,255 downwards.
AATCAGCTGCCCTGCAATCAGGTGCCCAAGGGACAAGGGATAATCACTATTTTATCTGGGAGGACTTCTGCTTTGACCTACTGACATGCCCTTTACAGATGCATTCTGATAAGATCTGATTTAAACTGTTACAAGAAGAGGTAGGAAGTGTCAAAAAATATTCCACTGGCACAGAAAAAAAATTAACTAATGCTATTTTTTTTCAGGGGACTTAAAGGGACTGATATAATTTCAAATACATTTACACATTAGAAATGAAGGGTGCATCTATTGCCTTTATGTATCAACATTTCCAGAATCATTAATTCCTAATAACTCAGACAAAGTGGATTCCCAGTGAGACTCCTGAGCAGCATTTTCTCAGAAGTTATTCACAGTTGCTCTCACTCATCTTATCTGGTTTCAAGCTCTTTTGAAAATTGTGCCCTCTCCATTTTAAATTTTTCCAAAGAAAGAACCTGTGTTCAGCCTGCCCCATATTCACACTTGTACTTTGTCATGGCTATAAACCATTCAGAACTAATGTACAGAGGCCTTCAGTTTGTCCCTGGGGTCAAAAGCTGTTGGAAGGGAGGAAATGTTAAGGGAACTAACATGTGTAAACAATTTGGCAGAGGTGTCCTAAAAATAAACCTCTGGAGTGGAATATAATACTAGCATTAGGAGTGGACAGAATGCAGGGAACAGCGGAACTGAAGTCAAGAGTCTTTGGATCATTTGAGATGATCTGAGCCAGCAGGTGGTAAATGTAGTTCAATATTAGCACACATCAAGTAATTTGTCTGCAAGCAAGAAACTGATGCAAGAACTATTGTATGTGTTGAATTAAATAGTCATCCAGCACCATTCTCTGGAAAAAGACCTGGGAGTTATTGTGGAAAAATAGAAAAATAATTGAAGCCAGCAGTCAGCTGCACAGCTGTGCTAAAAAGAAGATGAAAAAAGAGAAAATAAAAAGGTGAAAAATGCAAGCAAAATGCCAGTTTGTAGTGGCCAAAGGATAGAAGGGCAAAGATAGGCAATGTGTTTTCTATGTTAGCTATTTGCAAGAGCCTGAACAGAGTGCCAGTGATTGTACTGTGGGAAAGATATTATAGCCAAGGAAAAGGGGGAATGATGAGAACAGCTCAGGAGAAAGCAAGGAAGAGTTAGGACTAGACAGTTTTAGAGAGTTACTGAGTGGCTTAATGAAAGTAAGTGTGTAAGAAAGGGAGTGACTAAATACTCAGAAACATTAAATACCCACTTGTAAAGAGCTTGAAAACTACACACATAAACTTAAAATTACAATGCAAGAGTTAAATGATTAAACCAGCCATAGCCATAAGAGAAAAGAAACTTCACGTTTCAAAGATGAGGTCTGAAATCAATGGGATGAGACAGAGTTACACCAGCTGAAGGTAGGGGTTATCCAATCAGCTGCAGAGGAAGAGCATAAATCAATGATGAAAGGAGCTTATGTTTCGTATTAATCACTCACAAAAGCTCGGAGGAAGAAAACAACTGACTCACCTCTATTAGCATGGTGGGTGGAAAGCTTCTGGCTGTCTGCCTGCCTGTTTGCCCTCAGATAATGCCTCTGGTGGCTGTTTCTGCTTGGCTTAGCAAGGGGATTCCTCCTGAGATTTTTTGAGTTGCTTGCAAACCAGTGCTACTTCCGTGGAGATTAATTTCCCTGAGATATTCTTGTTTCCATGTGTCTTACCATCGTCCTGTTCAACTTCTCCCTCTAAAAAATGTGCTTTCCTTGAGGCAACTGCGCTGCAGAGAGCCAGTACTAATTTGGAATGCTTCTGAGGGAAGCATCTCCTGTCTGTTGCATGAAACCATCAGCTGAGTCAATATTTGACAGTGTTCCCTCTAAAACACAAACTCACTGCAGTGCTCTTACCTGCAAAATATGTGGAGGCTCATTGCCCTGCGAGGTAGAACAGGCTATCCTGGAAATCCATGGGGCAACACTGCCTGAACAAGTGACATTTTCAACCTTTTCTATATCATCTCATTTTCATATTGTTTCAAGTCATCACCTGAGCTGAATATGCAGGTCCTTCATGGTCAGAGTTCAAGGAAATGGAGCAGACCTATTACAGAAAATGAATGAGTCTGAAACTGAGCAATAATAATAATAAAAAATCCATGTTATTAAAAGCAAAGCCATAGGAAATGGGAAGGAAGTAATTAGAAAGTGTTTTAATATTTTACCTTAACTATTAGGATTATATTAACAGGCTTAGGGGTTTCTGATTGAAAGCAAGACCTGCTAATAGACTAAAATCTCTGAGCTGTGTGATTGCAAACCATGTGAGAAGACGTTCCTCAGCTCAGCAATGAATAGTGGTTGGTGATGCAATCAGTGAGCCTGGCTGGAATTTCTAGGTGTAAAAAAGCATGGTGAACCCACAGGGTCAACCCATCTGTGGAAAGGAAGGAAAACATATTGTTGATTCAGGGATGTGGTTAGCACTTAAGGTAAAGACTGACTGACAGTGATTTATAGCTTCAAATTCCTTTTCACACTTGTGTGAGAACCTGAACCAAACAAAATACAGACGTTTAATATTGTACAGGATATAGAGTTTTTCATGGAGTGCTGGCATATTGGGTATCAGAGTTATATCCTAAGTGTATGATGCTACACCATAAATATTTAACATAAAATAACAGCCTTCGCAGAGGGGAGGTGGGATAGCAATGAAAGAACAAAACATTCCTGCAAGTTAAAAACTTCATTCTCAGATGAACAAACTCTCTTCACGCAACTGAGGAGTCACTTGCACTCTGGATCAGGAGGACACTTGCACACAGGTATGATCTTAAATTCACATAGTTAAAGCTACATAGTTAGGTGTCATGTTAGAAGAAAAACACCAAATAATTTCACTAAAACTGGATGAAGTACATGACTCTTAAGCTGACATATTCAAGTGACAATTGGTAGACAGGTAAACCTGCTGTGTCAGGACAGGTTAAGTTTTCTATCACTGGGTTTCATTGAGTTGAAAGAAACTTGCAGAACTTCTTGTATACAGAGATCATGAAAACTTTAGAGTTGTCAAAAATGTGTAAAGCAACAAAACAGGTAAAACAAACAAACAAACAAACAAAAAACAACAAAAAACCCCCACCAAAACAAAGCAATTTAAAAATCACACATTTGAGCATAACTTTTCTAAAAACAGTTTTTAAAATCTGTAAGTAATTTTGAAGATTGTTTTTTGTGAAGTCAGACAGAAGCAAAAGGGGAAGCAATGATTCTAAGACTGAAAATTATTTTTATCGGGTACTAAAGAAAACTGTAATTTTACTATTTCAGAATCAGAAGCTCATTTCACTTGTTTGATTTTAGGTGTTTTTCAATTATGTATCTTCCAAATATATAATTTTATTGCTGATGTTCATATGTTTAGATTCTAAGTATTCTCTTAAACATATGGGCCATTTTCAATTATTTCTTTTGCTGTACTCTTCAGATAAAATCGTGTTTGCACTCTGTATTAGATACAATATCTGAGGAGTTGCCCTTTTCTTCCCTGAAACAAATATAAGAGGAGCAGGTATATTAAAAAGAGAAAGAGAAATATTTTTTTTATATGCCTCCTCCTTACAGTCCCCAAAGTAAAATTCTGCCCAAACTACATTACTCTCAATATCTTTTCCCTCAAAGAGACTGTTAAAGTAGAAAACAATGACAAGACAAATGTTCATCACGTTATAGATGTGATGCTGAAAGCCATACAGATACTTCAGCGACAACTAACAAAGTAAAATGAATACAGACGAGAACAGAACATTCTCTGTTTAACTAAGGCTTGCTTCCACTCAGTGCCATTACAATATATAACCAGGTTAGGGTTTTTTCATTTTTATTATCATGGGTTTGAGACTTTGCTGGAGTACCTTGAGGGAACGACAAGAATGTGGTTCTGCTTTCACTTTCAGAAAACTTGTCCAACTCAGAGCAACCTTAAACAGTGCCTAGCATTTATTTCCCCAGAGTAGACATAAAAGAGGATTCCCTTTTCAAGTATAATCCACTCTGTAAATCCCTCAAGAGCCATTTGACTCAGCCAACATTATCCTCTGGCCTTCCATGGCTCAGAGTGCTGGCAGAGGCTCCACAGCCAGCCTGGGGCTGAGCTTTCAGGAGTGATCACTGTTGTCATTTATAAATCGTGTGGTGGCTGTGCCTTTGAGACCCAGGCATGGGGAAAAACCCCTCTCTACAGAAATAAAAAAAAAGAAATCTGCTTGCCACAAAGCCCTTACAAAGCAGCAGCTGCCTCCTCAGTAAAGCATCCTTGTTGGAGACAGCTTGGATTAGCCCATATATTCCCACACCTCTGTGTCTGGGTCAGTAGCACCATTCACTCTCCATGGAAAATTTTGCTTTGCTCTGAGCCAAGAGTTAGTCCTGCCAAAAGAGGTATGATAAACGTCTGTTGCCTCCAAGCAAAATAAGGGAAACAGCTTCTTTTCTCCAACTGCTTGTTTGTTTGTTTGTTTTCTCATGGTGAAAGTCTCTTTCTATTCTGCTGGGGACATTACAGACTAGTCTAAAACTACAGCTTAAACGATTTCTGAGATACACTCCCAGCCCAGCTTGGAGCAACACTTTTGATGTAGGCACGTCTAACCTTTCAGAATAAAGCCCTGCAAATCACCAGAGCCTTTCCATGAGTTTTCTCCTGGCTCCAGCTGAACTGGTTGTTCACATCACTGGGAGGAAGGAGCAGAATCAAAATGGGATGGGGGAGCCCTGTTGGTAGCAGCCCTGTCCCCAGTCCCTTGCTGCCCCTGTCCCCAGGCCACAGCATCCCTGGGCAGCTGCCACCAGCTCCTTGAACCCCTCCTAGGAACATGGGACCTTGACACGAGAGCTTTTCTCCATATTCCTCCTTTTCTGATCCTTCAATTCCCCACAGCCCTTGTCTTTTGTTGTGCTCCACAGTCTGCTGTTTATCTCTGCATGTTTATTTTTCCTCTGTCTCCTCCTCTTCCTAAGAGGGCAAAAAGGTCTTGCTAGGGTTGAACTGGTGCCTGGTCCTAAATGAATTACAAAAGAAATAACTGATTTTTAAGTTTCTGCCTTTTATGTCAGAGCTATCAGTCAAGCAAATGGTATCTGAAAAGGGGGAAATTATTCCTCATTCCTTCCCTCATTTGTGTGGAAGCAGAAAGGGTTTATGCTTTTGTGCAGAGGATGGATGAGTGACTGGTGAGATGAGAGGAGACATTTCTACAGCTTTACCTAAATTCCTGTTTTTGTGATGTTAAAGACTTCAGAAATACTTTAAACCAATAAGCCTGAAATTCATCTGAGGAGAAGCCCTAAATTATTAATGCCACCCTTTTCTGTTCCCCCCCCAGGAAAAGGCATACCCTCAACCCCTAAGAAAACAAGCTGATAGAATAACTGCTGAAACAGGAAAAGGGATATAAAATATGATTTAATAAGAACTTTGATCCTTTATATATATATATATATGACCTGGGCAGAGAGGCATTGCCTCAGAGGTGGAAATTTACAGATCACCAGCTAGGAAACAGTAAAATGCAGATGGGACTTTTTCAGTGCAGTTACAAATGGACATTTGGTATTCTTCAAACAAGTGCATTTTTGTGCCAAAGAGCTGCCAGTGAAGGATGCATCAGGGCTAATCACATCTGTTGTTACGGTAATTGTCCCATTCTAGAGAAATGAGATTTCCTCTGCTTAGCCTGAATCGGTTCTACTGTTCTTTTATAAAATGAGTACTTATGTGGGCTTATCTAAAACTTAGTGTGGGAATATCCCCAGTACTAGAAGGGCAGAATAAAGCAGGACCATAGGCTTACATATGTAGAATTAGGCTGCTGCTTGCCACGATATCGTGACAGTTCTTGCCAGATGCCACAACAGATGTTCACCATAAATTTAGCACTGAAGCAATGGATTTCATCACTCAAAAAATTATCATTCTGCTGTTTTGTGAAATGTTTGCAAGAAAATTGCTTTCTTTTTAAATCCACATTTCTTCCTGCCTATTATTAAGTCACTATTCCTCCAACATCTTCTCCCATATGTTTTATAGTAACTCCATTGTATTGTCACTATGTTATTGTGTCTCCCCTTTTGCTCACCCCACACTTTAAAAAAAGGAAAGTCCACTTAAACCTGAAGAATTTGGCCAGTTTAAAGAAAAAATAGCCTGAACAATGGTCCCGGCAGAAGCTCCCTAGCAGATGGTGTTACAAGTTCTTTTGTGTCAAAAATGGAATGTTTCGTAGAGACTGAACCTACAGTATTTTTGCTCTTTGCTGTTGTTTATTTGCAGAATTGTTAATGATCATTATAAAAAGATCTAAGCCAGCATCAGAGCACCACTGTGCCACAGATTGGCTAAAACCTGTTGTCAAAAATTAAGACCAATTTCTATATAGGAATGTGGAAATACTATTATTTCCTCTTTAAATATGAAAAAAAATGTAACACTGGGACAGCTGACCCACTTAAGAGAAAATTGACTTATTCTAAGCATTGAGAAGGGGTTAATCATAAAGGCAACCTGAGGCAAAGACCAAACTGAATCCAATTTATCTGAGCTCCAAGAGCTTTAAGAAACTTCCAAAGGATGCGTAGGTACTAGTCTGTGAGAAACTGAATTAGAATTGTTAGCATCTAACGTTAATTTCTGAGACATTAAACACAGACGTGATAAGAAAATTAGACAGTTCTCTACCACTAAATAATAAAATAAGATTTTTTTAAAGTTTAAAGTCACTGGGCTGGAGGTCAGAGGATATCAGTGTACAGGACTTTAAAAATTAAGGTGGTCAGCACACTACAGACAAGGTTGTTCAGAGTAAAGCTATATCTATTGTTGTTGTGGAAAATTAAGTTTAGTTTTGTTACAGGTAGATGGAAAGGGTCAGGACAGTAAATATTTAGGCAACAAATAAATGTTAAGGAGCATTAAGTATGAATGAAGATGAATGAAGTATGTATGAAGATGTCAGTGTCACAAAGCAAGTGATCTCTTTGACAAACTTTCAGGACCTAACAGAATCAAGACTTTGTGAGAACCTAATTCACAATTTAACAATCATATAAATCATTCTTCTTTCAGGTAGGGAGTCAGTGGGTACATTTTCCTGACCGATGCTGATTTCATCGATGGGCATCTGAAAAACCCTGCAGAGCTCTTGTCTGGTGGACACCCTGGGAAAATATACCTCTTTCCTTGTACTTCCACTGATGCCAGAGATAACAAAGGAATTGTGCTTTGCTTCCTTGAACATGTCTAATGTGCTTTTTTTAGACTGATCACCAGAATGTCCTTAAATGCAGTTGAGCTCATTCAAGGGAGGCTTTGAGTTCCTAGGCTTTGATGTCAGCATGCAGGCGCTGAGGACTCTGCTGGCCCATGAGTCATTTTTGTGCTGTACTCTCTCACAGCATACTGCCACTGAACTGGAGGAATGGTCTCCACTGTTATCAGACTTCTCCAAGAATGTGGATGCAGTAATTGCTCCACTCTTTAAGCCTCTTGTGGTTTCTACGAATGGCATTCTTTCAAACTGCAGCCAGAACAAATTAACCCAGAGACACAGACCTCACAATTAAAATAAATACATTTAAAAAAAATCTTAGTTTTCTCCAGTAGAAAAAGATACTGAAAGCATTCAGGTGCTTTCATTGAGGATGCCCAAGTGCTGTGGGTGCGCAGATGGGGAGGTGGAGGCACAGTCAGGGCTGGGCATGGATAACACGGTAACCAAGGGAGAGGCGCAAGGCAGGGCCAGTGGAGCTGCCTTTTCCCCTGTGCTCTGCCAGCAGGGCACAACTGCATTCCCCATGCACCCTATAAGTCATCGAGGTGCACTGGGCACAGCCCCATCTCCTTCAGAGAAAGCAAATGCTGAGCTCAGTGCTTTCATGGGCAGCTGAGGAAAAACCTATAGCTCTTTGGCTGTGAAAGACAGAGTGTGAGCCTTTCACCCACAGATGTGTTTTCTCTGGCCCTCTCATGCCACCCTCTGCAGTACAGGTCTGCAAAGTTCTTTTATTCTTCAGTAAATTCCAGCATCTCTTACATGTTTACATTGGGGAATGCAGGAAAAGTGAGCGTATGTTTCAAATGAAATGTAACTACTGTCAGAAGCTACTGGGAAAAACTGAGCTACCACCCAGCTAGATCTGTGAGTAGGCTTTTTTATAATTCAATAGAAAAATGAGACAGCAACTCACACATGCTACATCCATCACACTTCAAAGAAGTACGCATATAAAAACATATTTGTGGTGTTGTTCAGCATGCTGAACAAGCTTCATGCAACAACCTGTATCTTCCATCTGTCTGTAATTTCCAGTGGCTCCACTAACAACTTGCTGCATGAAAAGGTATCAACATTAATATGAGTTTATATCAGCAGCACTTGTCAGGAAATATTTCCCTACCTTCCCGTGCCATGCACCATGTCATAGAAACACACAAGACATTTTATTGCAAATGCTTTGGCTTTTCAGTCAGAAGCTGGAATTTACCATGGAAAGCAGACAGTCCATGAAAAAAAAAAAAAAAATTTAGCTGAAAAGCTAATTTTCCTTCCAAAACAGATTATACAACAGTGTTTCAGCCAGCTGTGCCTGGCATACTGCTAACAGAGAAGGCCACAGGGATAAGCACAGGACACCAAACCAGCAGATGGACTTGGGGTTTCTGCAAGATCTTAGCTCAGGGGAAAATATCATTTTCAAAGAGGATAATACCACCACTTTTACAAGCATGAAGAAGAAGAAGGTGTGGGTCATAGTAGAACTGATGAGGGAGAAGCATGGCATGTCACTGATAACCTCCCAGCTGGTGAAACCACTGATAGGAATAAGGTTCAACTCCTTGTGCAGAGCTCAGTGTTTCCATGTTTCTCATCTGTTGGTGCCCAAGCAAGCCCATTACACACCTTTTTCTGTGCACACCACCATCATTTCATGCACCAAAAGATCTCAGTCCTTCCACGGGTAACTCTCTTGCATCCTCTAGAAACAGCTGCTCCTGTAAAGTTTCATCCACATCTTCAGAAGACCACTTGCTTTCCAGAATCAGAAATGAGAAATCTGTAAAGATAGAGCTTTCACATACTCTACAGGGCCATTTGAAACTAATTTGGAGTTTTATTTTTAAAATTATTCCTAGTTCCTGAAGCATTAAAGCCCAACAGGTCTGTGCTTCGCTTTGTGACTGCACCTTGGCATGGCCTAAACTTCAGAGCCTGAACTTAGACTCCTGAAACTGAAAAGCACCAAAATTTTGGGTAAAATCTTTGCTCTGCTGAGTTAATGATGACAGTGTTAGCTGGCATAAATGGTTTATACCTTGCAGCCATGCACAAGAAGTGACTCACCTGTTAGGACACATTTCTGTATTAAGTGCTTGATCCAGAGCATACTCGAGTGGAGTGGATCTTTCCACAAACTCCAGAAGGCCTCAGGCCTCCAGTGCTGACACAAATTTCCTGCAGGATTTTGGAACAGTTCCAACACAAATACTTGCAGTTCCTTCTTTGTTTTCACCTCACACGTGTCCACAACACAACAATTAAACCAGAAAAGCTATGGGGCAATTTTGTTAGGTTGTGTTTTTCCCCCACTTCCTCCTTCTCCAGATAAAAGGTACAAGAGAGGATTGGGAATGTTGTGTGGGGGGAATGTTTTATTTCCAGTAATGACATCTGTAGTCACATGTGCACCCAGGGAGGAGATGAGACCCCTGTTGTGCCCAACGGAAGAGATAAAAGAAAGCTCTTGTAAATATATCTTGCACCTCGTGCATGTCTAAGAAGGTTCCATATAAATAGCACCATAACTTTTGCACTTGATGGCACTTGAGCACATTATAAGCAGCAACAGGTGGGAGACATGTTTGAACAATTGAGCATGCTGTAATAACCGTGCTTAGGAGGTCTATTATGTTCCTAATGCAAATTCCACATGCATATTTAGTTATTTCAAACAATTTGGGCTCTCTGACTGGATTAGGGGGCTGCAGACAGGCTAGACAATGCGAGTCTATAGTTTGAGAAAGAGTAAGATGGGTTTTGTTTAAGCAGTTTTGGGGAGAAGAAGTAAGGCAGAAGTGCCAGCCACAGAGCCATTTTGTTCAGCTGAGTGATGATGGGCAGCTAAAATGTTCACACTTTGTATTTCACACAGGGTTAATGCTACCCTGAATAGCTATTTTCCCTCAGGATTGCATAGTACTGCAGAATGTAAAAGGAAAACTAAGTTTAGAATTAGGATATACAAGGGAAAAAATGCAGATAGGTTTTTGGCACTGGACTGTGGATGAAACCCAAGCCAAGAGCGCTTTGCATTTTCTAAAGATATTTGGAAGTGAATTGAAATTGCAGAAATGCCTACCTCTGGGAACTAGAGAACAGGGCATAGGAATCTGGAGAACTAGAAAAAAATGAAACAGCACAGCCAAAAACTTCATATGGCTCAGCACTTGATGGTATAATGTTGCTCAGCAGGACAAGAATCACAATCCCTGCACCACAGACGTCAGTCAGGGAGGAAGGTTATTGTCTGTAGTGCCTTTCCATGAAAATCAGGAAGACGATAAAGGGAAGTGCTATTGCTTTTTGAGATTAAGAGCAACTTGTTAATTGCAGTTTTTTATTTCTGAATTAGAAATAAATTTTAAAGAGAGACTTCATGAACTAGCACCTGCAACTTTCTCAGTCCTTCAGTCTCAGTCAGCAGCATACCCTGCATAAAATGAAATTCCATAATCTGGAAGATCTTCATGGAGGAAAACAAATGACAAATTGTTAAAATTACTGTTCCAAATCATCCCCAAAAGCTCAGCTCTATAGAACTATAAAGGTCCAGATTTTAAAGGGCACAGAAAAGCACATTGTCCCTTATGCTCTTTGCCCTTGAACAAAACTGATCTTAGTGTATGCATTATTTTTGCTCTGAACTTCTCAATATGCTCCAACTGGAATTTGTGGTTAGCTTCCAAGCAGATAGACAGGTCAAAAAAGACAACACTTAAAGCATAGGAAAATGTCAATGATGTTTTCATTTTTCAAGATTTAAAGCAGACTTATCTGATTGATCAAGTGTAATTGAAGTGATATTTTATTACCTATTCTCCAAAGCAATGAGATTATTATGTTTATTATTCTGTTATCCAAAGCAAGGGTTTTGTAAATCAGCCATTCATTTTTATAAAATAAGCTTTTATTTTACTCAGAAAATAAGATTGAATTTTCTGGTTTGTTAGGAGCCTTAGAGAAAATAGGTCATTCCTAGGTCATTCCTATTTCAATAGCTAAGTCCATTTAGAAAAAAATACTTGAAAAAAAAAAGAATATCCTCAAAAATGATGGACAATCAATCACTTTTGTGATTGACTTCAATACAGGCAATTTTTTAAATGTAAATGTTTATATTTGAATACTTTCTGCCTGGCTTTTCTCCTGGGTAAGTAGTAGTTCATTTTGTAGGCACTGAACACACAGGGTTCAACACTACGCAGTGGAAGCCAGTGGGAGTCTTGGTACTGACTAAGTGGGAGAAGGATTAAGCTCTCAGACATTATATTGATGACTGTCTTGGAAATAAACTGTCAGTATAAACTCACCAGATGCAAGACAGGAGTTTGAGCTCATAATCATAAGTATGCGAGCCACTTCTCCTCTTCAGTTATCCCCAGTTCCTGTAGTGCACCTTTCATCAAGGCCCTATTCAAGGGTCATTTTTCTAAAGAGCACTAAAAAAAAAATATCCTGAGCTCTTTTCTTCTTTGCGCTTGTGTTCAGGAAGGAGAATCTGTGGGTTGTTTTGTCTGGTTTTTTTTTTTTTTTTTAATATCCATTAAAAATTTTCATGTGAATTGGCCCATAGCCAACAGCATTTCCTTGTATGAATTTATTTTAACATGGTTATTAGATTTGAGTGACAGTTTCTGCAAGGGAAGTTCTTTTAACAGGCACAAAACCTGTAAAGACGGCATAAATTTTCACAACCCACCCCACTTTCTTTCCTTTTTGTCTCTTTCTTGTGGAGAGATCACTTCTAAGGATAAGGGGTAAATTCCAGTATCTTTTTCAATTAAATCTTGGCTTTCAAAGGAGTCTTAAGTCAGGCAACTCTGAAAAAGGCTCTTACTTGTCTAAATCACTTAGGCCTTGCAAGACAGGAGAATAATGCCTAAATATTTTTTAAGAATCTGGAAACTGTCAAGAAATGTATGACCACCAACTATCATGGTGGGCTTTGGCATGAAAACTAGTACATTGAGAGGAGGACTGAGATTTCTAAGCCATCTCAGAAACATGTATGATAGAAAAGGAGTTCATATCATGCCACCAATTGTTGTACTCAAACCACTTATATGACAGTGCCAATTAATAAGTATCAGATCCAGCTAAATTCAAAGATGAAGGTTTTACACAGCACTATTGGTCATATGTACCCTGCAGATCTACCTCCACTACAATTTACAATAAAATTACTTAGAATAGTTGAAATAAATTCAATGGGATTAGTGAAGTTATGGTCCAATCTTGATTTCACTAAGGATGTGAGACAATGGACTCAAGTTACTACACAAGAAATTCTGGCTCAATATCAGGAAAAACTGAAGTCACAGTTGAGCACTGGAAAAGGCTGCCAAAATGGTGATAGCATCTCCATCCTTGGTGATGCAAAACTGGCTGGGCAAGACACTTGGCAACCTCCTGCCACTGCACCTGGTCCAAGCAGGAGGCTAGGCTGCAAACCCTGAAGATTCTGTCCACCCCCAGGCATTCTACAGCTCAAAGTCCTTCTTCCTAACAGTACTGAAAAGAAGGAAATGGGATGTGTACATGTCTCTCATGTATAACACTTCAAAAAACCCCAATGCTTCCACATCAGACAGCATTTCATGCTCACAAAAAATCTGTCGTATTTTCACTGTCAATAAACTTTGGATTCTGTAATTCTCCTCCAGTTTCTAGCTGGCTAAGGGAAAAGGCTGAGTGGTTCTCAAGAGCCCAGTGCTGGGTTTGTAAGGGTATCTGTCTGGTTTTTGTCTCTGAGAGCTGCCTTTCAGCCAGCCTGTGCTCCTCTTGCTTTTCCTTGGCTTGACTCTGCCTCCTCTGCATCTGAGTACATTAGATATGGAGCGTGGGGGATTTACAGTGCTGCTGGCAGTACCAGACAGAGAAGAGCTTTGTAACTGTATCCCTGTCTTCCAGCAGAGAAAATCTTTGATGGAGATCTCTACTCACTAATGCACATGTAAGAACACAACCCCTCAATGCCCGCCTTTCATTAACATTGTAGTGATAGTTATGCACATGCTGTGAGGAGAATGGTGAAGCCTGAGCATGACATGTGTGTGTCTCTGTGTGCCAAGCCAGAACTTTCCTTCTATAAATCTGTGTTACTTAAATATTGCTTTATCATGCTGTGGTCATTCATGTCAGACAAGGAGAATCTGATCTATGACATCCTCAAAATTTATACTTCTGAAGTAATAATATCCATAGGTCATCAGATTTTCTCTGTAACTCACTGCTTCCTCAAAACTGAACCCAGTGGTCACAAGAAAACCTTTAAGGACATGTGTCCTTGGAGAATTATTTCTGAATAACAAAGCTGAGGTCTAAAGTTGTGACATTTATCCGTGCCTCATCTCAGCAACTAGAAATGTGCTGAGCTCTCTGGATATTTGGCTAAACACACCAGCCAGATGGTTCCCCGGTGGGCAGAGCGGTGAGAAGCATTCTGGAAGATTTGCACAACATCATGTTACATGACATCATGCTGCCTCGTCCAGGAGACCCATAAAGAGGGCCTGAACCTCACAGAAGATATCTGCTCCCGGAGCTTGGAGATTGCTTAGGAAATGAGCACATAGGCTGTGTCTACAGCACTGCAGCAGAAACAGGCTGGACAAGAGGGGATGGCAAACAGAGAGAAGTCTAAATGTGATTTTCTGATGGCAGATCTCCATAAATACTCTCCATTATTTTTTGAATGACTTCCAAAATTCATCCATAAGCAAAAGTGGCAAAACGTCAGTTCCCAGTGCACAACCCAGCAGTGAAAAGATAAAATACCTGGCTTTTCAGGGACTTATTACTTTCTTATAGCATATTAAAGAATAGACATAATGCTTTGAGCTGTTCCTAAACATTTCTGCAGGATCCCAGTCTACAGTAGTCCTCTCAGAATTATATTCAGCAGTTGACTACTAAAGAAATGTTCTATTATTAACTAACATGTAATTAGTTCATTAAAAAATACCTCAGCTGAATACTGTGTAACATAATACAGCCTACTACTAGAGTGAGGAGATTTCAGCCCCGGCACAAATGGAAGTGAAATTACAGTGCAAATAAGTGGAAAGGAGACAGTGCCAGCTGGCAGGGTACTAAGTGTTTCAAATTACTGTATGTTTATGACCTCTGTGTTCTTAAACAAAATTAATTAGATTATGCTATTCGAGAATCTTGGAATGCAGTGGCCACATGCCAAACTTATCTGAACCACACATCTTAAGTTTAATTAAGATGTTCTTAATTTCTCCAGGTATTCCTTTTGTACACACATATACTCACATGTGTGTGTTTAAAGCGGTGCCTGTGGGCAGTGATAAACAACAGACTGCGATTCCTGAGGTGTGTTTAAGGTGGCTGCTTGCTGAATAGGACTTGGGGGCTACATCCATGAAAGAGCTTGGATACAACTTCAATACTCACCTGCTACTTTAGGTCCCCAGTCAAAACTTCTGACCCTCAGGTCCCTTGTTCAGCTGGGGTGTTTATCCTTGTTGCAGGGGACTAAGCTTTCTATGTTACAGTTTTCTGCGTCTTGAAATTCTGCTGCATATTATAACAAGTCCCTTTACCTTATTAGCACTGATGATTTAGCAGCTCTCCCATGCTGAGTTGGGCTAAACTTCACCAATATCCCTGCAGATTTTGAGGTGCTGTGGGAGTGCTCACCAAGAGATTGAGCGCCACTGGAAAAGAGAATTCAGATGGTGCTCCTTCCTGATGCTGCTCCTGAGGTCAGAGCATCATCCACCTGTGCCATGAAAGGGATGTGTCCATTTCCTTCATCAGCCAAGGAGATTTGAAGTCTCACCTACCATGTTGCAGAGAGCATCTTCACATTTAGAAGGTGATGTTCAGTGGGGCTGCAAGAGGGTGAGTGGGTCAGAGGTGGGAAAGAAAGGAGATGAGGAAATGCTTATTGCTCCACCAATGCTGATGTGCTAATTGGAGCAAGGAGAAAAGGCTCTGTCTCTTAATCATCCTAATGAATGTCATTCCTGCTACTTTTCTCTGACATAGTGAACAGTCCCCAGGTCTGAGGAATGCAGGAAAAGCTTCAAAGAGAGATGAGAAAGTCTTTTGGCTGCAGAACCCCAGAGACTGGGCAGCAATGCATATTCCAGCAGAGAGTGAAATGTGTACTTGAATTTCATCGGGCTTACAACATCCTTGATGCTTGTGCTGAACTCTGAGCAACAATGGGGATAGACTATCACCATACACTCTTCTGGGCATGCTTTGAAAGAAAGCACAATCTTTCTTTCTTCCATCAGCTTTGAAAGCATTCAGGTGCATACCTTTTACAAGACATTTCAGGACTCTGAATTCTCAGGAGAAACACTCAAGGGAAAAGGAAAAAAAAAAAAAAAACAGGTGCAAAAAAGTGAAGGGAAATTTAAGCTACCCTTCATTGTTGATGTTCACTAGTGGGCAGTACTGTGGTTTGCCAATAAACATGATGGTCCTTTTTGAGGCTCTTGGGCCTGTAGAACTCACCTCATGCGTAAGTCTCTGTGTCAGGGCTGGTGATTCTCCTGGGGGACTGAGTGCTGATGCCCACCAGTATGGATGGATAGATCTGCCAAGATAGTGGTAAAGCAGAGCTTGGGGAGTGTCCATAACTCACAGAATTTTTGTTCAGAACAATATTGCTCAGTGGTGGTACATCATTTTACATGCTCAGTGCACCAAGCATATCTTTTAACTCAGAAATCTACTTGTATGAGTAGTCCCTTGAAGGGCTTGTCTGCTTGTGCTTGCTGGGCAGGCACTTTAATACTACTCTGTCTCCTGCTACTCCTGAGTAACAAGTGGTAAAGCTAAAATTTTCATCACTGTCATACAAGAAATTGAGTTGCAAAGCCTCTGGTAGAAGTAAAGATTTCCCTTGGACTCCAGTTTCCTTATTCCTCTGTGTACCATTGAATTGGCAAAGAAAATGTAAAAAGAAATCTTTGTGACTGTTACATAGCTGCCATTTTGGCTAAGAAAAATAGATCTGGTGGCTCAACATTACCTGTTCATACTGAAGGGACTTCTCTTCAATAAACACAGACCAAAGCAGAAAACTGTAGCAAATGCACATTAGTTATCACATGTGATGGGAAAGTTTTTAAGGACCACTGCTGTGAAAAATTAATCATGTTAAATCTTGATCATATGTCCTCTGAAACAGCTGGCTGCTAGTCCCCAAGATTTGGTTTCAATAACCTTTTGCTGAAAACACATCCTTAAATACATGCTACTGAATTAGATTTAAAAAGTTTAATGCTCTGACCCTCAGAATTTTTCTCATTTTCATTGTGCAAAATGCAACACAGGCAGCACATTCAGTCAATTTTGTTGTTTCTCTTAAATGTATTCTCATATTCCTCTATTTCCTCTTGACATATGTCTTCCTGTGAAAATGTTGTGATCCTCCAGTCACAGCCTGCCATAAAAAATTATATTAAAAATGCTAAAACATTATCAGACTTTACAAGAGGAAACTTCAAGGTGACCTGTCTTCTATGTTTACAGTGGCATTCATTATATATTTTTTAAAATCAGGGAATTGCTTCTTTGTGAAGCCCACTTAAATGAAACTGTGCCTAAGGTAGATTCCTTGGAGCAATTGAAAAACTGAGAGAGAAAGGCACAGATCCTATAGATAGTGTCCTATTTGCAAAGAGAAACTTTTCACCAGTTCTATTTCTCAAGGGTTTTTTAGTTTGTGTTTTGGGTTGGTTTGTTGTTTGGATGTTTTCTGGCTCTTATCTATAGCAGAGTTAAAAGCTAGCTAAGAAAGGTGAAGACAGTCTTCTGCACATAAAGCTGAACCTGCTTTTCTACCTCCCATAATCTTCTTAGACCTCCTGGGCCACAGCTGGCTGCTACATAGTCTGCATGTCTGACTTGGAATAAGGTGAAGAATGTGTTGGACTGGTACAAACCTTTTACCTCTATGTAAGTATGTTGCCTCACTAAAACATTATTGTTTCCTCCTCTTTGAGAGGAACTTTTCAACTGATAGATTAGCAAATAAAATACCTCTGGTACAGAAAGAGAATAAAAGTTGCTTTGGCAGAATGCTGTGCTGTTGATAGGTGATTTTTCTAAGTAAAGTACTTGCCTAGGGGTAATGGGCATCATTGGATACTGTTTTATTCCAGCTTAATGCCAGCCTTTGCAGACTAAAACAAGGCCCTTTGAATTCAGCAAGCCATTATTTAAAATAGAAAACAATTATCCTGTGTTCTGGCTAATGTCTGGTAAAAAATAATTTGATTAACCAAATATGAGAACGATAGGAAGTGTTGGTGTTGGCTTGTCCCAGTATTTTCCAAACAGTAGAGTACAGTAGTTATGCAATACATTTCCATGCAATAAAAGACTTTTTTTTTTTCATGTTGTAAAATGGACCATACTTATATTGTTATGGTAAATGTATAAGAGGGGGGTGCTGCTTTTCATTACCTTCATTTTTTATCCTCACATCTGGACAATTTCAGTGTGGCCAAAATTATTCCCACAAGCATAACTTTTGTTCTTTTCCTCATGGCTCCCTTACTCCTGGAGAACTCAGGTCCTTGTCATGCCTAGCAGTAGTGTGATTTGGAAGTTTTATATGAAGTATGTTCAAAATCAATGCTTTAACAAAAGCTGTGGGAAACAGAATGTGCTTATGATCCAAAAGGCAGAAAAGCAAAGGTGGGCCGTGGGCTGATTATGCAAAAAAACCCCCTTCTGCCACAGGTTTCAAAGCCATGTACCCTTCCATGCACACAGAAAAAGGAAAATAACGCCAGAATCGACCTAACACTTACCCAAAGTGAAAAAGCCCAAAAGATCAAGGAGTGAAAACCAGCACACTAAGGGTAAATGTTTCTAATTACTCTTATATCTTCTTCTGTTTAATATACAAACTGATATACTTCTTTATCTGCTGAAATAACATTTTTTCCTCTGCTGGCCTTTTTTTTTTTTTTTTTTTTTTATTTTTTTTTTTTATTTCTCTACCCTGAAACTCCCATTTATTTAGCTATGTTTATTCTTAGAGAATCTGTTTTGTTCTTTCCCTTCCTCAAGATGTGGAATGCTATTTCTATATACTAGTAAAAAGAAACAAAAAAAAAGTGTAATGCTCCCTAATTTTCTCCAAGAAAGAGTCAAGCAGCCACAATGCACTCTCCTAAGCCTGAGCCAAAAAGATGTACAGCTTCTTTAAAAGTCTGTCTCAGCAGCAGACCCTGCCAGCTCTCTGCCCATCACAGCCAAGGCAGTAAGTCCAGGACAGAGTGCTCTTGGAAGGGGCTTCTTTGCAGTTGGAAACTCTGGCAGGCTTTGAGCAGATCTTTTAGCTACAACTGTTTAAGATTATTTAGTGGCTTTTAAACACTGTTCATGCCCATTCCCAACAAGCCCACAGAACATCTGTGCAGTGTCTGCTAGCTGTGCTCAGGGAGTGTACCAACAATCCTGTATTGTTCTAAGCAAACATATATCAGTCCAGATTTTTTCCTGTGTCTTACTGTCCTCTTCAAACATTGAGGGGGTTGTGACCTTCATTGATTCAGGCATGGAAACTATAATAACAATACTGAGCAGTTATATTTGCTTTGGAAAAGGAATCTTATTGTTCTTCTCTTTTAAAGCTTAAACTAACAGTCAGCATGAATGTCATCTTTATAAAATGATAGGAAACCTACAGTGTCTGGTATTAATAAATGCCTCTGTGTTCAGTTTCTGAACAGGGTTGGGGCTGAAAGGAGAGAATGAAGTCCTCATGACAGAACTCAGGGGTAGTCTCTCTTGTGAGTATTTTTATGAGATGCAACTGCTACAGACGGGCATCATGTGCATCCCAAGGCAATCAGTTTTCTCAAGGGAATGCAGTGATAATTTATTCCTGACAGGAGAGGAGAACCCATAACGGTGGTCTGAACTGCCACTGTTGTTTGCTGAGTTAATCTGTGTCTCCTCTGAACTGTTGATGGTATGATCAGAGGAAGAATTCCTGCTGGGAATAGATGGGGAGAGATAACATCCTCACCAAAATCAGTGAGCCCTGCACTGCATCATAGTCAATCCCAAACACTGCTGAATTTTACTTTGCGTAGAATCATCCAATAGTCCTGAGGTGCAAGCAAGAAAGACTTTATAAGGATAAAGGTGACAGCAGAGAATTATGCACTGGATACCACTGTAGCTGTGGACTGCAATCACTTAGAAAGTTGATCTAATTTGCCACAGTATTTTTCATAGCTTACTTGCTGTTGTAATGAGTTGTAACTGAGGACAGTGGTGGAAGATTTGCCTTAAGGTTACTATGCAGGGCAGAGTCTCAAGAGAACCAGTTTTGGTTCATGGTTCCTCTTTAGTCCTTCTGCACGGATTCAAGAGAGTCACTTAATCTTTCCCAGCTCCTTTTCCTTGTCTTCAAAAGAATAACGTTTTCTGTCTGTTAAAGTTGTAAGCTCTTTAGTTCCAAAGTGTAACTGCATTATATGTTTATACTGCTGAAAATACATGTGGCTTTGATCTCAACAGTGGCTAACATGCAGTCATTAATAAAAACAGTATTAATTAAAAGTAAAGACCTCATTACCTTTTAATAGGGCTGTAATAGATAACAATGGCTGTACATACTGAATTCATGTAATTTTCACAATTG
Organism: Illadopsis cleaveri; assembly: GCA_013399915.1. Classification (NCBI taxonomy): domain Eukaryota; kingdom Metazoa; phylum Chordata; class Aves; order Passeriformes; family Timaliidae; genus Illadopsis; species Illadopsis cleaveri. The sequence continues at coordinate 367,286 of VXBB01007283.1, read as the reverse complement.
TAGGGAATGATTTTGGCTGGAAACAACTCAAACAAGCAGTGCCAGCAGCTGTGAGGTCAGGAATAACTGCTGGGTTTTATTTTTCTCTCTTGGTGTTCTTACAGTTCAGTCAGTAAAAGGAGGTGAGAAGCATACAGAAAGTTCTGATGGTGTCCAGCACTACTTTTCTGAAGCTGATCTTTGTTGGTAAGCAGACATAGCCCAGACTTGCTGCTTTTACATGGTCCTAGGAATAAATGGATCAAAACAGGTTGTGTCACAGTAAAGTCAAACGATTTGTAGCCATTATGCTTTAAATCTTGTTTTCTTTTGCAAATCCCTCCCAGAGCTAATTTGCACAACCTACCCATCATATTCAAGCCCCAGAGTGTGTAAAAGTGAAGGCCCAGTGTGCACCTAGTTTCTGTATGAAAATGGGTTTTTCTGGATAATATTTCATATAAGCACAGTTGTCAGGAGGCCAAAAACCTGTGTACATCAATGGATGCCAGTCCTGGAAATGAGTTCCCCTTTCAGCTCTGAACACAGGCTTTACAGAAAGGCCTTGCCATTGTAATAGCAAGCAGGGAGAGACAAGGAACAATGCTGCCTTGCTAACAGACTCAGAACTTATGTAAGAGGAGGACCTGTACAAGAAGTTGTACAACTTTGACGCAAGCCTTGAAGAGTGCATTGTGACTGCTTGCGTCTTTCTGGGAGACCATTGGGAAGAATCACAGCTATTTTGATTTTTTTTTTCACAACCCCAGAATAAGTAGTCACTCTTTACTGTGCTGTCCAAGACTTTTAGATCAGTCCAAGACTTTTAAATTAGTCATCTTCTTTCTGATATTTGGCTAATCCGGGTTAAAGAAGTCAATACCTTATACAGATTATTTATGCTTGAAGACTTGGCAGACACAAAATGTCTTGAACACAAAATATCAGAAGAGTGTCTTAAAACAAAAAAAGTGTGTTTTTTTAAATTTTAAAAATGTATGTATAAGTTTTTCAGTTTTCCTTCTGACTTATGAGTCTTCTGTGTTGTTTTTGCAGACTTCTGCCTGCAATCAGATATGTAAAGCAAAAATATTTCAGATCTCCGCATCTAACTGCATTAGAGCTTGTTAATGCCTTAAACTCAAGAACTAACCAGCTGGACTATGTAGGGAGATCATGTGTCTGATGGAGCCCATGTTTTGGATACAAAAATTCATGAATTTAAAGAAATTCTAAATTCTCTAACTGCTCTGCTCCCATCAAATAAAATTTCTGCCTGTGAGTGATGACACAACCACTCTGTAAGCAATGGATTACAAACATATGGAAATAAACAGCCAGTTTGCCACAATTTTTACCTTCAGTTTGGTGCTCAATAATCTTGGGGTTTGGTTCACAGCTTATGCTGTGCCCTCTGTCTCTTCCTTTTGATTCTGTGATCTCTCTTTTAAGGTGATGTCAACAGGTTTAATCATTATATTACTAGTGTTGGGCAGATGACAATAACAAAACCAGTACATTACAAGCTTTTTAGGAAGAGGAAAAAAATAAAAACCATCAACTACCAAGGACAAGGAAGGTAATGAACAGAAAAAGATGTCCAGACACACTTCCACTTACACAAACTCATAAAGAGCACTGCAATTGAGGCTGATGCAGTGATGAGAATCCTCACTATATACCAGGGAAAAAAGAAATGCATGACCAGAACTGGCATATAGTAAATCCCAGCTTTGCATGAGGAAGAAGGAGATAGCAGGTGCCATCAAGAAACATCATCATCAGCAGCATCATCATCACCTGGGTAAGTTCACAAGCCTCATGAATAGAAGTCTGAAAATGAGTTGAGTTGTGTGTTTGTTTTGGTTTTGTTTTTGTTTTTCCTGGAGGATTACTGACCTCTTCCCTGATGATTCAAATTCCTGCTCTTAGTCTGCTAAACAGGAATGTTGTTATGAACAACCCTGAGTATGGACAGGCTTGTGCCTGCATAATCAGATTAGCAGTACCAGGAATGATCTGTAACCCATATAAAGATATATTTTGGCTACTTCTTGCACTCTGAGATACTTTGGTCTTCTGTTTGATCTGTACCCCAGACCAACACCTGAGGTGAGGAGGAGAGTCCTGCTGTGACATGGTCATACCCTGTTCCTGTATCTCTCAGAAGAATTCCCACATGGTTTGTTTGTGCTCAGAAATGCCACAAATCTCCTTTCAGTGCCTCAAAGCACCCAGATGTGGCAAAGGGGATGATTTGGAACCTAATTCCTTTGTGAACCACTGCAGAATGGGAACTAGCCTTGCTGCAGCTGTGTTCTCATACAAGATTTCCTGGCATGTGAACAACACTGACATTTCTTGTGGCTTCATTTTAGACTTTTTGCAGAGGAGGCAAAGTCACCAGCTCCTTGAAAGGAGAAGAAAGAACACAGAGCCAAGCTCTTAGTGAAAATTAACAGTGCTGTATAAAGTCACTATTTAATACTCTGTTATGCTGTATCCATGAGTCTGAGAGAAGCTGCCAAAATGTGGAGTGTGAAATAGGATTTTTCTTCTATTTCATAGGAGGCATGTCTAAATACACAGAAAGAAGGGCTGAGCACATATGGATATGACATCTGGGTGGTCAAAGAGAAGCTATCTGTAGACTGGACTTCCTTCAGGAGCTGACACCTGAGGACAAGGAGAAGCCTTAGCACCCATCAGTTGTTTCAAACAGTAAGGCACAGCATAATAGAATTTTGGACTTGCCTACCCCAATGACTATCGGCAAATTCATGTGGTCACTATCACACCCAAAGTAAATTTTATTATATTTAAGCATAAGGCCAAATGAACCCCCTAATTATTACTACATTCATTTACACAGGAATCATGTCAGTCCAGCTAAATGTGTGAACATTTGGCCACTGTCTCTGCTTCCTTTTTGATGCAGAAGTTTCTGGCCTTATTCCCAAACACTCCAGCAGAGCCATCAAAACAGCAGCAGGGGACAATTTGGCAGAGTGAGACCATGTGGCTGGGAGTCTGGAGACCTAGGTTCTGCTCTGGGCTTTATCACAGATTTCCTGTGGACATGAGATGAATTCACTTAATCTCACACTCCCTTAGTTTCCTCTTTTGCAGAAGAAGGATGATAATAATCACCCACTTAGCAGAGGAGTTGTGAAGGCAATTAATGTTTCTAAAGCCTGTCGATGTCCATAAGTGTAACCACTAAATAAGCAAAATATATTACAACTATTATTTATTTTACTATGTGAATATTGCCAAAGCCTGTAAATTTCCCTTGGAGTCTGCAGATGAATTAGCTGTTCTGCTAAATACTTAAGTGAGAAAGAAGCTATGGCCAAGGAAACTATTGCATCCTGCTTGAAGGAAGTAGCTAATGAATGAACAGTTCACTCTGGAAAGGTAGAATTTGGATTTGAAATCCAGACATTTGGGGTTCACAGGTCACTGCCTGTGAGCAAGCTGTTGGTTAGACCAATGACCCACTCTGGTCCTTTCCAACCTTACCTATTTTGTGATTCTCTGATTATGTGATGTAGGAACCAACGATTATTTTCAAAGACTCCATCATTTACTGATGTGCAGCTTGCTAACTTGAAAAATAAATACTAGACTTGACTAACTAATCCAATGTGTTATAGATTTCCCAAGGTCTGATAACAACATACAGTAGAAGTACTTAAGTCAAAATCTAAACATTTTTCCACTATGTAATAATTGTTTTCACAAAACTGTCCTTTTAAAATGAAGTACAATCATGATTTGATATATACTAAAAAAACCCAGTGAATATTTTACCTTCATAAAAATAAATAATTTTCAATTCTCATTACTTCATTATCATGACTGCTGCAGAATCTTATGGATTATTTCTGCTGATAACAATTTTAATTTAATATATTTATTATATAATAATATAAATATCTAAATGATAGAACCATTTAACATGATGGGAATTTAAATATCTCTTGCCACAAATATTTTGTCAGATGTTCTTTTCTGATGTGACCAGGGGCATGAACCAGTATTACTGTATTACTCACACATGCAAAACACTCAGAACTTCTCTAGATCAGATAGTGTACCTGAACATCATGAAGCAGAAAGCTTTAACATCTACTAAACACTCATATGAATATTAAAAGTTCCCAGCATTTCACAGACATTGAAGTTTCCTGCTTTGCATTATACAGGTACACCAATCTACTTATTAAAAGACCAAAAAACAAGAGATTTGGAATTTAAACATTTTTAAATACATAGAGACAACCTGTTCCAAATTCAGAAGTAGGCTGGGGACCCACTGGCCTGGGACAAGATACAGAAAATCAATGCTGTTGCATTTTTTCAAGCCTGTGTTTAATATGTTACAACCCCTATTTAACATCTCTTTTGGAGCTTTGTCTATTCTGCTTTTCTGTTTTAAAATTTCTGTGAAATGTTTTTCTGTGTGATTGCCCTTACAGACTATAGGAATCACAGGACAAAACTGAATGCAACCCCTCATCTCATCCTGGATTAAAACTGTGTTCCAACATTTTAAAAAAAATATTCAATCAAGGCATTATATACGTAATAGCAGACCAGATTAAATCATGAGTATCCAACTGGCTAGACCACATTGATATTACTGTTGTGTACACAAATATAGAGGATTTCTAATCAATAAGAAAATTTTGTAAGAAAGAAATACAAAGACCTTAAAACAGCACAGAAAACCAAGCCAACAAGAGAATGGGTCATAAAGATGGAAGTCCTTATTTAATTTAGTTTATGTTAAATTTTAATAACCTTGCAGAGACAATAATCTGAAGTTCATGATTCCAATACTCACATATTCTGTACAGTATTGACTGTCATGGGTCCAACTTCATGCCTGACTGGAAATGTAAAATACATTCTGACAATCCTTACTTCCATGTAATGAAATAAATGGGTTCTTTTCTTTCTCTTCCCGGTCCAATTCCCACTACCTCACCTTAGTGTGGAATTCCATGCTTGAAATGAGCTTTGCTTCCAAGGTATCAATCCAGCAAAAGCTGGAAACTTCCAGTAGATGATATTCAGCATTTCTTACCACAAATAAATGGATTAATAAATTCAATGCTGTCTGCGCAAAGTCAAGGAGAAGATCAAAAGGGATGTTTCTTCCACCCTTAACACACAAGTGACAGATATTCTTATATGTACAGTCAATGAAAGAAATTGCATTCCATAATCAAGTTGCTTTCACTTAGCCCCACATCAAGAAATAGTAGTGAGTAATCACACTGTAAATTGCCTTAAGCAAATTTAAAATAAGATTCCTCCTTCATCCAGTATCCCCTGTACATTGCATTGCATTGCATTGCATTGCTATCTCAGAAGAACTTCGGAGATCTACTTCAGAGATTTGTTTCTGCAGAAATAAATTGTGATCTTTGGTCTGATAGTTTATCATCCCGCAGATTTACATATGCTTCAATCAATAATTCGGGCAGAGAGACGCTTACGTGATCAGATTCTGATCTAACAGGTGTTAAAAATGATGGAAACTCTGTACTTAATAATTTGGTTGCCTTTCTTTTTGGCATGGCATAATAAATGCAACTAATGGATACTGCTGTATTCCTTTTGCAAACACTTTCCCACCTTCCACTGACCATGTAGGCCTGGTTTCACCATCACTTTGTGTCAACAAAAAGGAAAGATTATTTTCCATGGACCCAGAACCAAAAAGATTTTTCAGTGGAAACTTCTCTGAATTCTTCTTGCAGAGCCTCTGCATTTAATGAGAGAGCAATGAAAGATCTGCACTCACTGGTCTCCGAGTATTTGGGAGTGGAATTATCCTGTACAAAGAGAGACTGCCTGCAGCTGTCAGAGCAGAGCTCAGAGAAATATGCCAACATTTTCACAGTGCAAGAGCAGATGTGGTTGAAATTGTTGACACGAAGCAAGGGCACTAGGTCAAATGCAGATTTTCCATATCAGTTTTTTTAAATGTCTTTTCCTATTAAGGCAAGGATGGTACTTGGCCAGGGAATTCAACACAAATTTTATGAAAGGCATAATTGGTCAGGAAACAGAAGCTGGTGTAATGTATTCCAGCTCGTAACAATACTACCTCATGAATAACGCTTTGGTTTATTTTTATTTCGCTTTTTAAATGTTATGAATATGTAGTACAATGCCTACTCTCAGTCTTATGAATGCATGTAAACACTCATTAATGTTAGCAGGAAATGTGTATGATTTTCAAAGGAAATGTAGACTTTTCTTTCTCCCTCCACACCCTATTTTGCTAGGCAGAGTTCAAGGGGAAAACCCTAGAGGCATCCTGCTTGGACTGGTGGTTTTGATCAGGACCATTTTGCTTCGTATGCTGTTTTACAGAAGAAATTTCATCTCATCTTTCCTACAGAAATACGAGATGAGAGTCTTGGTCAACAGAGCCATGTACTGGGCTGAGCAGGACGCCAGCACATTCACAGTCCTGAACACTGGCAACCACAAAGAGAAGTAGACAGATCCCTAGAGGGAGAAGGCTAGGTTAAAAAATCACCTTGGGAAAAAAAAAAAAGAAATCATTTATCATCCCCTTCCCTCTTTCTGATTCTCAAAGGTGTACAGGAGTCCCAAATTTCTCAGTATGATGTGAGGCTTTTCTAGAAACCCAACTTTTCAAATGAAAACTGAGATTGCCTTTTAATCCTAGAGCTGGGAGACATGAAACAATAAGGCAAGCATCAAATGTTGTGAGATTCATCATAACATCTCAAGATTTGGCAAGGCTGCATCCCAGTTTATGGCTGAGAGAACTCATATCCCCAGCAAGTGTTATTTGCTGCTGAGCACTGCATTCCTGGGTCCTGCTGCTCCAGGACACTGCCTGAAGTCAGCCGGGCTCCACTTGCGTGATACCGGATCAGCCAGTGGTGAACCAGACCCCAACTTTTATTGACTTTTCAGGCAGTCTGCCACTTGGCAGGAGAACTTAGATTCAAAACATGAAAGCCGTTTTTTAAAGCATGAAGGATTCACTGGTAACAGCAACTGGAAAGCTGAAATTGAAACCAAAAAGACACAGTACCACATTACCAATTCCCTGAGCCATCTTGTCCCCTTTACTGCTTTTTTAATCTCTGTGCACTGATCACTATATCCTTTTTGGCTTGGACTAGAAAATGGCAGTTAATGTTCCAGATTTTTTTTTTAATTATTATTTCATAGTAGTAATATTTTAGTCATGCAGTCTTATTTTCTCACAGAACGGGATGGAGCTGTTTTTACTTTTTCAATACTCCAAACTATTTTGAATATTTTCAATATTTTTAACTACTGGACAAGTGACAAATATTAGAACTATGAGCTGAATTGAGTAGCTTTTGCCAGACAGATTAAATCTCCTGAGAATTTTTTTTGCTCCATTCATGGACAAGCAACCAACCATTATTTGCTGGAGTCTGTATGTGCACAGTTAAATTTTGGGTTTTGACAAATATTCATGTTTGTGACTTGGGCATTTTCCTTCAGAAAATTTTGTCAGTAAAATTCTGTTGCTCCAGAAAGCAAAATGGAAGTGCAAAAACATTGGGGAAGAAAACAAAATTAGCATTTTTATTGCAAATTATGTCTACCCTACTAGAAAAATAAAACCTTTCCCAACAAGAAGAGTTTCTTTATTCTTGTTTTGAACGTCTTCAAAAGAGGGTATATTACACACCCAAGCACATACCATAATCTACAGTAGATTTTTAGATTTTTTTCAATTTTTTTCACTGCAAGTTCCTCATGGTAGAAGTGAGTCTTCCTTTATGTGCAGTTTGTTTCAATGAATTCCAGGTTTTCAACAACAGATATTTGTTTAGGTGTGGTGGCTCACTGTTCACAACCCCTGTGAAGTGAGTTTGGTGCTTCCACTAAACTTTACTGAGGATAAGCCCAATAAAACAACATGTTGTGTTAGTGAGCAGAGTTCCTTGCTTCTATAATGGAGAGACCAGGTTTTAAATAGTGAGGAAGGCTTAGTCAGAAGTGCTTAAGACAGGCCAACAAAATAACATGGGGTTTCTGAGCTGCCTGTGGTTTGTCTTTCCAGAGGTAAAAAGAGAAGTTGCAATAATGCTCTCACTAATACCATCAAATGGATACTTGTGGTATTTTACTTTTTTTTTTTTTGGTCCTTTTTTTTTTTTTGTCCACCATTTGGGATAAAAACCCCAGTGACAAGCCCAGTGAGTGTTTTTCTCTTGGCCCTGTGTTCTCTGATTTGTCATGTAAAAAAGTGACCCATTAGTTAGAAATAACAACCAGGAGTATGCCCTTTTCAGATCATTGCTCCGTGCTGAGAAAAATCTGAGGTTGGTGGATGAGTTACTCATGGGGAAGGCAATTAAAGAGATAAATATGATTGAAGACATGCAATACATTGAATGCCTGTAGGGAGAACAAGATTGAAATTCTCTAAACCTCCCGTCCTAAATTCTCACTGTGACATCACTCTGAAATAAAATATGGAAACCAGAATATAAACATTTCAGATGTTTCCACTGATTCAGACAGAACTGAAATAAGCTTTTAAGATGCTATAAAAGGTGAAAGTATCAGAAGCTACTTGTTCATTACTTGTTAATAATTTTTTATTATTATTATTATTGATTCCTCTCAGTCAAGTATAATGTCTAAATCTGTATCTGTGTATCTGCAGATGGAAGGGGTCACAACCTGCTGAAGGCTCAGGCAAAATAGTGCATTAGTAGTGCTGAGTAAAATAAAGCAAAAGAGCTGCCCAAGACTGAAAATCAGTATCTAAAAATAACTTAAGAAAATAAATTTTAATTTCAAGGAGCTCCAGTCTGGGGTATGGCAAAGAGCCTGAGGTCTGATTGTTGGTCTGATGGCAAATTTCTTGTGGAGCTGGGAGATGAAAGCAGATAATGTTTATGTGGCATATCTGACCCCCTGTATGCCAATCTCGTTTTATTCAGTGGAACATTCCTTTCCTCTAGAATTTGCCTTATGTATTTAGATAGCAAAGTTTGCAAGGTCCATGACTATTTCTTGTGAAGCCTGTGTTTATGCAATTGCAAGCATGTTGAGGGCTCTAAGAATTAATATACAATATAACAAAATAATAGAAGGTCTCATGAAGTTCAAGGCCTTCAAAGGCCTTGAAGAGTATGGAGATAATTTTTATGGTTTTGGTTGGGTTTTTTTTGTTTGGTTGGGGGTTTTTTGTTTTTGTTTTTGTTGTTTTTAGCTTTTGGTCCATAATCTTTCATATCTCACTGGCAATATAATAGACAATCTAAGAAACAGGTCATAGTGGAAAAGAGCAAAAAGAGCAGAAATTTATCAAAGTACCATTTCAGGCAACTGAGGGAAAGTATTCTTTTCACCCTTTACTCTGGGCACGTTCTACACGCTTTTTACATAATCATTTCATTACTTGCATCACACACTGCAGAATAAGAAGGAAAAGAAAAGACTATTTATGAGGCAGTAGTCTCCAAAATTAAGAAACTTTTCTGTTTTCAGAGAAGTTCAGAGACAAGGTAGGTGCCAGTTTTTTAAGAGCTCATTGACTTTCCTAGATATTCTATCTCATTAATAGATCAAGACAATTGTTCTAAATTTAACTGATTGGGAAACAGGAAGAAAGTGGACTGAATACATTGTATGAAGGGCTATAATCTGAAAAGGCTACAAAAGGGCATTTTCTAGCTGAACATTTGCAGCACTGTTTTTAACAACTCTGGCTCTTTAGAATGCACAAAGAAGCAGATAACAAAGCCTGGAGGCTAAAACATTCCCATTTCCATTACTGTATCACTGGCCAACACATGATGAAATTCAATTTGTACCCTAGACAGAGGAAAATAAATCCATTAAGATGATGATAAAGCAACTGCCAAGGTACAACAGTTTGTGATATGGATGCTTGTTGTTACACCAAATCCAGAACATCACAGCCTTTCAGTTCCCATTTCTGCCCATTAATTTACATGATAAAGTCAGTGGTAATTGAATGCACTATTTTAAGTGAAACAATTACCAAAGAAAGCCCAAGAAACAACTTATTTTTTATGGGATTAAGCTGTTGACTGAAATATAGAAAGGGAAAAGTAAAAGTAGTGGTAAACCTGGCTGAAAGACTTGTTTACATCTCTGCAATTTCCTGTGTTTCATCTGGTTATGAACTCCAGAGACTGAACTATTCCTTTGGGCCTCAACATGTTTCTAAGTTTTCCTTCTGTTCCCAAATATCTTAATTTAATGGCTAGTGTAAGTTTTCTTAGTGCTTTTAGATTTAAAAACACAAGTTTTACCATTTTTCTGTTAATTTTAGCGGCTTAAACAAGAAATTAAGACACCAAGGATTCCTGATTCCTTCCTAAGTGCCTGTATCCCATTTGTGTGGTTACATGACATTCAGTGCTGCTGCAAATTTAATCCACAGTCAAGCAATAGGTTGTTTCTTCATGTATAATTTATATTGTATAATTTGTATGTCCCACAGCTCTTTCAGAGTGTCTCTGTCTCCAGTTTGTAGGAGGGCTTGTCTTTTATACCATCCTTCCTCTGGAGCTGGTGAATGATTCCTGTGCTTTTTCACTAACTATGAGGAAAAGTGTCTGGTATCTCATAGTGAAGAGGAGATTGTCTCAGTCCTGAGAGCATTTAGGTATAAACTAAATACCTAAGCACCCAGCCAGAGGTGAGCTTTCAAAGAATGAAGGATTGAATTATATACTCTGTGTCACAAAAAGAGTAATCAAGAGGGCCTGTCTACTCAATCTGCTAGTCTTTCCTTCCTGCCTGCCTTCCTGTCTTCTTGCCTTCCTGCCTCCTTTCTCTGCCTTGTTCTCGCTCTCTTTTTCTTTCTGAATAATGAATTCAAACATTAATTTTATATAATATTTTCTTGTCAACTTATTCAGTACATTAGGCTGCTTCATTTACCAGTTATTGATTATTTTCTGGCTCCATAGTGAAGATAAAATAATCTGACATTAATGAAAAGAATTCAGCACACAGAAAATCTGTCCAGTACCCCTTTTCTGTGTGCTGTAATGCTTTCACACACACTGAATATAGCTAACTGCATTTGCCCTCTTCTGCTACAAAGCAGTGACAAAAGTAGAATGTTTCTCATAAGAAGAACTGACAACAGTCTCCCTTGTTTTTGAGTTTCTTCAAGCACTCTGTTGTTTTGGTACAGCTAATTTTTGGGATTGCTACTCTTAAACATCTCTTCTAGTATGCCAGGTGTGAGAGCACATATTGTAACCATATTTGCATGTGGGAGAATGTGTCTTAGTGGACCAAAGATTGCTTCCAAATCTTTCTCACAACTGAGTTCTCCCTGAGGCCCTCCTACTCAAATATAACAATTAAACTTTTTCGTTTTTCAAATTTTCACGGCTGTTGAACACTGGGAAATTCCTTTGACTCTCTGGGTAATGTGCGACTTAGGTCAGTTATTTTTAAATTTGTAAAATGAATTTGTGACACTGAATATTAAGTATTGAGCTTCAAAACTTATTTCAAATCTTTATTTGAGGGAAATCACAAACTGCGTGTTGCTGTTAATAAAACGTGAGACAATCTTTGCATAAAGCCAAGCACTTAGTTAATCCCTGGGCAGGCAGTGTGAAACACAGTGTGTGCTGACTACATAGCCTGGAACATCATCCCCTTACCAAGCTCAACCCGGAATTAAGGTCAGCTTGAGAACTAGGTATTAAACAGAGAATGCAGATGCTCTAAATGGAAAGTTTACAGTTGTAACAGACTGCACTGAAAACCCTGGAGATTTTTACTTCACCTATTGACTTAAGCATTACAAATCTCCACAGTCCCCACATCCTTTTTCAAAGAAGCATCTGTTTCTCATGGTTCATTGAGGTATTAACCATTTCAGGCACCAGGTGGTTTTTATGATCAGATTTAATGCCTGACCCTACAGCCCTTACTTGAAGACTATTATACTGTGCAAAGTAGCTTTAATAACAATGAGAGGGAGAGGAGGGAAATGGCTTGTTTATTGTCCATCCATGTCTTTGATATCATCTGGAACTGATTAGACAAAACCTGTAGCTTGTTTGCATCAACCCCAATCAGCTTTGCACACCCAGCTTGAGATGTGAAAGTCTGGCTGAGTTTCTCCCTGCCATGCAAAGCTGCAGAAGCTCAAAGACTAAGGTCTGAAGGTTCACCTGTAGAACCCACTGCAGGATGTCAGCAGAGACACCAGTCTTGCCTGTGACACCCAACCTGGCTGCCATGAATTATGGAGCCGCCTCCACAAACTGCTGCTGCTCAGGAGGAGAACAGGGGTAGGAGGTGTCATGTGCCAGCTGCTCCTCTGGCCTCTGAAAGCTGGTTCCAGAAAAACTTACTGTTTTTATGACCTTCTTTAAAACTCTTCCACTCCTTGTTTGCTCTGGGTGAGGGCTTGCTCAGCTTGCCCAGTTGCTGGTAACCTACCTCATGTCGCTTCAGTGTTTCAGCTTTCCCAAGGGGGGTTGGCTTTGTAAAGGACTCAAGACGTGCTCTTTCTCTGTAGGTGAGGAGCAGAGGATGGATCTTGCACCCTAGATCTCAGAATCCTCATGATTGATGCACCACCACAAGACTTTCAGATGTACAGTGTCAAGGCAATGCCCAAAGAGTAAAATGAAGTGTATGAATTCTGGCCTGTGCATTTTAAGTCGTTTTCTTTGTCTTCCAAAAGTTCCTTAGGTTTGAATGGAAATTATGGAGTCATATTTTCCATGGGTATCCTTTGAGATTTGTGGGTTTTTTGTTTTTCTTTAGGACTCATATATCCACTCCTAATTCAATTCTGTAGGCTCAGCAGGGACTGCAGTTTTATCAACATAGATTATCTTCCTAAAAAGAGGCAGGGCCTTGGTGAGACAAGCAGGGGAAGCCTGTCTCTGTAATGATTGTGCTTTGGATAATAAAGAGGAATTATATCCCAAATGATAGCTATCAGCCTGACAATATTCAAACCCACTGGAAATGAATGGACAAATTAGAACAAAACAGTTATTTTCCTTTAAAGTTATTTATCTAAACGTTTTTCATGGTACATGATACAACAGTTCAGTGAAAGTTCAGTTTTCAACCCCCAACATTTGCTGTATTTCAAAAACTGAAGGCATGAATAGTATTTTCCTCCTGACCAGTATAGCATTTTCTCTTGTTTGGGCAGGGCCCAAGTACTGGCAGTGAATAGATGAGTCCTTGCGACTTCCATGCTCTGTGCTAGAAACTGGTGAAACACACTGGGGTAGAGAGGTAAGAAACTTGTGGAAGCCAAGAATTTAAACCAGTGAGATGTGAAAAGGCAATACAGGGCATCTGGGAAGAGGCCCAACCCAGGTAAGAAGGGGAAGACTGCTCTTCTGTCTGCAGCTGAGGACTTTATGTTCTCCACCTTATTCCTTTTTTAACTTGCAGTGTCTCTTTAATCTGAAAAACAAAAAATGGAAGGTGATTTACAAAAGTTATTCTTGTTGCTTAGGAAGAATGTTAAGAGCTCTGTTGCTCTTAGTACATGAAAGCTACTTGAAGAGGCCAACTGCTTTGTCGTGTGAAAGTGTGTTCCGCTCAGAGGGGAAATTGTTGTGTTTTCTAGGAAAGAGATTGTATCCTAATGATGTTTAGAGAAAGAAAGGAAACTGGCAAAAAGCAAAATATAGCCTAAGAGTAAATGACAGGCCTTGTGGTTTTGTTACAGTAGTTCCTTGTTAAACTAAGTTCTTCCAGAAAATTATGTTTTGTTGGGGATTGTGAAATGTCTGACTTAATGAGAAACAAGCATGGTGCCAGGGGCCCTACACAGACACTAACCAGTGAACAATGTCTTTTACCAACAACACCAACATCAACTCAAATGCAGGCAGTTCCAGGAGGGCAGGGGAGAGAGTCTGTTGAAAACCAGAAAATATGATGGAGCAGTGGGGGAACACTACAGGCAATATAATTAGGTTTAGTTTTGTTTAGTGTCTTTAGTTGATTTTTCTTTTAGTTCTGCCTTCTTATACTTGGTTCAGAGGATTGAAACATCTCTTAGTTTGGGGAGAAACAATAAGATTTCTTAAAGAGTTATAGAATTTTCAGAAATTCTGCTGTCAATGTCTGATAAAGAAGCCAATCTATATTAGAATACATATAATTATTTGTTTTGATGAAACTCACAAAGCATGTAACAATTACAGAGGGAGGAAAATAACAGATAGGAAGGAACACAAAATGTCAGAGTGTTTGGGTTCCTAAGCCAATCCATACTAAGATTAAGATCAAGACCAAACTGAATTTCAACTGTAGAGAAAATATATAAAGCAATAAGAGAAAACGGTAAAGCTGATACAGGAAGTAAAAATGGGCACCTGAAAGATCTTGAATGTCAGAGCCAGAAAAAAACCCCTGATCTAAATACCGGAAAAAAACAAGAAGTATGAAGAGGAAGGCAACATGGCATCAGTAGGTAGCACAAAAAAAAAATAGTTTGGACTCCAAAAATGTTCATGCTAAAAAGTAGCTGATAATGTGTCATCTAGAAAACAGTTAAAAACAAAGAACAGAGAATATAGCTGTAGGTATAATAAAACTGAGCTGTGACTACAGATTTCAGTGAATTTTTCTTGTCACAAACCATATCAAACCTATTCATGAGGGGATGTCTTTTTCAGCACAAGTGGGAAGATCTGCATTTATATCTAAAAACTTAATTGGCATGAATTTTTCTCTATTATGGGAATGAGAACTTCAGTGAATTCTGCATCCATAAAAATTCAATAGAGAGGAAAATCACAATGAATATACTGCCAATGTTTTTCTGAATATAACAGTATTGTAATAAACATCAGGATATAAACCCACAATATAAATAGCAAATATAATTTATGTTGACATATAGTAAATCTATATATTAGTACTTAGGGAGTGTAACTTTTAATACAGATAATGATATTTTTAACATAACAGCAGGTTGGCACACAGAAGTGTTTGCAAACCCTTTGATTTTGCATATTACTAGATGCTAATTTATTTATGTGCCAATGGTGACAGCAACTGCAAATCAAACTCTCACATTTCAAGGCGTGACAGGCCTCAGTTTGGGCTGCTAGTCGAAACACGTTTCCTGCAGACTAGGAAAATGCCACCACGTGTTAGCAGTCTCAGTCACTAGCTACCTGATCCCAGGCATGGACTGTAAAATTACAGCCAACTTGGTAATTGAGGCTGAACCTGCTGAGGGGTCACTACCCAGCTGCACAATCCCAGCCAGGATTGGTGGGAGTGTAGGAGAAGTGCTCCGTCTCTAACCCTGCTCCGTGATACAATGCAGAGGGCTCACGGTGCAGAGCAGGTTTTTATGGCTTCATGAAAACACTATGTGGGAAAAGTGTGGTTCCCAATGACCTTTCTAACGTTATTGACCACTGGGATTTACCAGCTGCTCTTTCCTCTCAGATTCGAGGGCTATAATTATGAGTGGCTGTAAAAGATGCACCAGGAGAGCGGCAGAAGTTCAAATGGGGGTCTCGAGACGCCTGTCCCAGGAGAAGAGCACTGCTTGGGGCAGTACAGTACAGTACTTCAATTTATGCACTTGAGAATTAGTAGAAGTACAATGAGAAGGATGACAAACCATATCGATTTTACAGGGTTAGGAGGTGTGGAGACTTCAGCAAAGCATCCAAGCATTCCTTGGATTTATGAATCAGTAGGTAGCACATTGATGTTTATTATACACACATGCTCCTATTTCAGAGCATCAAACAAACACATCTTCCTACATCCTCAGTAAAAATGGTTTTGAAAGTTCCTTCAGTACTTCTATTGTATATTT
Source organism: Illadopsis cleaveri (assembly GCA_013399915.1). Lineage (NCBI taxonomy): Eukaryota > Metazoa > Chordata > Aves > Passeriformes > Timaliidae > Illadopsis > Illadopsis cleaveri. The sequence continues at coordinate 351,445 of VXBB01007283.1, read as the reverse complement.
GTAAGGAAAAAAAATAAAGAACCTGTTTTGGGTTTATTGCTGTTTGTGGCTTGCTGGGACTATAGAATTGCAATATAGAGGCATTGCTAGAAAAGGACAAAGGACCCTTGTGCAGAATCTGCCTTTATTTTGCTCAGTTAAACTTTCCCAGTCAATACCTTGCTTTCCTTAGCATCAAAATTCATTGATTTACAGAAACTACAATCCCTTTCAATGCTTTCATAAATCTGCAATCATGACTAGGAATTCATGAGGCAATCAGTTGTGGCTGTTTGTTTCAGACAATCTTTCTGTCCACCATTATGCAGATTATTTTACCTCCTTAAATAGCTCACATTCAACCTCTATAAAATGCAGAAAACTTTTCAACTCTTGTTGAAAAAGATGTGTGTTTGTTAAGTGCTTGATGATTTTTTATATTTCTTGGGAACCCTGACCATTTTAATGAGCTACGAAGTGGTGAAGATTTGTGTGTTGCCCAAAGCCAAGCTGTTTAATTTAAGGTTTTCCTATAGCTTATGCACAGATTTGAAATATGTTCTGGGTTATTTGTTGTTGTTGGGCTTGGGGTTTTTTTTCCACTTCTGGCTCCACTCCTTTTAAAGCTTAGTGCTAAAGTTTCCCCAGGCAGCATTTTCCAAAACAGCTCAATTTGTTGGTGTCATAGGCTTGCTCAGCACACACAAGACACATTATTCCTTATTTATTTTGAGTTCCAGTATAAACACATTTGCAGCATTAGGACCAGCTCCCTTTTGCATGCCTGTGATTTCTGTTTGGTGAGTGCCAAGCTGCTTCTGTAAACCTAAGGGTGTAGCCAGAATCCACTTTGGGTGGCTTTAGAAACCCAGTCTGCCATTCACCTTATGTCTAACAATATTAGGTAATATAATTCATGTTTGCAGCAGAAGATTCTATGTATGCTCACATACTTTCACTTCAGCTGAAAGAGGGGAAAAAAAAATGGTCCTGGGGTCATTAAAAAGAGATGCTTGAGATGAAAATGGCATGGGAGGTCATTAATTCTGCATTAACACTTGGACATGAATCCAGGTAGAAGTTACTGCAGACACCACAAGCACAGACATTCTGCCTGCTGTTTTCTTGTGTACATCTACCTCTTCTCCATGTCTGGCTGTAGCACCATCAGAGCAGGCAAGTTCGTTAATGTACTAACAATGCATAGCTCATTGACACTGCACACCAGTTTAGAAGGCAAACTGGTATTTGGGGGGCTTTTTTTGTGTATTGGAGGGAAAATAGGTAGAGAAGATTCCTCGTGTGATGCAGTGTCCATTGATTTAGAGATTGGATGTTTGCTCTTCCAAAATGTTTGCCATCAGCACTGCATAATGTAGCCCACAGTCTGTGCTATGACTGTCAAGCCGCTCAGGACAAAAAACCAAAGAGGTTTTCTAAGGTGAGGAAATTGCTCAGTTTTGTACTTGACTTTGCAGGACACTACTGGATGCTTAAAGGTTTCCTTCTTCATATCTTTCCTGAGAAAGAGGTCCAAGGAGGCACACAGGCTCTGGAATATTTCAGCAGGTGTTTTCTACGCTTAGGTAGTAACGTAATAGGGGATTAGAAAGACACTTAATATGTGTTCGGGCCAGAATTTCAGCTGGCCTGAAGAGATATATTTCCACTGAAGTCAAGAATCTGGCCTTATACTATCTAAGCACTTGAAATCTTCAAGACTTGGCTGCAGACCTTGAGAACAAGCTTTGTTGCAAGACTTTCAGCATTGAATGCTTGCACTTGGACCACAAAATATCCTTTCGTACAGTATTTTGGCACTTTACTTTCTGGTTTGGGCCAGAATCGAGATGTACATGAACATGGAAAATAAATTTTAAAGCAATGGAAATGTTCAAATGGAAACTTCAGATGGGTCTGTGTTAATGTTTAGTTTGAGGGAAAACTTCTGATCATAGTTATTTTTATGTGTACCATTTCATTCATCTGTCTTTCAGTAGTGGTCATTTTGAAATGAACTGAGTTTGAAACTCCCAGGAGGGAAAAGATAATCTTGCGGTTAATGCACAGAACTAGGAGTCAGGAGTTCTGGCTTTTTATACATCTAGAGTGATTTTAGGCAGTTCACTTAAGCCCTGATTCAGCAAAGTATGTAAGCATGGGAGTAACTTTAAGTACATGAGTGGCCTTGTTAAATCTAGTAGTGCATTTAGCAGCGCCACACAGCCACGGAGCACTGTAAACAGATTTTTTTAATGATGAATAAACAACTGTTATTCCTCAAGCTGTGTGCTGGAGCTCTGATAAACAACAACAGAATGCACAGGGCAATGGAGCAGTTCCCAGCACAAAAATGAATATTGATAAGTAGGCAATGCTGGGCAAACTGAAAATATCCCTAAATCTTTCCTCGCTCTTGCCTGAACAAAACCCCCCTGTGTAAGGTCTTCAGGCATCCATCTGAGTCTCTGAGGGGATTTTTTTTTTTTTTCTAATGGAGTAACTAAATAGCTGCCTAAAAGAAAAAAAAAAACCTAAATAAAGTATATTCAGATGGAAAATGCCTACAAAAGAGTTGTAGGGAATGGCTCTAAAGTGGTGAAAGAGCTAAGGAAACAGTTCCTTCTGTGAGGAAGAACATTTGTGTCAGGGGACTCTTGGGTAGGATCTGGAGTTTCATAAACACCAGTGCTGATTGTCAGAACTTCCTTCTCAAAATACTGAAAATAGTTTTATGTAGAAATGCATAATAAAGCACAGGGAGTGAGGGGGTGCGTGATCCATCACTCTCCTTTATTACTCTGCTCAGGAACTGCAATGGCTAGTGTGAAATATGTTGTTTCTCCCAGCAGAATCTCTATAAATGGGAAAATCAAAACTTTTTCTACCACCAAATAAACACACAGAAGGTTAAATAATGTTGTGCTAGCTAGTTGCTATTTGCACACAGCCCACACTAAGAACTGCCGAGTGGAGCATGACCCCTGAGACTCGCCAGTTATGCTTGGGTGGGGGCTCATTTGAAATCCCTCTTTAAAATGGTGCTGCATCCTTTCTTCCTACTGTGAAACAGCCTGCAAGCTATGACTGAAACACCTCCACATCCCTCAGAGCCCCTCATTGTTACTTCTGCCTCAGGGAGAAAGGGCCTTTTGCTCCTGTGCATGGCAGCATCACTGAGATAGTGGGCTCCTAGAACAGGTCTGCATTAGGAGGAGATTCTTTCTTCTCAAATTCATAGCTCCAAAAGAGTAAAATTACATCCTCTCTTGCAAGTCCTTAGTCTACAGTCCTATGAAGGAAAAAGGTCTATGGAGACACATCTTCTTTTTCATATCAGGCTACCCATACTGCAGAGGAATCTGGGATCTCTACGCCTCCTGTACTCTTTGCCTTTCCCCCACTGCCTCATGTCCTAGCTGACTTGTCAAGTTGTTTTCCTACCATTGGGAATCTGACAGTAATCCTGGATATCTCCATGTCATTCCTGGTTCCATCTCAGGAAGTGTAACCAGAGATTGATTAATGCTTCCTTTTGGATTCAGGCAAGTGTGCAGTTCTTCACCTCCCCACAGATTTCCTACATAAGATGGTACATCCTATTCTAAGGAGCTGAAAATTAGGGCAGTCAGCTCAAGAGCATCATCACCAAGATACAGTCATGAGTTATGATCCTTAAGTACCTGATGTTTTATCTCTGCAGAGCCTTCCTGGCTGAAGTGGATATCTCAGGACCCCTCTCTCTCTCCTAAGCATTGTTGGCATTCACCAGGTAGGTCTTGTGACACTGAACTGGTGGGATTGCCTCATCACCCAGGAGAATGACTCCCATCATGTTTTATGCTAAACTTGACTGAAAGGAATGCAAAGTCCAGATACAGATCCCAACATTGCATGTGTATTTAAAGCCGCAAGACAGGAGCAGAGCCTAGGATCCTTCAAAAATTTAGATTTCTTACTTTTGGTCAATAGAGATCTTTAAGCAGGCTGCAGGCTTTCCATCTTGTGAATAGAGATGACAGTGATTCTCTACCCTTGTAATACTGGAGGGATTTTGCAAAGAAAAATCACTGAAATAGAGTGGGGCATTGAGGTTACTTTAAGTGAGGCTTCATAAGGATCTCAAGAGCCTATTCTAAACTTTCAAGAAAGTCATAGGTGAACCTCCTCTAATCTACTTTCCCTTTTAATGAATGTCACTTAGGAGGATTTGGTGTAGTGTTCTAGTTAATATGATTCTAAAAAGCCCTGGAAATTAGTAGGAATTTTTAATCAGCAAAATAATCCCAGAAACTGAATTAATTTGATCTATACTGGTATTCAGTTGCTGAAATATATTTCCTTCTCAATGGCTGAAGCACAAAATCAGCGCACAAAAATGTTTCCATGGTGGACTCAGTAGCTTTGTTGGTCCCCAGGATCATCATTCTCAGCATGACCAGTCTGAGGAGGTTCAAGGCTCTAATTTTGATGTTATTTTTGGAAATGGCTTGAGTTTCTGCAGTTTTGGCTTTAAATGAGATCGGAGTCATGCTTCTCAGCCTCAGCTGCCAAGCTAAACTTTTCCCTTGGTGTGAAAGCACGTGTTTACCCATGTGCAATCTAAGCTACAATGTCTTGCTGTAATTGCATTTGTAAAATGTCTTCCTAAAAATACTACCTTTCCAGAGCATGATCATTTTTCATTTCTCTGCACCCAAAAGGGGAAAACAGTTAAAGAATGCAAGCGTCATGTATTGTACATGAGCTAGTTTGTTTTAAAATGAAAACAACCCGAGGCATCAGATGCCATTATTACTGTTAATTCATTGCCTCACAGTATCTGCCTCTGTATGAGTTGATGAATTTCCACTACACATTCATTATTGCAAATGCATTTCCAAACACTTCATATAAAGCAGGCTTTAGATAGCTCACCACATTCTTATGAAAAGCAACATTGTGAAGCAACCATAGGGAGCAGTCATATAAAACAGATGCTCAGCACCCACTACCCAGCAACACAAAAGGAATAATCAACAGACAAGAATAAGTTGTTTTATACCAGAAACTTGGATTCCAGTGGACCTGTGTCTTCTGGGCTGGGATATTAAATTCTGTTGGGAAGCTTGTAAAGGCTGCTGTGAATCTGCACAAGGGAATTTGGCACCCAGTTGCTGCATATCTTCTGATAGGCCATAAAATCAAATTGCACTGGGCAGCCTTATGCGAGGGCTACCAGCACACCGACTTGACCTACTTGAAATCTAAAGCTTCATTAAACTGTTTCTGCCAAATAAAAACTAACCTGAGCCTTCCCAAAAGTCAAACCACATTTCCATTGTGGTCCAAGAGCAATACACTGTAATGCCCCTTTATGCTCCTAGTCCTGTCTGTCCTTGAGGATTGACTCCAAGGCTGCTCTAGCTTCTATTTGCAGCAGCATAGAAATTCCTTTAATGAAGAGTAAAGGAAAGACTTGCTGAAACACTGTCTCATCCAGGCACTCCTGGATACTCTCTGGCCACCACACCACACACTGCTTTGGCCACACTGGCTGCCAAGAGATTTTCCAGTAAATGTTGAAGCTGTTGTGCTTTGCAGCAGAACCTTTATCTCTTAGATTGCTCTTCAGTCAAGGTTCTACAGCTTTGTTACTGACAGTAGAACTCCTGGGAACCAGAAATTAATCAAAACTGTTGGTATATATTTTTTTTTTCAGCCATTTCACACTTTTGTTCAGGCTAGCAGATGACAGTGCTCAAATAACACATAAAAACCATGTTAGTAATCTATTTTTGGCATAACCAGGAAGAGATGGTCTGGCAAGTCTCACTAGGGGGGTTGCTCACTGAAGGTTTCTACCTCCATTTTGTACAGGCAAGAGGTCTAAATAAACAATAAAGTTTCAAAATGTTCATCTGGCCAAAAATCTCTACCAGCTCTGATTTCCCTCTCCTTCTAAGAAGCACTGTGAAACTTCTGTGACTTCATTACCATGGAGTGCAAGTCCTTCTGTCATCATTACCCACTGGTTTCTCTTGTGAAGCAATTCTTGCTAGACGTGTCTTTACCAGAATATCAAACACTGGGTTCCCTATCACTCAAAGAATCCATTTAAAATTTCAGTCTTCACAGTGTTAGGTGGTAATGAGGTCTAAAATTTAATTATATGCTACACAAAGATGTTGCCCCCTTTGTCTATGAACAGAATGGTTCCTCTTGATGATGATACTTCTTTAAGTACTTTGCTGGTGCTCCTTTCCACATTGTTAATTCTAATTGGCAGCAGGAGATCAGGAAGACCTGCTGCATCTTTAGTGCATCTGCAATAAAAATAATGCAACTTTCTCCCCTCATTTTAAGGGGATATTTATATTTGTTTTTCTAATCAGATCTATTAGTGCTTGTGTTTTTCATAAATAAGGAAATGTTCATAAGTGAAAGAACTATGTGGAATTCAGTTATCCATGAGAAATAATGACACAGAATAGGTTAAAAAAACAACTGGTAAAGAATCCTTTAGCAGAAACAATCAAATGGGTTGGTTTGCTGTAGAAAGGAAAGGAAAAAAAAAAGTCTCTACTGGGCTTCACACTGAGTCATCTGTTTATTCCCAGTGCATGATGAAGATAAGTGCAATTTGCAAAGTTTCAGTTTGGCTTATGTTTTGAAACACTCTGCATACCAGAAGGATTCAATCTGGAGGTGAAGAAAAGGTGCCTCATCTGATCAGTGTATGCAAAACTTCTACAGTAAAAAGATAATAATGGGAAATTCACCTGTTCTCATTTTTCATTATAAAATAAAATCTTAGACTGTATGTTTCAAGTGCTTGGCTTAAGTTCATGAATCTGTTGAATGAAAAGGGGTAGATTTATGATTTCTTGCTGTTTGATATGAAGTTAGCTAGCTAAGTGTGCGGTCTTTGCTAAATTTTACTTCAAGACTTGGATCTGCTTTATGGCATAATTTGTCGGCTGCAAATTACAGTGAATTGAGCCTAGTGATAGCCAAAACTGAACCTGTCCTATAATTGGAACCTCAAAACTGATGCTATATTGTGTTTTGTTTGAATTTTCTGCATTACACCCTAGCTTCCCTGTTGCATAACTTCTTTATTTAAACTGGAATAGCTTTAGAAAGAAAGGCTTTTGGACTCATTATAGGGATGAGGAAAGATGAGAATAAATTGATAATTAGGCTTAAGAGAATAAAAGCAGGAAGGAGATAATAGTACACTCTGTAAACATTGGAGGGAGTAGAGCAGTTGATTCTCTATGGCACTGCTGACAAAGAAACAAATGGCCTTAAAGTAGGAATGAATAAACATAAGCTGAAAAGGAGAAGAGGTTATCAGCTCTGTGCAGAGTGAGGGGCTGACCCGGCCTTCCAGCAGGACTAGTAGGAACAGAAAGCCCCAGATTAGTTTCCTAGGCAGATTGTCTACCACAGTTGCTAGCTATAGTAAAGGGCTGGGTTCACTGACCCAGGGGTCTCACAAGGTTTCATGTTCCTGCCTTCAGATACAGTTACGTGGGTTTAGTTAACCCTGAGACAGATTTTCAGTCCAGATTTTTGGCTAGTGTGGTCTTCATTGCAACCAAAGAAAATATTTGTGAGAAAGAACTGTAGCAAAGTCCAATGCTTTGGTTTCTCAGGCACAAACAGAACTCACCAGATGGGGTCATAAGAGAAGAAGAACTAGTCTAAAGTGTATCTTCACCCACCCTACAGGTTTCTTTGCAGATGTTCTTCTGATACTGTATTTGTTTTCCTTCTGTTGAGCTTCCTGGTGTATGAAAGGGAACTGATACTCTACCTGGGCTCACAAAGAAAACAGTTTTCAGATGTTTTTAGATACCTGAACTTCAGCAGATAAAATTTTTGTGATTGGCCTCCAATTATATCTTTAATGAGCTGAAAAAAGCACTGAATGTCTGTGTTCCAAACTTCAGGGTGACTTGGCTGTGAGTCCAGCTTTTGCAACTTGGCCCAATTTTTGGTATACATTCACGTATCTTCTATTTCTACTTTCTTATTCATCCTACTCATCAGTAAATCTCATTTTCAGAGAATTCTCTCAATTTTTAACTAAGTCAACACTATGTTTGCCAGGGACAGTATCATTACTGAAGTAGGAATTTCACCTTGTGCCAGCAGAAATCATGGGACTTGTGCTTGAAGGCAGCCTGCAAATTATTCTCATTAAAGGCAAAACAAAAACACCTAATTCCAAGGCTCATATCACTAAGTGAAGAGTGAAGCCACATGAACATTATTTCACCTTCTGAAAAGGCAAGAAGTGCTTCTTCTCTGTGGAGCGCTGGTAATCCTGCTTCAGGCAGTAGGTAGGACTTTTTGGAAGTCCCTTCCACACACCATTTCTATGATTTACTATGATTAAAAAAACCCAGTGTGTAGTATTTTTATATTAAATACCAATGATGTATTTTTAACTTTGGTTTCAAGAATATCTCTGAGAAGTCACATTTTCTGTGAAGAAGAAAAAAATTTCCTGGTGGTTTGAAATGAGAGTTGCATGTTTGAAATGTTTGCTCAGTACAAAGACGTTATCATCCTCTCCAGGCATTTCTCTCTCTATTACAAAACTCACTTTTATTTCCGTGGTATATTGCCATGGTCTCAGTGGCAGTGGGTTGTCAGATTTTAGTGATAATTGTGTTTACCCTTTGGAATTGTTAAAAGCATCTTGAAACAAGTATTTCTAACAATAAATTATTTACATTATTTAATTATAAGTAGATAAGCAAGCAGGAAATATATTTACATTTTTCTAGGGCAAAGTTCTTTATTCAGAGTCATATTTTACAGAAACTAAGTCACTAAAGGAGAGGGGTTTCCAAAATTGAAACTGTAGGTAACTAAAAACTAGGAATGGGCTGGTAACTCAGAAATATGAGCTTGGTGAATCAAAGTGGTTAAAGGACACAGACAAATTGAGCTGAAATTAATGACAGCCCTTTGTTAATAAATTAGGTGCTACTAATCAAATGAATTATATTTTTATTTGTATATGTGTGTTATTCATCTTTTTTCATGACTCAAAATTCACACACTTCATCTGTAGATGGAACTTTCTGAAACAGAAGTGAAAATGAAAAGAGCAACACCACAAACCCAGTGTCACAATGACTTTACAATATATACAGTTAAAGAGTTTATTACATTTTTCAATAAAAGGCTCAGAAAGAGCCCACTAGCTTACAATTTTCTTTGGCAAAAAAAATCTGATTTAAACACAACAAAAAGACTTGCATGGGTTCAAGAAGGGTGACCAAAGCACTGGTTTTTGCTATCATTGGAACACTATCAAATTATGTGTCCAAAACAAATGAATCTGAATGGAAGTAGTTAAAATACTGAAGTAAACCAGTCCAATTTTTTTAAAGATATTATTGCTAGCAGTATCCTCCTCCATTAGAAATCTGCATTGGGAGATAGGGACCCACTTCAAGTAAATGAGTCACTTTTGCTTCCTAGCCAGAACAATTAAACTTCTTGTATAAAACATGACCTGAAGCCTGCCCTTCACCACATCATCCCTCCTCAAACTCCCAGAGGTCAGCTCTGACATTTAACAGCTCACAAATTCAGTTTCTTAGCTCCTGAGGCCAACTTCATGCTTTTAACCAAAACTTTGTTACTGAGATTGATATATGTGCCTGTGTGTGCTTGGATATGTGAGTATAAATACGTGTATGCACATACACAGCAAGCACATACTTCTGCTTCCACTCTATTCAGTATTGTCAATGGTTTTTCATCATTCTGCAGAGATAACACCTTTGTCTTTACTCTTGCACAGCTGCCATGAGTTGTAAAGGTACACATTGTCACACCAAACACTATTTCTGTGCTGGTGCCAAGATATGAGCTTGTCATACGAAATTGCACAAAACAGATGATACAAACAAGCCAAATAAACAGTTAATGCATTTTGAAACTTGGTACATTTTCATTGCTAGCAGCTGAGTAGTTTTAGGTGTTGGGTTATTTTTTTTTTTCCCAATTGTTATTGATCTCTTGCCATATTGTGCATACAATTCCCTAAAAACATGAGCTCATTTCTACGCCAGTTTTAAAGCTTAGCTCATCTGGGCTATGTGCTTTGGTGTGTAGGTGTTGAGTGCTAAATACAACTTAATTTTTCATTTGCAAAAGGCATGCTTAACAATAACAGCTACTTAATTAGCTTGATCTTTTGAGGAATTCATCACACTCTGTGTACCAGCATGAAAATAAGGCCATCAGGTGGCAGGTACAGTCTGAGGCATCAGGAGGAGAGAATTTTAAGTTGTTTGTATACATTTCCCCAGAAATTTCCTCACTTTTCCATAGTGCTTCCTTTTCAGTGGTGGTAGGAATGCAGTAATATCATTATAGTAAAGGTAATAACTCAAAGTTCACTAATATATAACAAATGAAGACAAATGGAACGTGACTTTTCCCTACCTGCTCTGGCTCATTCAGACAAGCTCCTCCAGGCACAAAGGAACAATAAATCATTTTAAGTATTTGATAAAGACCAAATAAAATTGAAACCACAGATGAAGAGTTTTTTCCTAAGTTTATTCTTCAAAATATCTTCGTGGTGATATTCAAACTGTACAGCCAGGCTTCCCCAATGCAAATCATTTGCGAAATCCATTTTGTGGTACTGACAGAAAATAATAATAATTGTATATTTCAAAAAATACTACCAAACACCAGATTCAGTCTCTTTCTAGGTTTTCAAAGACTTTCAGTCCCCATACTTTCAGACTCTGACATCAGTGTGTCAGAGGGGATAGATGGCTGGAAAAGATCCATTGAAGCTACTAAGTTATGGATTAACTTTTAAAGTGTTAATAAAGACTAACTTTATTTTTATGATATATGTACTGAAAAAACTCTTCCCTAAACAAACAAATAACTTAGCCAACCCAGCCATAAGTTCCATTATGTTCTTGCTAGCCAGATTTCACAAGGTGGCCACTGAGGCCCTGTAAAATTAAACCAACAGCTCATCACAGCACTTCACAGTATGCGAGAACATCAAGATGGAGAAGCCCAATTAGATCATCCATCCACTCAGCCCACCCTTCACCCCTGCCAATGATGCAAACTTCCATGGTGTTCTCATTTTATGCTAGCCCAAGGAAAATGAACTTCATCTCATATAAAAGAAAGAATGTAGGGTCAAGCATCAAGAGAGAGTACAGTCTGTACTTATAACAGTCAATGCAATTCTCTCAAACTCCCTTTTTTTTACAATAAAAAAATAAAAAGGAGAGAAAAATAAGAAGAAAAAACCTTCTTAAACCCAAATCATCTGAACAGCTGAATATTATTAATGTTTGTCTATTTGTGATAATTGCTGACATCAGCAGAGGGAGGTACTCTTGTTTTTGGATGCCATGGTCAGTGACCTGGTGTTCCCTTCGTACAGTAGTAATTATATTATGGCACTGAAATCTATGCTGTTATGTTGTCTGATGGAGAATTTTTTTTTTTTTTTCAGTCAGCAGATTATTCTTTTTTTTAAGGAAAATAAAACTTTTCTACACCTCTGGTCAACCAGATAATATCTCATCTCTCTTTATTTTGACTGATCTAAACCTGACTTGTCTTTCAATCTGTGGCTTCAGAGAGCGTCCTGTTTTTATCTTGTATCATTCATTCGATCAACATTTCTAAATAATGAAAAAATTAAGCTCAGTTATTTTTCAGAATGTTATTTGGATATTTTGATTAGCTGATTTAAATTTTTTTCGCCTTTAGTTTTTTTGAAATCTAAAAAACAAGCTTTCAAAACTGTTGGAATCCCATTGCTGAATTAATTGCCAGAGATGAAATTTCTCATCATCTCAGCAAAAAGAACCATTATATGTGAATCTGCACAACTCAGAACCCATATTTTTCCCCTTGCTGGGCAAAAATACTGGACAATGCCTTGCAGAAGTCTGCAGGAGAAGTTTGGCACTCTGAAAAATAAAAGTCTTCTTTATGAGTGTTTTTTTTAAGAGGGAAAACTAGCATGGGGTGATGCTTCAAGGGACAAAGCATGACAGGAGGTGCATGGTGCTGTGGCCGCGGGAGGCAAGCAGCAGGGAAAAAACCCCCAGCCTGGCATCTCCTCTAGTGTGTTTAATACCACATCCAAAGCTGGACTATAGGGTAGGTCAATAGAAATTCCAGGTGGCTGAGACTAGGGCAGGCCAAGATATTGCAAAATTTTATCCTTGGCATGGAGAAATGTTTCTAAGACTTCCATAGTTCTTGCCATTTGCAACAGTGATGCCCATTAAAATGCTTATAGCAACAACCACCCTTCCTTTTTTGTACTTTGCTTTAGAAGTAATGTATAATAATTGGAATTTGAGCTGAGTTTTCCAAGACCTCAAGTTGTGTTAAATGAATGTACGCACACACTCTATTTCAAGATACACAGTAAAAATAATGCTCTAAAAATAATGTGTTTCATATGTGTGTGTATATGTTACAAATTAGCTGTTATTTTAAATGTTTCACTATAAAAAGCCCCCACACAACATCAGAGGGGAGTCCAGCCCTAAATGGTATTAAACTCTAGGGGTATATTTAAATAATTGCTCAAGTTCCAGCTTTTATTCTGATGTAATTAAAGTATATTTTACACGCTAATCAAAATTAAATAAAAATTATTAAGTGTTAATTTACATTCAATTAGTTTTGGTAAAATAATACTGCATTTCTACTGTTCACTGTATAATACACAGAACAAACCAAAAAAGAACATTTTGCTATAGAAAATTTACTACTGTAGGAGCTATATGGGAGAATGTTCACTGTACAAGTACAAAAATACACTCCAAAAACATGAAACTGCTCTCATAGCACAGAAACACTCTGCTCCTTTCCTTTGTTGACTGATCGTGGCTTAAGGTCTCACTCATGTAAATTATTACTTCAGAAAAATATCTTCTTCCATGTCTGAGCCAACATACCTACACATGGCATGGGTGTGGGATGAAGGGTTTTGAATTATTCACTAGGGAGCTGCAGAGGTTTTCAAGAAGTAACAGTGCTTTGTTCTCCACAGAAGAGAACAGGCAGCAGAGCACAACCCAGGAGAGGCATTTTAGAGCAGAAAATTAGGTTGTTAGGTAAATAAAACTTTTTTTTTCCCCTCAAAAAATGACCAGAGAACCCTGGGTTTATTTCAAGAAACAGTCAAAGCTGAAATATTTTGGAAAAACCTGCCACTCTCATTTCTTGAAAGAGTCTCGATAGGTTCAGGTTCCCTTTCTCCAGTTCTCATGGCTCAGCAAGCCTATGGAGTTCAGGTCCATGAAATGAGCCAGGTAATGGGACAGACATGGAGGTTTGTCTGAACTCCATCTCTGGCTGTTAGTCCTTTCAGAACAAAAGCACTGGACTTAGTCAGGACAGCAAGAAAAAAGTTTTCTGAATTCAAAATATTTCAAGGTTTATGGTTTTTTTTTAAATTATTTCTGCTCTCTGAATGAAAGCCTGTATGTTTTGTATTTCTCCTGAACGCTTGCTCTCTGCCATCAAATCATATTTCAATGGTTCTCTTTCCCAATTTGCTTTTGCCCATTCTACTTGCAATGAATTTTATGGAAGCCTTTGCAACACTAAAATGAACACAAGCAAAACCATGTAAGAATCTCTGGCTCCTCAGCATCCAGACTAACCTGGCACCTGTTCTTTCATGTTACCACACAGTATTTTTTCCTTCTCCTGATCTGGGATAGAAGCGATAGTAAGGCAGAACTGGTAACTGAATAGCACCAGTAACTACCAAATTGATAATATATAAATGGAGAATAAGTTTCTCCCCAAACTCTCAGTGTGAACAATTTTCCCCCTGTAGCAGGTGGTGGATGTGATTTCATAGAAATCATAGAAATGCTTGCATTGATAGGGACCTTAAAGATCATCCTGTTCCAACCCCCCACCATGGTCAGGGATTCACCCACCAGGCCAGGTTATTTAGGGCTCCATCCAACCCGGTCTTGAGCACTTCCTTTATTGTTCTTAACAAGATACTTCACTAAATTATTTCTCATCCATTGGTCTGGTTCTATACAGTTCTTAGTGAAATCGGCAGCAACGAAATTAATGGCATCAACTTAGGTTATGAATTGAATTATGATCTAAACACTTCATGGCTGAATTATATCACCTTGTGCCAACTGCAGCTTCAGAAAAAGTAGGCTGCTAGCTAACATAACATAACTGACATCCAACAACTGTCTGCAATCTTTGCACATCACTTGAATTTGCAAGACATCTTTGAAATGTTGCCATTACGTGTTGTGTGCTAACAGGGTGTTTTATGGTTCCTTTTTCTTTTAAGGCCTGAATCTTCAGGATGCAAGTCAAGAGGTCTCTCCAGCCTCACTTCTACAGATGAGTAGTCAGCGGCTCTCTACAAGCGTAAGGTTATTTTTGGGTGTGAAGAAGAATGGACGGAACTCATTCCCAAAGGGATTGTTTCTTCATGTAAAACATGGGAAAGACCATCTATGGCAGTGGTTTGGGAATACTAGATATCTTTCTGGAGTTTTTTTCAGACAAGAGGCTTCTTGAAAAGCCTTATTTAGTTTTCAGAATCTACTTAGCACACCATGGACCTTTTCTTGTTTAAAGCCTGTAGATCCTTTAACAGTATGATCAATAAATAAAAATAATATCCAATAATATCTACATCAGTACCCTTTGACTGCTCAATTTTCACCTGGCACAGAAGAACAAGTTAGGATCACAGCTACTTATGCACAGTACAAAACATGGTCTGACCAAGGACAGGCATTGCTCCCAAGATTACGTGGAAAGGAAGTTTAAAAATGTACAGAAGAGTTTATGTTTTGCTGACAATACATTGTTCAAGAATTTGCAAAGCTAAACAGATAAAAGAACTATCTGAAGTACAGAGAGCCATCAGAACAGTAAAAACCAGGCTGGAAACAGGGCTATGCCACTTTCAGGACCTGAACTAACCTCTGCCCTGTTGGGGACCAGGCCCCTGTTAGGGCCCGGGTCTCAAAAGAGGACATTGAGGGAGCGGGACAGTTGGCGCTCCCTTGGAGATCAAACACTGAGTGAGCAGACGGTAAACACTCAGGGCTTTTTATACTACATTGCAGCATTGTAATTTTTATCTTGTTATTNGGACCTGAACTAACCTCTGCCCTGCCCTGCTTGGTGTTGTGTCATGCCTTCTGCTACCACTTTCCTTACAACGCCTATTTTCTTACAGGGCCATGAAGAATAAAGGATGGGATAAATTCTTGTGAAGGATGTCTTTGGCAGAAATCCCCCTGTGGCATATTACATGCAGCTTAAAAAAATTAAAGGGGGGAAAGGAAGAGAGGAAGGAAAGGTACCCATTTTATCCCCCTCCATTCTCCTAAGACTGGCCATTTCAATATCTTGTTTTGCAGGGATTTGGATCAAAACCAAGGATTTTGTTTCTTCAGTTTTAAGAACTTTTCATCACTTTTTCCTTCTAGCTTGAAAATGCAACCTTAAATACTTTACCAGGGAAAGCTTCAGTGTTTGAAAAACAATTTTACTCTGCCAGCATCTGCATTTAAAATCAATGTCTATCCAGATTCAATTCTGACTCCCACAAAGGGATATTAATTTTCACCAGAAAACTTCTTTGCTCTTTATGTACACCTATTACACAGAACTGAAGAAAAGTGGGGAATTCTCCATTACTTGAGAGCATCCCTTCTGTTGTTTGTTCTTACTTCTCCGATTCCTTCCAGAACCTGTAAGGCTAGAGAAGACAGAAAAATGTACTCTACCAGAAGTTTCCTTTGGCCCTCAGTTAGGATGGGAGTCAGAGTTTTGGATTACTGAGCACTGAGTACAGAATTTGAACTAATTAGCAGGGATGGGGAGAGGTAAGTGGCTATTAATGTGATTATTGTGCAACAGAGAAGCATGTGCAGGACCACAGTGTGTGGGAGGCTGGAACACAGGATTTGTTCTCTTGGGTCAGGACAGCTCTGTGCCAAGCCGAATATTCTCCTGCCAGCCAACTTCAACGTGTGCAGCATCTGGATAGAGTGGAAAACCACAACAATGAACCCACCAGCTCTGAAGAAGGGAGGGAGCTGAAGGTGGAACTCCCTCCTGATCTCAGAGTGAAGAATGCAGTTAAACTTCACTTCTGTTTGCCCAATTATGGTTATAAAACCACCCAACCCAAACCCCATCTTTACCCAAGATCCTTTTGATACCCTACTGTTCCTCCTTCTTCCATGGTCATTCAGTATGGGCTTATCTGGCATGAATTCTGCATTTTAAAACTGCTTACATCTCACAAAACCAGTATTCAGGCTTAGGTTTCTGATTCATGGTGAGCTGTGCTGGATTTGGATGTGACCACTGAAGATGCTCACAGCTGTCCTGTGCACCCATGGGCTGGGAACTATGGAAACCAAATTCTGGGAGAGCAGAACAAGTGGTGTCTGCCAGTCATTAGTCACAGTCATTCTACTAAAAAAAAAAAGTACTTTTTCTGCCATTTGTATCAATTTGTCGACCAGCAGCAGTTCCATCCTGCTGTTCCTGCTGGAGCCTCAGTATCCTGCAACTGAATGTAGATGAGTATGGTCCTAATTTTGCAGAGCCACGACCAGCCTGACTTCTGAGGCAGCTGTACAAAAAATTGATATACTTTTAGGTACAAACATCTTGTCTGTGTCAGCTGCTTTTGGATGAAATTTGGTGTGCTGAGGGCAGGCGTTTATTTTAGCTCTTGCTGTCTTGTTAAGGTAATACTTAACTTTCCGTATGGTTTGTATAGCTGTATATACATGTCTATATGTTAATGCTTTAGTGAAAAAAAAATTAGAACTGACACTCAAATTTGAGCCTCTGGGGCTTTTAAAAATCTATGTAATTGATTATTTGGTGTCCAAAAATATTTCTTTTCCGTGGAAGGTGATTTATAACCTTAGCCTTAACACAAATCTTGGATGAAGTTCATGCTTCCAGTTGAGTGCCTGATACTCTTTAAACAAAAGACTGCAATGATGACAGCTACTGTATAATGGACTTCTGTGGTGAATTTCCAGATGATTGATCATTTGTCCAAAAACTTTTGAACTTCTGGTATTTTCAAACATTTTCATGACTAAATTGTAAGTTAGCCTGAATATCCATGAACAAAAGATGACATGAGCTTAAGGACAACCAACAGTGAAATACACCCTGAAATAATTTTGCAGAAGTACTTGCACATTATTTTAATCAATCGAGAAATTCTAATATTCTGTCAGAGGTGAAAAATTTGTTGCCACTGAACTGACTACTTCATGGGCCTGAACTCAGACTACAGAGCCAATAGGATTTTTTTTCCCTGCCATCAATGGGGTTTGAATAAGACCTTAAAAGGAAAACTTTTCTGATTTCTATACGATTTCCCCCTAAGGACATAGTTGCTCAGAGGGGCAAACAAACAAACCTTCAAATGCTCCAAAACACTGCCAGCAACCTGGGACAAAGAGATACAGCACTTCTTTTTATTAATTGTTTTCTATGACAGCTCAGCCATACTGAAAATTCTTGTGTGAAAATACGGTGTGAAACATAGGTTTATTTCCAGATTTAAAACTGAACTCTGCATTTTTCAGTAAATGGTGGCAGGAGCCACTCCTTGTTTCAAAGCCATTTTGGTCCCATTTCGGTCCCATTTCTTTCCACAGCTGCTGTTGTTTTTTTTTTCCTCTATTAAAAAAAAAAATCAGCACAAATATTTTTATAAGAACAAACTGATAATTAAGCAATAATGGCATTATGAAGAAAGTGGAAGGGTTCATGGCCACCAAAAAATGCTAGGGTCACCAGGACTTAACTTCATCTTACATTTAATTAAAAGCTCACCTGGCTGACTGCATCATATTCTTCTCTCAACCAATGCTTTTTACCAAGATGTAGTGGAATTTTGGTTCTTGCTATATTACATGCAAGGCTGCAAGTTCCCTTTTTATGAAGAGCCTTTTGCAGAGGTTGAGTAAGGATGTGAAAAATGTACTTGATATGCAAACATATTCTTCAAAAAAAAGAAAAGATAAGGTTTACCAAGTGCCGGAATCTAATCAAGTAAAACTAAAGTAAATGGAAATAACCAAAGTACAGATGCTATGGAACTTAGGCAGTAGTTCATACCCTTGTGAGTGGTGCCTCCGAGGTTCATGGTCTAATTTATTCTTGCTATAACTCCATGGATAAATCTGCACTCTTGGGACTCCTCTGTGGGATACAGGTTCCAAGTCTCTATCTGTACTGAAAGCTGAATTGCAAATCCAGAAAATACTCAGTGAGAACTGCAAGAATTTCATGAGATAGATACACATATTGAGGGATAAATACTTTCAAAGGCTGTCATGTGCCTCCATAAGAGAATATATTCTCATTAAACGGGCAGATGGTACCTGGCCCTTGCAACTGTTGAGCCTGTTATTGAAAGTATATTCATGACTCTTTCATTCAAAATCAGTAAATATCCCCTGTACTTTTTTTCCTCATCTGCTCTGTCCTAGCCCTTCTATGTAAATAAACCCAGGTTTTGCACATTGTTTCAGTGCCATTGACATGTTTTATGCCGGATATATATTAATCAAAAAAAGGTGACATTCTATTGTGCTATGAAATTTCTATCAAGAGACTTAAAACAATATACTTTTTTCTCTTTTATTTTTTTCCCATATCCTAGTGACTTCAATGGATGCCACAACATTTTCAAAGAAATAATAACAGATTTTCTTCTGTTGCTTTGGTGTGTGACTGCAGAGAACAAATCACATTTTTTGTCATCATTTAATGTGTTCTGCACAATTAGTGACATTCTGGTTTCCAGCTAGCAGTTAAAATGTTCTCAGTTCAGCAAGTGATTATTTATTTCCCTTTTTGGAAAGAATGCAATGGCAAACACAACACAATATATATTTTTTTAATCCCCGTTTTTGTTATTTATACCCAAAATAAAAGAGATACTAATTGAGAAATAAAGGCAGGAAGACAAAATTCCTGCTTCAGTGAACTTGCATCTAATATATCATCATGGTTTTGAACACAGATGAATGCTGCAGACAAAAAAAGAATAATCTGTGTAGCTTTAGGGTCAGCTAGGCATTCGCAGGAATTATTTTCTGTGTTTTTCAGCAAGTACAGCACTTACCATTTATGTTCATAATATTTACATACCATAATACTCTTAGTTGTAAAAGCTCAGGGTCATATTGTCACACGCCTTGGAGGATTAGTGGGAAAGTTACTCACATGTAGCTTGGTGCCTGCTTGTCTGCACATACATTGCAAAACAAAAGGAAATCCCCTTCAATTCAACTGATGCCAACAACTCTCCTTCCTAACAGTAATAGAGAAGGTCGACTTTGGTGTAAAACTACTGACTTAGGATTTATTAACATTTTGGTGAGTTTTCCAAAATGAATACATTCATATTTCAAAAGAAATATTTCCAGAAGCACCTTGAAGATTTAGGAGCACAAATCCCATGAATAAAGGACTTGTGAATCCAAAATGCTTAAGTTATATTTTTCCTAAAAGCATCCCGGGAAGCTTTCTTGATTCCAGCCTCTCCCACATTCTTTACCTCAAGAATAGTCTCAGATGCAGCAGGAGCACATTCTCTTATGTGCCTGCAGGCCTGCCAGGCAGGCTAGAAGCTGACCATTAGGTATCTGGATGGACATGAGGATATCAGGAGGTGCAAGGCAAGGCTGGGGACTGTTCCACAAGCCTTTCCTTCAAAGCAGGAAAGGCTTCAACAGGTGCTTTTTTTTTTTTTTTTTTTTTCTGAGTTGCTCCAACAAATTTATTACAAATTCTGGTTTGTACTTAAAAATACCTTGAAAATTTCACCTTCAGCTCTGCTCTTTGACAGGCTGAATGCTAAGGATGAAACAAAGACTTGAATGTACGGATAAGGTAATATTATCATTTTTATAATCACTAATTTCTGCATTATGTGTGTATGGTTATGGCTTAGTCCACTACTGCCACACACCTTGGTTTTAGCTAATTATACCCAAATATTAAAATTTATAACCAGTCATCTGCATATCATGTAAGTGGTGAATCAATACCTCTGTATCCATACAAGTGCTAGAAATTTTGTAGGTTTACATGGCTGTTTGTCTCTGCCAGTTTACAGCTGCTCTTGCTTTTGTTTGAGTTTCACAAAAATCCCCAAGTATTTTCTGCCTTTCTTTTCCTCCCCTTCCTCTCCCTTCCCTTTCCTTCTGGTGGTGGTATTGCTTATCTGCATTTCTTTCTTGGATAGTTCCCCGGCAATCCCTTTTGCGGTAAAAGATGAAAAGTATGGAGAAATCATCTCAGAAGAATTACTGGATCTTTTCTCTCTCCTGAAAAAGAGAATTAAAACAACTGTAACATCAATGAAATTGACTGTGATGCTGCCAAACAGAAATTATTGTTACAAGGCCTTTAGCTGTTAGCATAACAAAATAGATCTTGGATTACTGTTACCCAAAACAGCCTTTAATGGAAAAAAAGCCACACCCTGCTAATGTCTCTGAACTTAAGGGATGCAAAACAACAATGATAAGGGAGACCACACAATTCTGTACAGAGCCCTGTGTTCCAGAAGTTTAACAAATAAGGGCATTGCAGAGCAAATCCTGCTGGTAGTTCTCATAAGTAAAAGATGACTTCATTTATTATTCTACAGAATGACATTCTCTTATTCAAGTAATTAGTGCATCTTTTGGAGGACTCAGTTCATGATACAGTCCTAAAAGCTTACATTTTTTGAATACTAATTCCAGATTGCACGATGATTGAAGGGGAGCTAAGATGAACTTGTTTTTAAACATCCCAAGTGACCACGCTCTCCATGAAAACTGTATTTTGTAGACACTTTCAGGCCCCCAAAAGACATGTCCTTGCAATGACCTTACAGCTATGCAATGGGCACTTAGGATGACATCATAAAGAGGCCACCACATTCCAGATTAATTTGCTATCTACCAGCAAGTATTAATTTACTGTCATTAAAATGGGAGCAGAATGACCACATCTGTGTCAGTCAGACCTTTAGAGACCGTGTAAATGTCTGCAGTGAAACTGTGTGACAAGTAAAGGTCAGAGACACATGACCCCATGCATACATTTTATTTTGAGTTGCTGTGCTGATGCTGTGCTAGCAGTCACTCTGAACATTTTCTCATATTGTACCTGCAGTTCTCAAACTCCTCCCTGTTGCCTTTAACTCTGCAACCATCTGTGAGTAAGTTTGGTAAATGGAAATTCCCTCTCAGCTTCTTGGCATCTTCCTGGTTTTTATCCTTTTTCTATCAATTTTCATACATTCTTTCTTTGCATGGTTTGAGCTAAGAAGCCCTTTTTAATTAGGGTATAGTGATCTGATCACCACAGGTGCAAGGGAGGAATTTTTTCCTGGGGGGTAATGTGGTAGACTTAGCTAAGAGGGATAATACTTCAGTTGTTTTTACCTTCCTTTCAAAAATCAGGTGTTGGATTCACTATGCAACACTTCATGGACCAATGGTCTGATCTGATAAGGCAAGTCGTATGCTCCTACTTACATTGCATGGCTGCCATTTGACTTAAAGCATTAAAATGTACCCTAAAGTGAGGAGCACATGAGGAATTTTGAATATGTAGTGCTAACCTTTTTTTTTCTTTTTGGCTTTTTTGTGGTTTTCTTTTTTGTTGTTGTTGTTTTGGGGGCTCTTTTTTAGCGAGAGACCTTAATTAATGAGCAGAAGAAATGCCAGAATAGTATGAATCAGACAGGCTGGACACATGCAACATCGTGATAAAGAGAAACCCCCTTTCAGAGCCGGAGTATCTGATGAAATAAAAGCCAATTTTCAGGCAGCTGTGAAGTTGACAGAAGAGCCTTTGTAACACTATAACCACCACCTCCTGCATGGGACAACCTCAGAACATTCTGAATCTCTTTGGGATACATAGAAGCCAAAGGCTGATAAAGAGATGAGTTGGTCTCCTCAGAGGTTTTTAGGGGGATTTCTCTGTCCTCTCTGTTCTCTATTCTCTTTTGTTTGACTGTGGTTTTAATTCTCAGGGGGAGTCCTGGTGGAAGTAGAGACCTTGCAGTTGCTGTTGCAACAGATTTAAAAAAAAAATCCCATCCAAATAACAACAAAAAACCCTAGCATCTTTTTATTTAAAGCCAAAAGTTTATAAGCTGCTTTACAGAAACATTCCAAAGGAAGAAACAAAGAGTGAAAAGAGACTGCTGATGAATGGAAGCTTGTAGCCTCAAAGTAAACCCAGGCCAACAGCACTTTATTTGGAATATTTGAAATCCTCCTGTGTGTTTGAATTTTGTCAGGCATAGACTGGAGTTTGTCCAGCTTCTGTCCTTTGAACAAATATAAGCGTGCAGTTGCATGGATTGAAAATTTCAGACCTAACCAGGAGAGATTCTGCCATGCAGAACTCCAGTCAGATTTTCAGTGAGGGCCATCTGAGTGAATCCTCTGGCCAGCTCTGGGAGTTATGTGCCCAAATCCCCCATGCACTCCTGGAAACCTGGGCCACTGTGTGTCCATGTGGGGAACTCTGCAACTTTGTGTGGCTGCAGCTCTGAGTCCACAGAGCTGGAAGACATTTCTCATCCTTACAGATGTGGATATCTTATCCAGGAGGTGGTCCTGTTACTCCCATGACAGTTTTTATGTTTTACTTTTCCACTGCTTTAAGCCTACAATTGTTCTGCTAGTTTGCTGTCAATAGTCTCTTTACAAGAACTTTGTAGAGGATCAGAGGGATGCAGGAAGGTGGCTACTACTGCAAATAATGCTTGTGAAGATGAACTCCACACTTCCTGGCCATGAGAAAAGGCCATCATCTACTCTTCACATTAAACCTATCAGTCAAACCATCATTTTTTTTACTAGTAAATAGGTATGAGAGGGCTGGATTGAAGATACTCTCACCTGGAGGCTTCCTGCAGTATCAATTCAAGCACAGGCAAAAATCAGGGAAAACAGTTTGTGAATGGGATAAGACTGGAGGAGGTGATGGTCACGGGGTAGTATAACATCTGTAGACTTTATAAAAACGTGGTTGGTTCTCATAGACTATTTAGGATTCATGGTATCAACCCTTAAGGGCTTTGCAGAACTGGTCTGCAAAGCTTTGCAATTGTACATGTTTATTCGATGACCACTCAGAGTGCTTTTGGAGGAAATACCCTGGATATTAGTAATGAGGGAAGGGAATTAATTCCTTCCATTTAGTATAAAATGGAGGAACTGAAGGATCACTAAGAAGCTTCATTTTCCTTTAATACAGGACAAGTTCCACCCACATGGACACACTTTTTATCTGGAAGGGAGAGGATGCCTAAACTGGGCAATTACTGTCTCACCAGACTAGAAATGTTTAGACCATCAACTCTGTGGAGGCACCCAGGCAGCAGGGGCCACCAAGCCATTTGCAAAATTTGAACCAGTGCTGTGTTCCCCACTCCAATTCTCAAAAAAGACATGACCAGGAAAAACTAAAAATAAAGTGAAGTTCAAATCAGAGACACAGTAAAAACTGCCTTAGAAAAGATTGATAATGTGTCAAAACAGATATCACACTTTACAAAGCCCTTTTTTTTTAATGATACCTGTGAGAATAAGCTTCAGCTTCTTTCTTCTCCCTCCCTTCTCTCCAGATTTTCTCTGGCTGGATTCCACATAGCAGAAACATTACACAAGAAGGAGCTTTTTGCAGAAATGTAGAATGAAGGGTTGGTTGAGGGCATCAAAACAGGGTTTATAATGGTAACTTACCCTCAGTATAGGACAGTTCCTTGGGGTTCCACAGTACATCAGATTTTATCTGCAGTTTATCAAAAGATATGTCTATTAAATTGCTCTCTGTTGTAACCAATTGTTTACTGTTTGCTATTGCCTTTTGAGACTGAGTGCAGAAATGCTCTCTGAGTCTGTGCTGGATCACTTGGAATGACTGCTGCACATTGCTAACTTTTAATAATTTTCAAAGGCTGGTAGCCAACCGTGAGAAGTACAACCTTCTCATTGAGCAGTACCATAGGAAATGTTCTCAGTTAGATGTCAGGGTTGGGCTACAACTGAGGATATTTACTGGGTGCTGATATTTTGCAAAAAGTTTTCACTTTCTTGTACTCCTGTGTTGTCCTTCAGACTTTCTGATATGATCCTGGACATTTGGGGGCATTTAGACATTTGTTGGCCAAACAATTCTGAATTCTAGTGAATAAAAAAATGATATACATTTTAAGGATTGCCCAGAGCGGGGAGGAGAAATAAACTCTCATCATGACCTGCTGTGACATTGCTAAAGACAATGCTTTCAGAAGCCCTCCCTTCATTCCAGTGATAATTTCTCTTGTCCATGCCCATACTGGCTTTCCCAGTGCAGGCTGTCCTTTAGTGTTTTCACCCCAATTATATTCCTGATACTGCAAAAAATAAAATGTTTAATAATATATCTACAGTTGAGCAGCAATAATTTTTTAGAAGTCCTGTCCATTCATTTTGAGTAGGAAACAGGAGGGGGAAGTGGAAGGAAGGGAGGCCCTACATGCCATGTCCACAACTGGTAGACATCACTCTCTATTAACTGAGCTCTGGGTGCAGAAATTCATCACATTTTGCATTTTTCACTGGCTTCTGGGAAGAAGAGCATTAAAAAGGAGAAAGTGCAGGCTCAATGCTCTGAATGCTGCTTAGGAATTCTCCAGAGAGGAACAGTGGGAACCAGCATGAATAACTCCTAGCAACTTTCCTGTTAATTAAAATCTGACAAGCAGCTGGCAGCTGAAAGGGGGAGCTGTAGGTGGGGGAATCCTGTGGTTCACCACCACATTCCTCACATTCATAAAAGCTACGGAATATTTCACTGTAGGCCCGCCAGAAATGTCGATGGAAATGTGAATTAAAAGAAAGAGCTGTCTGAAGGTGACAGAGATATTGGATGTAGCCCAGGTAATACAAAGATGAAACTATATGAAAGTTTATGACATGTATGAAGGAACTTCTGTAAAAACTTTTCATTCAAAGGTAATGCAATTCAAGAGATGCTATAGTCTGCAAGATGAACCCATTCGGGCAAGAAATTCATTTTGGGGGAGAGGTAGAATAAATTCCCTCTGTGCCATCCCTCAAACCTTGGGATAATGGTTTTGACCACAGTAGGTGAGTTATTCAGCATCTCTGTGGGAGCTTTTCTGGGCTGCAGCTTGCTGTGGTGTGCCTTTCCCTGCCCTCTCAGGCAAAGGCTGTGACGATTTTCATGACAGCTCTCACACTCTGAAATCACTAGCCTTGTGATAGTGGCTTTCAGGTTTCTGATGGCAGACAATTCCTCACAAAATGACTCACTTATTTTCTGAGGGAGGGTATCTTTTATTTTCCACAGTCTCATCTGATTTTTTCATAGCCTTGGCTTTGGACTGCACACATATGGCTAAACCAAATGCAATGATTGCCTCTTGCAGCATGGTCCCTTAGCTGGTGACTCTTGGTCTTCTCTACAAATTATCTCCCTCATGGTCAGGCACAGATTTGTAAAAGAATCCAATTATTGCTTCACAATCATTATGCTTTGGGCCATATAGGATATAATAGAATCTTATTTCATACTTTTCTCTGTTCAGATATTAGTCTGAAGGGCTTTAGGAAAAATGTCACCAGTGCCATGTCTGGGAGGGCCACAGCAGAAGCCATTTTGTGTGCAACAATTAAATGACATTTCCTTGCTCTGAGAACAGTGGAAAGTTGGCCAATCATTATCATGTGGAAAATAATTTTAAATCCCCCTGGACAGTCACCACAAACAGCTGGAAGAGTTTACCCTGAAACAAAAAAAAATCATATTGAAAAATGCTGTCTTTGGTAGCGTTATTCTGAATGCAAACCAAAGTTTGAAAGTAAAGGAAATCCCCCCCAAAACAAAGAAAATTAAAGGCTTCTAGGTTTCCTGTAGTCAGTTACCCTAATTTCTTCCCCATTTCGATTTTCTAAGGGTTCATTTCTGTTTGGTGGCTGGCATTTAGGCAGAATGTTTGTTACCCAAACATTTCCAGATTCTTGGAGATGATAGAGGATGAAAAAGCATGTTATTTTAGGAGTGCTCATAGAGACCCTTTGCTGATTCCTCTATCTCATGAATATTGCTCCCTAGGTTAACTTTCTCATTTGTGTAATTGACCACTGCTGGAGATCTAACTAAAAGTGACTCTAATCATATTTTCATCCATAGAAGGTTAAATATAGGGAATTATTCAATATTTCCTTTCTTTTTAATAAAGTGTTTCCTCTTAGTTGACAAAACCAGTAGTCTTCAATTTATCTCTACTGAGATGTCTCACTGTAGTTCTGTTTTCCAGCTGAACATTTTGTCTCTTCTTGCCTGGTGTGGTACAAGAGCAGCAGAGAGTGCTAATTGCCTGTGTTGTGTTCCAAGACCATCTGCTGAAA
Organism: Illadopsis cleaveri; assembly: GCA_013399915.1. Classification (NCBI taxonomy): domain Eukaryota; kingdom Metazoa; phylum Chordata; class Aves; order Passeriformes; family Timaliidae; genus Illadopsis; species Illadopsis cleaveri. The sequence goes on along the minus strand of VXBB01007283.1, from coordinate 324,974 downwards.
TCTGGGTTTACCATGGTGGTTCCTTTCTTCAACAGCTTATAATTCAATGCCCTGACTTTACTTTTAGGCCCTGGATTTCTTTGCCCATTTTCTGGAAATCATTGCCTTCAAGACCCTCACCCCGTGCCCTCACCAGGATTTCTCATTGGGAATAGGTAATTAGTGCATCCAAAATTAGTACATGAACAACTTTTATACAGATCTTCCAGTTTTGTGGTTTTGTCCATTCCTTTTAATTTTGCCTTCCCACTTATTCTTTTAACTCTTCTTAGAACATGTAGTATGGAAGCAAAAACTGAAAGTGGGGTTTGAGGTAAGGAAGTGCAAGATCCCTTTGCTAGAAACATCCTAAACATACAGATATGAGAACAGTGTTTGGGATCACCCAACAAGCCTAAGTTTAACACTAACTCCAGGTTTAGTGTTCAAATCCCTGAGTGTCACTTCTACTTGCCCACATGCATATCTTGTAAGAGCTGCAAACCTGTGGCCTGAGAATGTTCATCAGCTATAATAACCAAGCCCTGAACTAGTTAATTCTATAACCCAAATCAATTAATGTCTGGTGCTTCATTTGAGATACCACAGTTCCTCACTGCTTTTGCTTCCAGACAAAGAGCTGAGTAAAAAATTTTTCTCCCAACCTGAACTAATCCACTTTCATTTTGAAGTCACTACCCCTTGTCCTATCATGACATGTCCTTGTGAAGAGTCCCTTCCATCTAGGTCTCCTTTAGGGACTTCAGTAATGATGCAGGATTGTGATCTCTCTTGCAATATGGTCTTGTCCTATATTATGACTTTCACTTGAAGTTTTTTAACTTTTCTTTCTTTCTTCATGTGGAAATCAGGAAGCATCTAAAATTTCCTATCTAATATTTCCAGAAGTCATGTGTCCCTTCTCACCTCTTTCCCAGTGAAGCATTGAACTATGTCCACCTGTGAAAATCTTCATTCCTACCATGGCAGCAATCCCCACAGAGCTTGAATAAAAGACACCAATTGCTGTGCTGGTTTAGTCATTGCAGATGCTCCTTACGACTTTCCTGTTATATTGATTCATAGGAATTTATCCTTTCCATAAAAATGTCTATGTTTGCTGTTTCCTGAATAAGCATGAGACACACTCAAAGCAAAAGGAAGTTTTATGCTCAGGAAGCAATTGTTTTCATAACATAAACACACACAATTAATAAAATACAGATACAAAATNAGAAGGGTTAAACATGGGTGACATGGGACAAACCATTACAACTTAAAAAAACCAATATAAAACAAGGAACAAATACATACATAAAACTGGTAAAACCAAAACCACACCACTACAAAAATATATCCAATGTGAATCTCATGTTGAGTTGCTCCTATGTTAATTTTCTTTCAGAGATTCTCTCAGACTCCCTCCTAGAATGGGGTCCCATACTTTGGTTTCTCTTTCTTTTTCACACCTGTGCGGCTGGTAGTTTCTCAGTTTAAAGGAAATTCCAAAGCATTTATTGAGTAATCTTTTCTTTGTGAATTTAGGGGACCTTGCTTAGTGTCATTGGGAAGGATGGCAAAGGCATACTCAGACAATCTGAGTGCACAACTCCAATATGTCCTGCAAATTCTGGCACATTTTGACAATCTTTTCTTAGTATAATACCTTTCTACCTTTTCTTTCTTTTTTAAACAATCAGTTCATTGAAATTTTCAAGAGTTTTCAGGTTCACATTTTTGAGAAAACTAAAAGAATAACAAAAGAGATGGCTTTTCAAGAAACATTTTTTATTTCCATTAACCAATATTCTCAATAGATTAAAAACCTTGGGAAAAAAAATCCCCAAGGTTTTCAGCACACTTACACACTGTATTTGTTTCATATATGTGTAATCAAGCAATACAGATATTTATATGTGCTAACACTACAGCACCAACCTGGTTTCAGCAAACAGTTGGAAAGATCACACTCACCTATTTTCTAAAGTAAATTGTGGGAGAGTTCTTTTGATATTTCCTCATACACCTGTATTAGTGGAACCCATAACTTCCTTTTACTATTTGCTACTGCTCTACATGTGCCATAAAGAGAAAAAAGTGGTCAAGTAGAATTTATTACATAATGAAACATTTTGGTGATAGACTTTTTTTCTGATGAACTGAGAAGCAGAAAAAAGCAGAATAACCTTATTATTCACCCTGATTTTTCAGAATGTATTCATTAAAAGGGTGTATCCTGTAAAAAAAGCTAGTAATAGGAAAAAAGAATTAATGATACTGTGTCATAGTGGCTTAGTATAATGGTCTGTATTACTGCCTTCATTGTACAGAACAATATTTAGGGCTTTTTTGCCAGGGAATCCAATGAAATATCCCAATGGGGAGTAATGGGCTCCTTGGTTGTGGAGACACTACAGTCAACATTTCCAATGAGGTGCTAGAGCCAGAAAACCAGATGCCTCTACAACATACTACCTCCCTGTCTTGCCACTTCTGTTTCTGTACCAAATACTCATTTTTTTTCTGTCTGCCCAGAAAGCAGAAAGTTGTAATTTCTTGTGTTTTCGTCTGGAATACAAGTTTCATCTTTTGGGATGTATAAACATTGTCATAGTTCTGCATCCTCTTTCCATCCACTCAAAACACTGCTGGTAGAATCCGATTCATGACTTGGCAGTCTAACTGCACTCTTCTCTTTGCATTCTTGTATTATTTATTTCCACATTACTGTATCAAAAATAAACTTCTTATCTTTGTTTGTAAAATCCCACAGTGTTTAACTCCATCCTATTCAATCTTATACACACACAAGTTTTGTTTCCATCTTCCTTCATGCCTGTAATGCTTGATTTGACCTCCTCTCCTTAGTCCACTCCAAGCACACGCACAGTCCAGTCACTCATCCTGAATGACATCACCTGAAGAAAGGGAGTCATGTTTCCAGACAACATTCCTGCTCATTATACCTGTGATTTTGGTCCTTTTTTTTTTTTCTTTTATTTTCCTCCTCTGCTCTGTTCCTACCTTTATTTCAAAACCTAAATCTTTTCTGAATCACATCCTAACAGATACATTTCATATGAGTACTTTAGGCAGCATCACTTGGGTCTTTAATTCTTTATGCAGGGCTTATTACAACAGCTGCTTCACTGGGACTTGTATGGTGTTCATAAAGATCTCTCTATTTAGGAATAAGGGTTGGAATGAGGTGATCTTTAAGGTCCTTTCCAATTCAAGCATTCTGTGATTTTATGATTCTATAAATACAGGTGTGGAAAGGAAATAGAGTTTCCCAGAGTCAGACTTGTTTGGGTAGTCGAGCTTGAATCTCGGCCCTGTGCTTTGTGCAGGGGAGATTATGCTCTCTCCTCATCATCACAAAAGATACACAAGAGTAGGAAGAAGCAAAAGGAATCCACAACTATCAGACCATGACATTTCTGGCAGTTAGGATACTTCCAGTGGAATTCACTGCCAGGAAGCTGAGTATTAACCGTGTAAGCCTTAGAATCAAGACAAGAAAAAGGCTCTGCATCCTTCACAACAAAACACAACACATGCAAATGCACAATGAAGAGAGGGAAAAATTAATATAATGAATGCAGAGAGGAAGAGGAAAGAACAGCTTCAAAACCAGTTCTATTTTAAAAGAAACAAACAAACTATCATTTATTTATTTCCTTTTTTTTTCGTAACCCCCCCTTCCTCTCTTATTCCATTATTAAAAATAACACAAGTGTTGAAAGGACAGCTGAAGCCTTTTGACTCTTTTTTGTAACAGACTTTTTAAACTCTGTCTTTTTCCCATGGAAATAATAAAAAGCCCTGAAGTAAACAAAGCTCAAGCAGACCTCCTAAAACTTTCAGTCACTCCTAACAACCTCACCAATTGGAGTATCTGTAATTATTTGATCCCCCTCTGGTTTTATATTTCATCCATGAATATTTTTGTCTTTCTCTTGTTCTCCATTTTTAGGTGACTCACCCAGGATTTTATGTTTACTTTGTGAGATGAACACAATATTTAAAATATTATATTTAAAATATTATATCTGTGTAAGGAGGTGCAATATCTGTTGACCTAATTCTGCATCCTCAAATGTCTCTTGCCACCCAAACAATCCCTGTTCCTTCTGTAGTTATCAGAAATCAAGAGATTAATTTCCTTACCAGAATTTCTCTGAATTTTGCTCAATAAAAACCATTGTGGATGTGAAGGAATAAGGCATTTCTGGAATGCTGGCCTATTTTTAACTCTGTATATTTCAGTGGTCAAAGTTACGCAAGCATTTTCTAAAATAGTGCCACATGTCCTCATAGTGGAACACAAATACCTTATGGTTTTATCATCAAATGCGGAAACAGCCCTAAACATCACAGGGAGACAGCTCAATGGGTGGTCTGAAACTCCTATCTTTCCTTCTTGGAGCAGAAAGGAAACTCAAGTATCTGGTCCTTGCAGAAGAAACTAATGTGTGGCTAGATCAGATAATTACGGAACAGTTTACACCAATAAGGTCATTAAACCTTGTTGTTCTTAGGTTCACATGCTTAATTATCAGCAATGTGAAATTTGAAGAAGTGGGTGGCCAATTAATCTCTTATGCATTTTACACTATCAGTTTAATTACATGCAGTGGATATTTTAAAGCATTAGGATCTTTAAACTCATACTGTAGGATGCAAAGGCAGCTTCTACCTCTGCAATGGATAGATTTTCCTTCATTTAGAACTACATTAAATTATACACTACAAACACCCTGCCTGCAAAAGAACAGCAGAAGCTGTTTTTTCCTTGGAATGTGTGAAATCTGTTGCTTGGTAATTGCTATTTTTAATGCAGCCATGTAGAAAAGTGCAGCATCCATTAACACTTTATACATCTCTGCTTATAAAGATTACAAATCCATTCATTCTTCAGCCTGGATTATTCAAATGCAAATCTTCTTCTGTAGAATGGATCTAGTCTAAAACACAGATGCATTTCTTCAAAATGTCAAAACTCTTACTTAAGAATCCTGTTTTGTGGGAGTTGCTAAGACCGTGTTCCCTCAGACGTCCCCATTTAAATCTTTGGATTTAAGGCAACTGTTTGGCAGGAACAGGTGGAAGTGCAAGTCCACCAACAAGGAATATGATGTAACCAAACACTTCCCTAAAATCTGGTGAACCAGGTCTGCTTTCAAATCATAATAACATCCATACACTTGACATTTAGGACACTTGCTGTGGATTTAGAACCAGCAAACCAAATGGAATGTGGTCTGGAGTGCATCCCCAAGTCAGGTGGACAATGGCTGTATTATGGAAATATTAGATGGTCTTCACTGTTGTTCATCGGTTTCTCTCTTTTAATCAAATCACTGAAGTATTCAAATATGAAAAAAATGCTGAAAATTCAGCATATTTGTGAAAGTTGCAGGGAAAAATGCTTTGGTTAGGCTCTGCACTCCATGGTCTTTTCTTCTTTTTTTCTTGCTTTGAGTTGATGACATTCAAAGTTGGAAAACATAGCATTGAACAAATCATGCTCACTTTTTAACAACAATTCTGTTGAAGTTTTTGTACAATCAAAAGGCTGAAAAGACATAATCAACTTTGCTTCTCCTTCCCTTGCTGGTGGTCTGACTAATACAGCACTCTTGGTGATGGACTGCAAATGCTGCAGGGGAACATAGCAAAATTATTTTAAAAAATGTTCTAACTTACCTTTGCCTTTTTAAAATCTCAAAAACAGTCCTGTTAATGGAGCCTTTTGTAGACTTTGTATCCTTTCCTACCAAAGCTTGCATTTTTGGTCTAAGTTACTTCACAGTGACCCTTTTCAAATGCTCAAATAAAACATGTAACTTTATTTGCAGTTCCTGAGGCAACCACTGTAAATGGCAGCAACACAGAGAATTGCTGTAAGTTTACTGTTATGTCACTATGGTGTCCATATATAAAAGCAAACTACTGTTTTCTCTGGAGCCGTAATAAATACATTTCAAGGCACCCAGTTGCTAAGGGCGCTGATGGCATTCAAGAAAGAACTCAAAAACATGTTTTCCTGGTGACAGGGAAGGGGCCCTGGCAGCACTGAGTGTCCCAGCCTGGCATCCCACAGCTCACTCTGCCACCACTTCTCCTGCACCAGTCCAAAGAAAGAGGGAAAGGGTGGCTCCATTCCTTGGGACAGCACCTCCAACCAAGAAGCTAAAGGCAAGCTTTGTGATGGGAGACCAGAAAAGTCATGGATGCTCCCTCTTGTGCACTGTCACAGCTTCATTGGGATTATGAACTCTGACGGCTTCCATTCTCCCTGTTCAATGTGTAGCTGTGCAATGGGACACCAGATTTTTGGGGCTGTCATAGCAAAGCTCCCAGCTTGTCACGTGTATCCTTGAATGTGTGTACTCTCAGGCAGGGTGTCAAGATCAGCAAGAAAATCTGAGAGCGCTACTTAAAACTTAGGTGCTGCAAGGACTCTTGCCTTGCTAGATCTCCTCTAAAAAAACCCAACAAAATATTGGCTTTGATTTCAACACTTTGATTGGTTTAGATGTGTAAATGGAGTAGCAAGAAGCTCTGCTCAGGAAAGTAAAGAATCCCAACTATGTCAGATCTGACTCCAAAATACATCCCATTCTCCTTCATAGCATTTGGTCTTCAGAGATGAGCTAAGGTGCAGAGTCTCTGCTCTGGCAATACTTTAGAATCCTGCACATTTGCATTAGTTTGAAGAACCTGCAGTTTCCTTTTTTCCTTTGATATATTTCTTTCACAGCAGTCTTCCAGTGGAGCAGTTTGTGAGAGACCTCCTCATTCACCAAGAAAGTAAGAAATGCCTCTGAATGATAAAGAAGAGCACAATGCACAGCACCCTGGTTGTACAAAACCTTTTAAGAACCACAGCAGCCTTTCCAACAACATTTCACCAGCTGTTTCTAGCCTATTTGGAAAACACAAGGCAGTATTTACACTTTCACAACATCCTAATTTTCTTCCAAAACCCAGCAGAAGGAAGAACATACAGACACCTCGCTGCTGTCACCATGGTTATGCCTCTGACTCACCTGTCAGAAGGGATATAACTCTGCCCTGTTTGCTCAGCCAGATCCCCAGCCTCAAAGGAGAGGTTTCTGGGCACTCTGTGGGCTCTGCCAGCTGTGGGAAGGCCATGTGAAATTAGCACAGTTGTTTCCATCTGGGTTGATCCAAAGTGAGGGGCAACTCTTAATTTTTGTGAGACGAGAACTTTTTCACCGAGAACTGAAGTATTCAGGGCACAAAAAAGTGAGTATTTATCACTGATGAAGGCAGAACATTTTTTTTGGTGAAGCCTTTTAGTTTTTCTTAAAATGTCCAGGTTCAGCCAGTGTGGCGAGATAAGACTCTGTGTTAAATAACCATCCATAGCAAAAATATAGAAAAATTCATGTTTTAATTACAATTCTTGCTATTGCATTTTTTTATTCTGCCAACAATTGAGACATAAAAGAAATTTAGTTTCTGCTTTGTGAGCCATTTGATAAGACTTGTCTCATGGCAAAAGTGTTTGCGAAGGGACACAAGATTTTAGCTGAGCTACCACAAACTTGATGGCATTACCAGTGAGCAACCCAAGAGCAAGGGGTAGCACAAAGAAGGAGCAAATCCAAGATGCAGAAAAGAATATAAAGAATGAGATTAATCTATCTGGGAGAATTCAGAGCAGAATACGCAAGTGAGAAAGAAAAGGTACAGGCAGGTGTGAGGTGATGAACACAACGTCCTGCAAAGTCAGAACATCTGAATGTTGTGATGTAATGTTAAGCCAGTGAAAGGAGGTCATGTGAAAAGGGCAAATCTATTAAAAGGGCAAGATAAAGTACAAAGTTGAAATATTTAAAGTGCGATACTGGTAATTCAGAAATTCATCAGTTCACATTTTCCAAGATATAACCAGATTCTGTGCTGGGGAAAGAACTAAATGCTAAAATGAGAGTGAAAAAGGGTTTGTATTTAGGACAGATTTACAGAAGGCCCATTATGGGTATTTATCAGGGATGAGTGTAGTTACATGAGGCAAAGAGTCCCCCAGAAACCAGACAATAACAATTTTAATATGGTCTTTTTCAGGGTATAACTCTAACATCTCCAGGTATCTTACTGAATTTCTGTGAATTGGCAAGGGATTTCCAGTTATTTTAAAAAACTCTGTCCTGACACATATTTTTCATTGATGTTATGGGCTTAAAATTCTGAGCTAGAAATTTTTCTCACCCAATGCAGTCATAATCTCCCAACAAACTAAAACATTAACATCCAGCTACAACAAGTTAATCACTGCAAAATTGTTGTAAACCAACTTTTTCTAACCATTGCAGTGGTCGTGAAATTTTGGTATTGCAGATACCCAAACGTGAAACCTCTTAAATTTAAGACCAAATTTCTTCTAGACAAGCCAATATTAGGCACTCCCCAAATGTATCAATAGATATATGCTAAATCACCTGAAATGGAAAGCAATTTTCATATTTGATGTGCATTGTAAATTTGCTTATACTCAAACCACCACTTTTAACATTTAAATTCTTCTTACTTTTTCATATACTTTTAAGAACTTCAGAATATTTTGCACATAAGAATCAAATTTCGTAATGTTTGAAGGAATCATCAGCTCGCTGAGCCATCGGTTGCCCATTTTCTTCTTTCCAGGAGCTATTTTTCTGCTAAGACAGTGTTGAGTTGTTTACCCACCCAAATGCTGGTGAAATCTCAGTAAAACACCAGATGGTTCCCATTGTATCTGGCCAGTCCTCAGAGTCTGTCAAGTTTTTTCATGTGTTTAATAACCCCCACTCCTTGCAGCAACTGAGGAGACTGACCAGAGAGACCAATATTTGCATTAAAAATGTAAGTGAAATTTTTAACATGTTCTTGAAAGCTGCTAAGTGTTCCTTTTAAGTGGAAAAACCACCATCGAAAATTATGGGCAATAATCAGTTCCTCTGAGTGTTGCTTGTTTAACTTCAGTTTACTTTTAACAGGTGCTCCCATAAGCAGGAGAGACTTTGTTCCCTTTTTTTTTTATTTATTACTCCCAGATTTAATACTCTTGATTTCGTCAGACTAAATTGTGTTGTGCACTGATTGATCTGGTGCACAGAAAGGCTTTGCTTTCTCTAGATCTGCTGCAAATGTTCCTCACTATTTCCTCACCAACTTTTGATTGATAGGTTGCTAGCAAACATTTATTTTTTATTATTGCACTGTTGAAATAATGGATTGGACTGCTATCCTTGAGGAGTTCTGAATGAAAATTTCAGTAACATCAATATTCACCAAATTCAACACAGAAGACAAAGGAAAAAAGACCACTATGCTCAAGTCACTTCTGGCAGAAAATTCCAAGTTTCCCACTGAAAATACCATTGCTAGGGTAAATATTGTGGCTGCTTTAAATACCAGCACAAAATTGCACCTGCAAAAGGAGAGAACGAGGCTGCAAACCAGGTGATGTTACTTCATCTGGCATTCAGCTGCTGACAACATAGCTGCACTTTTGTTCCTGAAGGGGCCTCACTATAGAGCTAGTCCAACATTTCACTTACACTGATACACTTACCCCCAAACTCTTGAAATGGCTTGGTGTCCATGTCCTAAGGCAGCAGTGAGGAATGAAGGGAATGAGGCCTTTCTCTAAAGAGGGCCTCAAATGAATACAGCAGCAGATAAAATGTTCTCTTACAAAGGTTGTGGCCTCCATAAAATACAGTGATGAATGACTGACAGCTCCAGCACCACCTATTTGTAGCAGAAAAAGTTAGAAGGTAACTTCTAAGTGATCCTGGTACACTCTGCTTAAGCTGCTGGCTTTCTCGAGTGTGGGTGTTCCTGATTCTCTTGTTTATACACATAATATTTAGGAAAGCTGTGTTTCCCAAGGGTCCCATTTCAGTAACAGGGGTCAATGGTGATTGAAGTCAATGGGATTTCAAAACATGCCTAAAGATAAACACATGCTTTGGTACATTGCTCAATCAGAGCCAGAATGAATAGTGCTGTTCAGTCCTTCTAATCAATAAGCTCTCATGTTTTTAAGACATACAGTATCTGATTATGTGCTCTCTGCCTTAGGAGTCCGTAGAATTCCTTTTATTTCTCCTTTTGTTTTTAGAAGTAGATTTTTAATTGAAAGCCTGATCTGCTGATCTGAGAAAATATTCTGAGATAGTTAATAGCCAAAATTGAATACCCAGTCTATTTTATTTACAGCTCACATTTGGCCTTTCAAAGCCCTCATTTCCAGAGCGTCTCACATTTTCTGCTCCATGAATTCTTAATGAGTTCCAGTTGAAAGTGCTACAGATCCACATTAGGATCATAAAACCCTCCTGAAAGGTACCGTGTGGCTTCCCTGGAGCCCCCGCTCCATCCCGCTACCCTGGCCTCCCCCTCTTCTGCCAAATGCTGGCAATCTCACCAGCAGTCAGGCTGACCCACTAGGTTTAAAAATCCTTTTAAGCCTCTTTATAGTAACAGAAACATTTGTGATTGATCTGTGGAGGCTTTGTACGGTGCAGAACACCTGCGGGTCAGAGTGTGAGCCTGGTGTGCTCTGGCACGGAGGAGCAGCCTGCACAGCTCCATGGCCACAGCCAGTCCCTGGCTTCACCTTCACACTGCCACCTGCACCCCTAGCTCTGCTCTCTGGAAAGGCCTAAGAGCCCAATAATTCACTGGGTTTGTGTCAGTAAAACTCATTCACTGCACTGGCTGGCAGCCGAAGTCATGGATGGCCCCAGTGCACTGCTTGGTGCAGCACAGTGCTATCCGTATTTCTGCTCTGTGCCTGGAGATGTGAGAGTTTGGCTAACCTGAAACACAGGACTAGATCCAGGCTTCCATCTGCACTTGTAGAAATACTCTCTCTAACAGCCTGAAGCACTGGTGACTTTGGGCATTACTCTAAAAATAGATGTTTGCAAGCATGCAGTTGGAATGGATTTGGTGAGAAGTAAAGGTTCCAGAAACTTTTGAAGCCTTTTAAGAAATGTCACTACAAGAGATATCATCTATTCCTTTGTGTTTCTCTGTAGTCTTTGAGATGTTCACCTTCAGCATTTTATCTCTACTTGCATCTTTTCCTTTAGAAGGACTTTGGTCTACCAAAATGTGAATTTATTAAAGCATTAGCTCAGAAACTGCTCTGAGGGAGATAAGGATAGAGAGCCAAGACATGAAGAAAAGTAACCTGTGCTGAAAGACATAAACCCACAATTACACAAGGAAATCCACTCTGGTATCCTACAGCCAATAAAGGTAATTTAGTGCAGAGGACAGGCAAGGAAGCCACATCAGCATTTGTGAAGACTAACAGCTCACACAGGAGGGAGGCTGGAGAGCAGGAGCTGCACATCACTTGCTCTGGATTTTGAAATTTGTGCTGGCTGTTTTAATGAGCACAGCTAACAGGGTCCTCTGACACAAGCTTCTCCAAATCAGGGGATTTATGTTTTTTAATTTATTTCACTTCCTGGGAATACTATGGAGTCCACTGAATCGTGAGCATACGTAAAATGTTTTGAGATTCTCTGAGGACATGGACCACAGAAGCGCAGAATGCGTTCATGGTAAAAGCTACAAACACTCTCTTGGATCCTGAGATATTAGAAGCTGGTGGGGCTCCAGTCGCATAAAGGAAGGGTAAAAAAAGGGTTGCTTTGTTTTATGTACTGCTGACAAGCATGACACTGGTTATCCTGGGGAGAGCAAATGTACATCACATAGGAAGGCAATAAAGAATTTCGGCTGGTTGTCAGTGTTCCCTCCACATTCCCTCCTCAGCTTGTGGGAGTCAAACGTTCCCAAACTGATAACAGCTCAACCCGAAAATTAATTTTCATTACAAACTGAGTCTGCTTAAAAGATGATCTTTTTAGTGAGAAACAACTATTAAATGCCAACTCTATTTGACCTCTTGAATTCTCAGTTCACCAACACGTGATTAATAATAAATAATAATATAGTTCATAAAGTACTCTTAAACTGCCACTAAAATGTTTTTATGAATCTTCTCTGGCTTGAAACTACTTTTTAACAGAAAATATCAAGCAGCTTGAAATAAAATGGAAAATTAATAAAGTACCAGGCTACATTTTGCTTGTATTTATCCTGGTGAAAACATAGATTTGCATTTCTAATCCACTTTTATGTAAACTTACAATCTTTTTTTCCCATCAATTTTTTTCTTGGAAGAAAAAATAAGTTGCAGTTTTGCCAGTTTAGCCAAGCAAATTCTCACCAAGTCCTGTTTAAGGATGACAAAAAATAGGGTTAGGTCTACATTTTTCCAGGCACTCTAGAAGGAGTTTGATGTCTCCTGTGACTTGCAGCAGTAATTGTCTTCCAGGAAATAGGGTGGTCTGCTCAGTGCTGGGCCTCTGTACTCGACTGCCAGAGGGTGTGACAAGCTCTGGAGCAACCATGGCTTCCACTGGAAAAAGATTTTTAGGATGATGCCTTTGGGATTTTCAGAGACTATTCAGCAAAGTGTGCATCCAAACTTTCCAGTTTCCAAACTGCAAGGTGGCCCTGAGCTCGTCTTTAAAGAGATAAGGTGTTGATATTGTTCAATTTCTCTTCAGTTTCATCAGCTGCCACAAGTGCTCCAGATCACACAGGTTTTCATTCAGAGGTGTTGCCCTTTTGTTTTCCAATTGGAGGTCTATGGTCATGCCCTTTACACACTCAGGGTTGAAATGCCTCTTTGCATAAACAGACACACAGGGTAAGGCCCAGAAACTGATCCAGAAACTCTTACGAAATTTCCAAAACAGAGCTCAAAAGTTGTGTTTGGAAACTGCTTAAGATAAAGGTTCCTCCTTTGAGGAGCTCCACCTCTGCATTTTCTTCTGACAAATGTAATTGCTGATGAAACCCTAATTACTGATGCAAAAAAAAAAATAAAAATATAAACCAGAACAATTTCAGCCAGCTCTAACTGAAAACACAAGCAGCAATCTGAGCCAGACAGAGAGGAGCAGTGCTTCCAGCTGAGCCAGGAGGAGGTGATTTGGTGATTTTAGCTACACCACTGAGACAAGGCCCATAACACACTGTCCTCCTGCTCGTGTGAGCTACAGCCAGTGCTGCAAATGCATTTCCATGCTGAGTAATGACTGACACACTGTTCAGTGAGACCTCAAAATCTCCTGCTTCTGAGCTATCTCGAGGAATGTGTACACGTGCTTATATAAATACAGGGGTGCTTTTGAAAGTATACCTTTGTGCCAAGCTTTTACCAATTTTTTTCTGCAGTTGCTATGGAATCTCTGCAGAATTGTACACCATGGTGCTCGGGTCACTGGAGCTGCTGCCCCACATGGGTCTATCATCTCAAAGAGCTATTGTATTCACTTGACATCTGTGAATGGCAGAGAGAAATGAGATGAAGATAGATTTATTTCAGTCTGATTTTATTTCCCATATTTTCTTGCTGAAGTAGAGCCTAAACAGCAGAGCTCTGACTGGAAGGGAACGTGATATCAAAAACCAGAAATGCAGAAATTGAAAAGCAAGCACTCTTTATGTTGAGTCCTGGTTCAGTTAAGGAAACAACTTGGAATACAGCAATGCAATTCATTAGCAGTATATCTCTCCTAATAACCCTATTATGAAGCAAAATCTAAAGCCCACCCAAACAGGGAGAAAATTTAGATCAGAGTCCAAATTTCAGAACACAGATACTTCCAGTGATGCAGTAATATTCAGTGGAAACACATTCTTCGGGATGAATAAAAATGTCTCAATCACCTGGCTGATACTCAAGATCATGAATTAAGAACCTGGGTAAACTCTAGTTTGCTAATATTAAAATCATAAAATATTATTTACCTATGCATGTCCCACATCATGCCATTGCATCCCAAGAAATTAAGGAGATCAGGAAGGAGGATGGAAATGGATGGTTCTGCATCCTTCCTCCTTGTTTCAAAGGCTCTGAAAAGCTCATAATTCAATCAAATTTGTCTCTAACTGAAATTACTAGCCTTCTTTCCATATTTAAAGAGTTTATACTTGTTTCTTTGATATAGTTCCTTGTGGATCTGCCAAGTTCCTAAGTTCCTTGACCTTAGATGTCTTTTTCTCCATCTGTAATTCTGAATGTGTTTATTTTACAAGTGAAACCAAATTCTTAATTGATCTAAGGAAAGTCAATCTTTTAGATTAAACAAGTGCTCAGCTGTGCATATAGGAATAGTGGTAGATATGAATCAAAACATGAGCATCAACCATCAAATGCAGGTCAGATATCAGCATAGTTGATGTATAGTGAATCCATGCTATGCTCCTAACTAAGACCATGAGAAACAATAAAACCACACAGTACAAACACAGAAACTTAAATCATGCTCCTTGAAAAGTTTGCCAAGGTCCATGAATCTTTGAACCAACCTGGCCCTATTTTGAAATGAACACAAAACATGATTTTGTATTGAAACCATGTGGTACTCAGAGATTTTTGTTATTTGGGGTTCATTTGGACTTGAAATTTGAAGCTGAATACAAAGAGTAGAACAAAAAAATCATCCAGCTGAAGAAAATCTTTTTGATATGACCAATGAAAAATCATAATTTTTAAATTTTTAAATTTTTTTCTTTTTTTTAAATTTATTTTATTTTTTGTTTTGTTTTGTTTTCAAGTGAAGCGATCAGGGCATGTAAGCTATTAGACTCTGAATCACATGGCATAATTGCACACAAGTTTTTGGAGAGTAATCTGAGGGAAGGCACAGTAGGGAAACATAAGTAGCTGACAAATATCCATGAAGAGACTCCTTCTCTATCACTGAAGGACATAAGTCTTCCTGTTATCTTCTGGATATGATCAAGGCAGTCAAGAGTCTGAAAGTCCAAATTCTGCACTGCCATCATCAGAGAGAATTACAAGCTGTTATTTGGGATAGAGAAACAGAAGAACTAAAAGTGTTCTGAAGTGCTGAGCACTCAGACTGTCCAAAAAGTAGAAGTCATCAGTGTCCATAAATCTGTAACAATATGATTGTACCAAATTATAGAAGGTACATACAAAAGAAGATGGCTTTGTGCAGTTGGAGGCTTCTGAACTTTAGTCCAGAAGTCTTGCCTGCTAGAAATGAGCTTTGTTTGGTTTCACTTTCTCTGTCTACAAAACAGCTTTCATGCTGTAAAGAAGACATTGTAAGGCATTTTAAGATTCTCACCAAAACACACAGAGTAAAAGATGGCATATAAGACAGTAAACCCCTGAAATACGTAATTCACAGTTGCTGAGGTAAATGCTCACTTTGATGTTCTCTTATGAATGAGAGAAGGAAGAAGAACTCAGAGGAAAATAGGGTTTTTTGTCCTTCTTAATAGTCACGTGAGAACACTGGTTCTTTTTTTTCTTTTTATTTTAAGTAAATGAACAATCCACAAACCAAATAGCATCTTCTGAAGTAGCTTTATTTCTGAAGGTAAATTAGTAGATAAACAAGGAGGTGACTCAACAAGATTTGGAATATAAAACTATTTCCAGCAAAAATTATGTTTTTTCACCAGCTCCTACATTAAACAAGCAGAACCTTAAATACATCTTTGAACAGTAATTGTTGCACGTTTTACAGCAACAGAGAAGGCAAGACCAGAATAAAGCCCACTAAATTTTCTTTACCATGAAACCCCTAAAATGAAAGCTCTGGGGAACAGTTCAGTTCATTGCCATGAAAGCAAACACATGAGAGAAAACTCTTTGGATCCTTTTCCTACCACACACAGTTAAAGACACATGAAAGTGGGAAAGGGTTTGATTGACTTTTTAAAACTCTCAATGACACTATTCTAGTGTTTGCAAAAGGTACTGGATCAAGACATCTCTGGAGATGGCAACGACACTGCCAGCCCAATTTTCTCACATTGTCTCCTGGGTAGTTTGCAGATCTGCCTAGCTAGCAGAAGTAAACAAAATCCATTACATTTATTTCATAAAAACATTGAAAGAGAAACCAGGTGACCCATATTACCCTTCACATCTCAGTCTCTGCAGAGCTTGAAACAGGCTCAGATAAAAGGATGTCCTTGCCTCACAGTGTATTTATTTTTCTTAGATATCAGTTTCTGGATCCAAAGTTCTCAAAAAATTGGAGTGTTTAGATCAGCATTTCTAGTCCACCTCTTTACACAGTGGTCTCTCTTGCTTAAAAGGATGAAAACAAAGAGCTTGCCAATAAAAAATGATCAAAGCTGGTGGAAAACACTTGTTTCTAATATAATTTGTGAAGGGATTTCATCAGTCTCCTTTCATAACTAATAGAGATAAGAATTTAGATAGACTTTGTGTATTTAAATATAAGTAACCAAATAGAAGTAATTAATAGAGATGACAAGGTTAATTCTTACTGCATGGAATCTGGCTCCATGCTGAGTGGATACAATAGAGTCAGAGGAATGACTTTGCATTTGCAGCTATGCAGCTCTTAACATATGATGTGATCAAAGTGCTTTTCAATCCAGAAAGTGACTACTAGGGCATCATAGTTGTGTTTTCCCTGAGGATGGTGACCTACGGGCAGTTTGGGGTTCCTTTATCCCACCGTGACCTTCTGCCTAACCTGGCTCTGCTTGACAAGGAGATAAGAGTGAGAGGATCCCACATAACAGTGATGTTGTGACTCAACCCTCCCAGTTATCCAAGTGCATTATCATCAGTCCTATGTGTATAAACATCTGAACTGAGTGCTCAGAGGATTTGATATCTGATTAGCATTACCAGATATGTAAGGAACTGAGGCAGTAACAATATTAATTTTCACTTCCATTACCCTGCTGATCTACCTCCTGGGCCACTTTCTTATTCTTTCCAGTAGTTTCCTTCCTCTTCTTTTCATGTCCTTTTAATCCCTCCTTCCTTGACCAAACTGAGAATGGCTACATGGCTGAACAATACCTAAGGGGCAGGATGGAGCAAGCAGCCAGCAGTAGAGGATATAAACTTTAAACAAAAATGAAAAGATAATCCTATTCACTGATTACTACTTAGTGAGCCATTCTCAGAACCCAGAAGACAAATTAGAAGTGTCAGTTTAGGAACCTCATTATTTAAAGTCAGTCTGGTGAAGGCTTGATTTTTTTTTTTTTTTTTTTTTTTTTTGGGGTTTTTATNTTTTTTTTTTTTTTGCATTTGGTGTTATCAATACCGTCAGTGGAACAGGAACAGCTCCCAGATGTTGCTGACACCAGCTTCCCAAAATGGAGGGTGAGTTTGGGGCTGGGAGATGTTGTCTCTTCTTGTTTTGTTTTTGGTTTTTTGGTTTTTTGTTTGTTTTTTTAAAAAATAATTTCCCATTCTTACAAACAAGATCAACATAACAGGCATGAGTCTTCTCTCACACGTACTGTGCATAGAATAGTTCAGGACAGTGACTGCTTTGCTGGACAACAAAAGTACTAAGAAACTGGACAAAGTGCACAGAAGGATTGAAAAAAGCCTCTGATTCAAAGCAAATATTTTTATTTGAATTTTCAAATGAATGTACTTTTACTGCATTCCTTCCCTTCTGGACTCACTTTCCATAAACATGCTAGTGAATGAACTTTATAAACAGGAATACTTGCTAAAAGCTAATTTTAGAGAAAGGGTTTTCAACTGCTCTCCAAAAGCAAATTCCAAACCAAACTTTAATACAAATTTTACACTTAGTGATACAATTTGGGCACACTTGGCCCACCTCAATCTGCTACTGTTGACCCAGCTACAGCAAGTGCCTTCCCCAGCCTCCCCCCCATCCCTGCTCCTGTCTCTGTGTCTGCTGAGGGAAACTCTCCAGCTCCAAATCCTGCCACTTCAGCTCTGCCTCTCTTTGCTTCCTAGCTCAGCTCTATGATATGGTTAGGGTGTAAAAATAGCACAAAAGTTATTACAGTTTGGCTTTTTCATTTTTTTTTAAACTGCAATGCATAGGAGGAAGCCAGAGACTAAAGAAATTCCTAATTAATTATTTGTCCTAGAAGATCTGACAAAACACTAACTTCTGGCAAAGGTGAAGGGATAAGAAGTCAGGAATGGCCTGAAAGTGGTAACACATAGCACGGGTCAGCAGTATTTCCTTGGTCACACTTTGATTTCATGCTTTGAAACATGAACCTCTTAGTGAGTTTTTTAAGCTATTTCTTTGGGAAGTAGAGCTAAAACCAGATAAAAAAATTCTGTGCAAATCTATGCCAAGAAGAGTTTTTCCTTAATGGGTTGTTTTTCAAAGACATTTAAAAGGATCATCTTGCAAAGAAATACATGAAGAACATGATGATAAGAGTAAATATGTGAACATAAAAGCATGAATGCCAGTTGATAGATTGCTATTGATTAAGTGTCTAGCTCTAAAGAAAGGCTGCTTCAATCACCTCTCATGGGTTGTTACATCAACTGGTCTCTGCTTCCACAAGGAGTAGATAAATACAAAGTTGGTGGAATGTACACACACCTTAGTGTCCCCAGAGAGTCAAGAAGCAACACATCTGTTGTCCACTTCAGGCCCACCATTTATAAGCCTAAAAAATAATCTAAAATAAGGTATAGAGACATTGAGCAATATAAAAAATATGAAAGTAACCCAAGAAGTTTGCAATGAGAAAATCAGTTAAAGGAAGTAAAATCCCAGCTCTGCTCCTAACTCACTGTGTGGTCTTGGGCAAGCCACAAAGGGCCATACTTTGAACATCTTACTCACACTAGTAACCAGCTCCTTACAAAGCATTTTTGCTTAACATCACAGTCCTCGAAACTTGCACTTGAGCTATGGAAACAGCATGAACATGGATCTGCTTACATGAGGCTAAGTATTGCAGTCTGCTCCTGAGGGGCTTGTTTTGCCTTCCTCTATACATAAAAAAAAGAGAAAAGCTCCTACCACTGTGGAAGTGGTGTTGCTGGGATTCAGTCTAATTAATAAACATTTGTACAGCTCTTGGAAAACGTAAAGTTCAAAGTAAGTGCTATGCACCTGGAACACATGCAGTTTAAACCTAATCTTCCAGCTTTGAATCTGCAGGCCTTTTAAGTGGCTACAATATGTGTGTGAAAGGAGAATAAAGGACTGCAGGATCTCCTCTCAGTGGGACTGAAGACTCTATAGAAGAACACAGCACACGCAATTTTTACTGTGTTGCTGTGTCCCTGCCATGTTATCGAGAGTGGTCTATCACAAGCCACAGACACTGCTCCACAAGTCTTTTAGTGTGCTGGGAAATCCCAGGGATAGCTTTTTGGCTTTTTCATTTTTTTTTAGGGATTACCACATCCCTGTTATTATAGTGTGGGTCCAGCAGCAATTCATTTCACATATCCCAAATCTTTTCCATATATTTGGCACTGCCATACCTTAGTCCCCTAGATTTCGCTCCACCTTTCTTGTTTTCCTACTACAGTTAATGCTACCCAGCTGTTTGCAGTCAGCTTTAAAAACTATAACTAAATTAGCATTCCTGCTGAAGGCTTATTCCCTGAGTATATATTCCCTACACTACTGATGTTCTCCATACATTTCTTGACATTCAAGTACAGCTTCACCTTTATTTGCACAGTGTTATGTTTCAAAAAATAACAGTCATTTGAAAAAAGAAGAGATGGGCCTGGAGAAAAACTGGATCCAAACAGTCCCTGGATGCTGGAGAAATTTACATCCAGGCTGGATTAAAAATGTGCAACTAAACCTCATCATTCATCAGATTCCTTGTCCTTCTGTCAAACTGTGAGTTCTTGCAGCATGTATTCCCTAGTAAAGGCAAAGCATGACTTTTTCCAATAATAAATTAGGGGCATAAGTTCGATGACAATTGTTTAATACAACAATTACATTTTTAAATGACAAGGCTGAAGTTCTGTCCTGCACAGGTTGAATGAACTCAGCAATGTATTGAGGCATCTTTAGAGGAATCCTGATTATCACCCATACTGTGAAAGCCACACTGGAGAGAGCCCCTGAAGTTACCCAGTTATTCCTAGTGCTCTGTGCAAGCTGCAGAACTCCTGCACCAGTCATGTCCTGGGGTTTTCAGTGTGCAGACTCACAGCCAGCCCATGCAGTACCTGTGCTGTGGCCCTGTCCCCAGAAATGGACCCTCTGGAGCCTGTAGGATCTTTCACCCAGGTTTATGATTAGGCTCCTCTAAGGTGGGATGTTAGCTTGGGTTGCTGGTTCAGATCTTCAGGACTAGATTCTAAAGTAAAGAGAGGTTTTGATAATACCTGGTATCAGAATATATGATTTTCTTGGTAAGTGGTAATTTCAGCAATCTCACAGTGCTTATTATGGATTTCTAAATCTGCAAAAATAAATACTCTTTTTATTATTCAACCCCCATGAAGCCCTTCTACCACTGTAAATATCTGTCTTGTTTAAGTGGGGCTTATACAGACGATTATTCAACAGGATTACTCACCCCTCCTGTGCCTGACTTATGTGAATTTTGCCCCCTTCCTTGTTCACTACAATTTGTAGAAGACAAATTTCCTTTCCTACTCTGTGTTTAGAACCTGAGCCTGCAGTGAGCATGTTTCCCACCCCCTGCTGCGAGATAAGTTGGCCCTTGCACTCCTGGGAGGGTCTGAACCCCTCTCCCAGAAACAACAGCTTAATGAAGGGGCAGGCAGAAGGGAATTAAAAATGCATGGGCACAAAACAAACCAGTCCCCAGCAAGCTCCTGCTGACAGGCTGCACACTGGCCCCTGGATCAGCGGGATATCCAAGCACAGGCTAATGAATGATTTCCCTGATGGAGAGAGGATCCGTGTGTGCCGAGAGTTCACTGCGTGCTGGAAGCATTTGTTCAGTCAGGTTTCAAAGGCCTCCTCTGTCATCTGCGGCATTGAGGGTCGGATTATTAATTTAATGGAGTGGTTGTGCTGTGCAAGGAAGTGGAAAAAATCCGCTTCCACCTTGGCCAAAGCAGGAATGCCTGCAGCAGCCATACACGTTTTTTCATCGCTGTCAGTTCCTGAGGGAAACAGAACTGTGACCCTGCTGCTTCTCACTCCTGGCATGATCCTTCCTCCTCTTTTTGCCAGTAGGAAAACACTGATTGCAGCAGGCCTCTTGTTTATCCATTGTTGATCCCAGCACAGCCTGCTCTCACCAAGTGTCAGTGGATCCAACACAAGCATCAGGAGTGCACAGCACTAAATGTACATATACGTAATTCCAGGTTTTGTTTTAAGGTCTTTAGGCAGAGGAAGGGGTGGATAATTGTATAGTGGGAGGGGGGATCAGGCAGGCAGTTAATATGAACTTCATAGGAGGGAGATACTTGGAAAGCAGTGGCACTGAAAGAGCCTTAATGGACATTAAATTAGATATGAAATTTCCATCTGGTAAAATGGCAAAAAGCCTCATGCAAGTATGGGATGCATTTACAGACAATTCAGGTCACTAGCCAAAAAAAAGGAAACTTTCTTACTTTAAATGGCAGAGTACCAACAATGGTATAATACCTAGAATGCTTCAGACAGCGCTTCACTCTGTTGGCTTCAAAAACTCAGAGAAAATTAACAGAAAAGAAGAAAGGCTGGAAGAATTAGTCTGTGAAAACTGTTCCTGACTCTGCATGTGTGTCAGAGAAGGACACAGTCAATCCACACATCAGCCCCAGCGCACGTCCCTGAGTGTCCAACTTAACCCAGGCCACCTTTAGATTGCATGCACCAGGCCCACCAGTCCCAAAGAGAAATTAATCCCAAAGTGGAGAGTCCCCCTCTGCAAAGCTGAGGAGGAGCAGACCTAGGTGAAAAATGATGGCTTTTCAGCAGAAAGCATTGAGAAAACAGAGCTTTTCTCTGAGTGTTTCCAAGAAACAGTGTTCCGGTCTCCGTGCAGAGAAGAGGAATCCAGAGATTTGCTCTGAAGATAGAGTGCTGAATTCATTGACCACAAACATCTGATGAGTGCAACTTTAATTTCAGCTTTCCAAAATAAAAAGAAGTGCCTGAAAATTCCTGGAAAATACCCTATTCTTTTCTCTTTTATCACTTTTAAACACAACCATAACTCAGTTTCTTTCTGTTTGCCCCTACCACAGTATCATGTCCCTGCACTTTTTTCCTGTTCCTTTTGTAGCCAATGAAATGGGAGCATGGAGTGATCCACTGCAGGGGGTCCAAAATTTCCAGTTCTTCTTTGTCATGAGTCCTGTTCTCCCCTGACCTGAAGGTCATATTGGTGCAGATAATTTGGTATATTCCAGTATTAGCATAAGATGGGTGGTAATTAGTGTTGTGTTTAAAGGATGCATTCTATGCCCTGGCCTCTTTCCTTGTGGCTATGCCTTTGGCAAAGCATAGTGGCACAGGGATATTTTCAATACCGTGTAGTCCAGCTTAGGAGAACTCTAACAGAAACACAAGAGAAATGTCTTTTTGCTATTTTTTATACTTTATGGAGATTGCTAAGTCACATAAGAACACAATGCCAAAGGTGCTTTGGAGGAAGGACAGCTGACTTCAAACTATTTTTGTACTTAGTATTTTAAGCCAAAAGTGAGGGGTATGACGTTCATTCTGATGAAATTTACACTTGACCCACTAATTATAAAAGTTATCACAGGACATGTTGCTTACTAATAGGAAATAATAAATAATCATATCAATGCAAAACTGCTTCCTGTACTGCTAATTAAACCAGAGAAACTGTTTCCAGCTAAAGGAAATGATCTTTTCAAAGAGCATTAACATTTCTGGCCTAATTGATAAAATGATTAACTGAGTGTGGTCAGGAAATGAAGTCCTTGTCCCTGCAAGGGACAGGGAAATGTGCTGTAGAGATTATTCTGAGGTGAAGTTCTCACACTATGGGTGACAAAATCTAATGAGCAGGATTTCCTCAGTGACCTGGCAGAAACTGGAAGGAACCTGAAGAAATGGTGAATGAGTTTTGAGATTAAAATATGGATAGAGAGGAAAAATATATTAAAAGCTCATGAATGGAAGTCATCATGGGGTCAGCATGCAACATCTTTCAAATCCCTGAGAAGAATCAAATCATTTTGAGGAGACAATTTAAAAAAACACTGTCTGGATCAAAATGTGCTCTAGATGAAAGTATTGGTTGGTGTAGCAAAGAACAGAAATTGGCGTAACTTTTCCTGCTCCAACAAAACTTCCAGAGGCTTGGAGGAGCTGAGCTGTCAAATTCCCTGGGGCTGTAGAGTGTGGAAGGAAATGGCCAAGAAGATCTGCCAAGGAATGAATCCATCACTATTGCCCATTCCCCATACTCCCTGTTCTCACATCACAAGTCATTGGAGAATGGCTTGCTGTACATTTTATTTCAGCCAGTTCCCATGTGAGTGGATAAAATGATCTGGTTTTCCAGTCATGCTTCCAGGTTTTTGAGGAGTTGTACTGAAATCAGGATATTGTCCTGCAGAGTTTGGGAAGGAGGCTGGAAGGAAGAGAATAAAGTGTAAGCTCACGCCAACCAAAAACATGGGCCCCCAACTCATTATTTCCTATGTTCCTTCCTTCACTGTTCATCCAGTCTGTCATCCCACTGTGTCATCCTGTGACATGTGTTTCACATCCCAGCCTTTCCAGATCTAAACTATTTTTCACCCTTCTTCTATTTCTTTCTACCCTGTCTTTCTTCCAGAACATAGCCACCCTACATGGGCTGAGCAAATGCACTCACACTGAGTGTCCTCAGAAAAGCTTCCAGAGTTGGCTTCCAAAATCTGATCACCCTCCCATCCCAGAACTGATGTTGAAAGGCTTGCATAAATACACACTCTGTGTCTGTTCCCCTGCTCTGTTCTTCATCCTGGTGTGAATTAGGGAAAGTTCTACTAACATCAGCTCTGTTACTCTGGTAGAAAAATGACATGGGTGAGTGGAGAGTCAGATCCATCCATTTTCTTCTTTTTAAGTCAAATGATGTAATTTGTTTGCCTTCTTAAAATGAAATGGTCTTTCAAAGGCTTGTTTGTTTGGCTTTTTCCCACTGGGTATCACATGGGTCTTCCATTAATAATAACAATAGCTACAAGAACAGACTAATTATAACACACAGTTTCCTAGGGGTTTTTTTTATTATTGCACTCAACATTCACTATTGTGAGAAATATGGATAGCAGGAAAATAACTCAAAATATGGCTTCAAAAAGACTGATTCAAGTTGCTGCTCAGAAGATACTGCACCATATGGAAAATGTAACTGAGTAGCTGCCAAATTTGTTTAGTTTCAACAAGGGTAGGTAAGATCTGATAATGCACGGGATCATTTTGGCACACAGTATAGCTCTCCCAGACCCATTGCATTATGCCTATCATCAAGTTAGTTCATCTAACAGCACGAAGTGGAACATCCTGACCCTTCTTATCCCTGTTAATCACTCTTAAGTAAATAATACCTCTTTGGAGAATAGTGATTCATATATTGCAACCTAAGATACGGTCAAGCTGTGAACTGGTCTTCCTGCAGTGATAGGTAAAGTCAGGGAGCAAAGATAAGGAAGAATTTTGTCAGACTATTATCACTACTTCACTTTTTAATTGCCTATAAAAGGTTTTTTTAAGAAGTAGGACAGCATAGGAGAACAAAATCCTTTCTGCTTTCTTTCAGTACAGCCCCTAAACAGCTGTTCTGTTTCTCTCCCATCGTCACCTATTCAATTTTAAGATAAGGGATACTTAGGAATCATTTCCTCTGTGAAGCAGCTAGGAAAGGTTATATATATCTAAAATGTCCTGTGCTATTTCCTTTAAAAAAACTCAGGCCACTTCTTGGTTTCCCAAGGCATTCTCATAGCCCTGATCACTCAGGACAAAAACTGAGAAAGACATTAAGGAACCTTGCAACTCAGAGATATATTTTCCCACTTTTCTTTTTGCTTTCCTTTCCCAGGACCCAATCCTCCTCAATACTCATGTGCTCCTGCATAACCACAGCTTGCCATAGGATCAGTCTGAGCTGCTTCTGTGCTGTCAGGATTTTGGAGAGCTGGGCAGCCAGCTGTCAGTCCTTTTCCTGCGATTTTAAATCCCTTCATTGGGATATGGAGCTGAGGTGTACCTCTGACACACTCCTTAATCTAACAGCCATGAAGATAACTCTAATGCACCCAAAGAGGTTGTCCACACCCCAGAGGGCAAAATTATGCAGAATGGGCAAGCTGCCTTGGATTGAGGTGTTGTGCATTGTGTGGCCAGGTAGAAATCCTGACTCAGGGCCTCAGGTGGGCCCAGCAGTGATCACACACAGCAGTTCAAGGGCTGGTGACCCATATGAGTCTAAGACTAGAATTTTGTCCCTACAGTGCTTTATAACAAGGCCTATCTTTTGTGGAGAAAAAGCCAAGATTTCACTCCATGAAATGTTTAAGCCAGTGTCCCAAACTTCTAAGAGAGCAGAGACAGTTCATTCCACAGGAAGATGGATGATGTGTGTAAGACAGGTACTTTGCAGTGGACAGGTCAGGAAGCGCCAGCTTACGTGTTAGACAGATATATTGAAAGTCTAATTTCGTAAGCCATTTGAGAGAAACACATCAAGCTCCAAGGAACAGTGACTGTGTGCTTTTGTACTTCTATTCATGAGATACCATAAGTAAAGGTTGCTGGAGCAGACCTGCCTGTGGATTTGGTTTTGGTTTGATTTGCTCTCTCATATATGTTTTGCTGAGGCTGGGGAAAAGACTGACAGATCACCTGACTTCCCTTCCCTAAGTATTTTGACCATGATGCCCACAGTTAGTTTTTGTCAAAGATTATGTCCAACAAGAGAGGTCAAATGTCCACCTGCAGTACCCCATCGATGTCCCTTAGGTCAGTGGAGCTGTGCCAGTTTACAGCAGCTATCTGGGCTCTGGGTTGGTGCTGGGCCATGTAAAGTCTTTTGAGGTGTTTGCAATTGGCTTGGACATCTTCATCTCCAACACCTCAGTTAGAGAGCACTGATAATCTCTAGAAGCAGACCTAGAATGCTTTATTTGCTGAGGAATGGACATGGTAAGAGTGTGCTTTTAATATGGTCTGGGAAACATATGCAAACTGCTTTGGCAAAGAATCAGTTCTTTGTAAGTAACTAATGCTGAGTGAAATTCTCCATAAGACACTTTCTTCTCCTACAGAAGTTTTCTGCTGATGTTGATATTCCCTTTCTTATCTCTTTACTTGCCATGATATAAATAGAGCAGTCTTATAAGTTTCTTTATATTTTTTTTAAATTCTGTACTGATTAAAACACTCCTCCACCCTTCTTATGTTATGTCATTTAAACATTTGTCAGCTCTAAATCGAGCTTGAAATAGTTATAATTCTATTTAACCTAGAATAGGAGGGGAGGGGAAGAAGAACCAAAATGTTACTTTTATTTAGGGGGTGAAAATTTTTCTTACACACTAAAGATTTTTTATAGTCCTTAGGAACAGAGATTTAGCATGACTTTATATTCCAAGGCAGACCAAAAATGAAAGTTCTAGAAGGACTCTACAAGACAGGTTTGTTTAGGCATTTTTTGAAATCTACAATAAAAGGAAAGAGTTTCACCTATAGCACAACAAAACACCACGTGATAATTTTTTTCACAGTGTATCATGAAACCCAACGAGCTCCATGTTAAGTACCATAAATCAGGCATGTGAAGGATTATAATGCTATAAATTCATATGCACAGACAAACACACGAAACACTGAGCCTGCTGAGCTTACAGAATACTTTGTGTTTCTTTAATTCACTTTCATGTAAACAAAACAGAAAGTGAACACCCAGTGCTTTACTGCTTGACACCATCACCATGTTCAAATAAATTGTTTTCTATCTTTGGGATAACTTTTCTTTGTGTTTTTGTGGCTCCTCACATACGTTCTTCTTCTATCTTTTGGAACTGAATAAAAAAATGTCAAAATTTTTATAGAGACATGCAACATTTCACTTCCAAAAAGATGTCATAAATAATTTACTGTCAGAGTACAAGCTTAAAAAATAACAAAGAAATATGTTTTTGAAGTTTTAAGTCTTATTGTGACCCTGGAAACTTGCTGGGTGGTGAATTCATTGAAAAGGTGCCAAAATATAAGCTCAAGGTCTCAAATTTATTTAGTGCTATAGAAGTTTTCCATTCCAGGAAGAAAAGCATCACTAAGTGGATGTGCATAACAAACAGCAAACCAAACCGTGCTGTCCTAATGGCCATTCCTATAATATTGACTGGTTAACATTAAAATTCTGATTCAATTAAAACAATATATTTTTTTTAGATATTCTCAATTTTTTTCCAGATTTTGTTTATGGTAATCATGTTGTGCAATACAGATTCACTGGACACAAGTAGAAACATATGATGCAAATTAAAGGTGGGCAAACCCATTCAGACACAGGCAGGATGAACAAACTCAACCCTTGAACAAGAATTTACTCTAAGGTGCTCAAAATGTGCTTTCAGTTTTGGAATGTTTGTTCTTTCCTTTTCAATCAGTTTTTATATTTCTTCATTCTAGATAGCCAAGCAAGTAGAAGACAATAAACATTGCTTTCTTAGGCTATTTCTGCTTATCTCTTTTCATGGCCAATACTATTGATTCTGCCAGCAGTGCCAGTCTCAGTCCAGCAATCATTTCTTCTCCCATCTAGCACTTTCATTTCCATTATTCCTGATGTCATACATTCAGTCATACATTAGATTTTGCTAATTCACATCGTCTTGAGACCCATGGGTTTAGAAATTACACAAATTCTCTTGTTTCCTTGCAAAATTTTGAACACTTCTGCACAACCCTAAACCCAAACCCCAAAGAGTTCATGAATGTTGACTCAAATGAGCAGGCTGTCCCAAACTCTGAAAGGTTTAAGAGGACTGATACAGTGCTTACTAGGTAAAAGAACAACATAAGGAAAAGGAAACCAAAGAAGAGTGGAAAGAATGTAAATTATAAATAAACCAAGCCCTCTCCCCGCTATCCTTCTCCCCAGAAGCTGTGGTGTGAGCGGAGGGATAGCAGATATTTCCTGCACTATATCTCACTGTACATTTTGCACATAAACTCTTTCTTCCTTTTGCCCTAATACTTGGGAATTTTAGTAAAATTTAACATTATTTGACACATGGATTGAAAATTCAATTCTTACGTAATTATTTTCACAGGTCTTGTTTGAACCAGCAAACTCCATAACAGGAACTATTATAGAAATTGAAACTTTGTGAAACTCTTTAAATACCTAAAATCAAAACATTTTCTCTTCTTTGAGGGACCTGCTCCAGAACCTGAAGAGGAAACATTGGTCCAGAAATATTTAATCCCTTTTGCCAGGTGAGAACCAGGTTGCAAGAAGCTACTTCTTGGTAGCAAACCCAGACAAACCCTGAGGCAGTGGTCACTGAACTTAGGGAATGCTATGGGAATATTCAGCATCCATGGAAAGAAAATGCATGGAGAAGGCCATGGCTCAGGCTGCTGGTATCCCTTCCAGCTTGGATGGGAGACAGGTAACTCCACAAATACAATCTCCTCCCTCTTTAAACGAGCAGAACTACACCGGCAGTAGTTTCTTCCCCTTCCAGAAAGAACCCTTTTCATCCAATTCCAGCTCAGTTGCTCTGTGGGCCCCAAAAAGACAGTGCAGAAATGATACCACATGTGGGAAGATGAAACAGGTTAACCTGTTTCAAAACACAGCTCTCACAGTTAGTCAGGTCTGGTGAGGGGCACAAGGGGAAGAACTATACTTGCAGTCAGGATGAAGCTTGAATATGCTACCTGAGAAATATAAATTTCTTGGTAGAAAATCAAAATCATCCTGCCTCAGGCAGCCAGCACGCTCACAACTGCAGGCCAGTCATGCATTCAGGTGCGGGAGACAGAAGGAATCACTCAGAATCAGAGATCTGTCAAAAATCTGGCCAAAAAAAGAGTCCAATCTGCCGCTTCTGCAATGCAGCAAGACATTTTTTACCCTTACCTCAATATTTTTGGGAAAATAAAGGCAATTTATGTTTGATGCCCAAGAGGAAATCTTTCTTCTAAACAGAAGGACTAAGATTAAGCCCAGGAACAACATAAGAGCATAATTGAGTAGGCAGGAACTGGCTTGTCATTAGAAAGGAAATTCTGCCACTTTGAAAAGAACAAGACTTCCAAACTCTCATGAAATACAAATTTTAGAAATGTTTGAAGTCGGTAGCAACATCTTATCTGAGTAAAAGGAGTATGTATTTTGGTTAAGAGCTGATCACTTTTAAATACAAAAAAGGGTCAACTTTTAAAATCAAGATATATCTTGGACATTATTGAAAGACTTTGTTTTGTTTCTTTTTTTCAAAATGGATATTTGTTAAAATTAATGTAGTACCATATTTAGTTTTAAATGAAAATTAAATTCCTGTTTGAAAATTGTTTTGGTAAAAACTCTTATTAATGTTAATTTCCAAGAGATGTACCTGTTATAGCTAGGTCAAAAAGTTAATGCATTCAGCCCTGCTATAGTTATTTCCTGTGTTGTTGGACTTCAATAAAGTACTTTGGCTTATTCTACATACTGGTTAATATATTAATATTATTTTAACTTAGACAGAGCAATACTTCATTCTTGGTCTTCCCTCACAATTGAAAGGCACATTTTTAAAATCATTATCAATTATAGCATCTAGTTAATAACTTTTCTCATTCTCTCAATACAGTGGGAATTTGTAAGTCTGTCATTAGGAGTTAAAGGAATATATTTACAATTTGTCTTATTGCAAATATAAGTGCATCTCCATATTCATTACAACAGAATATGATCCAGAATCCTGAATTTTAATTCTAAGGTTAAGAAATATCAATACATTTCTAAACTACTTAGTCTGCTTTTATCCTTCAACAGAGCCTCTTTAATCTACATTTAATTAATGCCTGTCTTTCAGACAGGCACAAAAAATCCAGCACTTCTCTATAGTTTGCTTGGAAAAGTATCATCTTCACTGTTAAATCTGTGCATTCAGAGATAATGCTGATTATCGTGCTTATTCAGAAAACTAATTTCTCTTCTTTTTACATATGGCATGCTTTCTTGTGGCCAAAAAATTCCAAATGAAGTAAGCTCAGTTCCAATTTTGATCCTTCAGTCTAAAAGGTCCAGTGATTTCAGGGTGGCACTGATCTCTGCAGGACTGATTGTTTTTCAGCTTTGTTTTCAGGAGACTGGTGTAAATTGGGTTTTGTACATTCAGACAAAATTATGGTTTGGGGTGTAAAATGTGAAAGAAATATTTAAACAATACATGGAAAGAAAATGTGATAAACACTTCATCTTTGAAAAGGGGGGCAGACTGAACAATATTTCATTACTATGTTTTGAGAACAGTTGGTTTAAATTTCCAAATAACTTTCATTTCAAAGGGACCGTATCAAAACACATGCAAAAAATAAAATTCTAAATAAGGCACAATAAATTATATCACTGCTTAGGTATTGGATTTCAAAGGGAGAAGAGAGTATGTGCAAGGATATTAGAATGGACTATATTGTATCTTTGGGAATTGCTGTCAAATATTGATGAAAACAGAGACTGTCGGAGATCAGATAAAAGAAAGAAATTATTACATTTGGAAGAACAATGTGAAACGTGTGGCCAACAGAGACTTCAAATGTAAGCTAATAGCAATCCACCGAAGAACAAAGCTGGAGGAAGTCCCACATATTCAATCGCATTTACAGTCAGTTAGAATACGTAAAAAATTTATGGTGCGTTTTTCCTTGTTTTGAAACTCACAAAATTGGCCATTCAGTGGATCTGACTGTGACACATTATTACCGGGAATTGACAAGCATCAACAAGACAGATGAAAAAATGATGAGCCCTGGTTTTAGCCATTTTTTCACAACTTGTGCTTATCATAACATAAACACAACTTTTGGCTTTTCTAGAATTTAACTGAGTTATGAAAATGAAGAGATTCACTGCTTTTACATAGTATACATACACATGTGAAAAGTGTTGTCTTGCAGGTTCTACTCTCAAGAGTCTCGTGGTACAAGGATGCACAGCACTGAATGTCTTGTTTTGAAATTTTTGGTCATAATATGAATCAAAAAGCTGTGGTACAAAGGTTTCTTAACATAGTGCTTTTCCTGGAGTGACCTTTCCTTTCCAGAAGAAAAGTATTTTAAACAGTCTCTCTAAACCCTTAATTTTCACTCAGATATCTGTTGTGATCAGCAAAGATTTTAAGAACTCGAATGTCAACATTTACTAGGCCTACATATTTGAAGAATTTTTAAGTTATCATGAAGAACTACAAAATCATTAATCTTTAAATATGGAAGCAAGAAAGTCTAAAGACCTCCATGCAGGCAGACACAGGCAGTACCAGCTCCCTGACTAGCAAGGCAGTGGTTTCTGTAACAACTTATCACTGCAGATTTTATGCAGTTTTAATGCATTTTATGCAGAGATTTTTAGATTTAAAAGGGCAATGTGCTTTGTGTCCCATGTTTGGATGGTTGATACGTCGCTTGTAAAGCTAGAGCAACTCTGGACCTCAGTGTAGTTATTGCATCCATACACGTTGTAACTAAGATCACAATGGGGTTTTATGGTCATGTTGCAGAGAGATTACCACCCATTCCTTGGTTTCAGCAGCTCCTAGACCTAAATTTACCTTTTGAACTTCTGTATGTTGGCTCTGCAAACCCTGAGGTTGCAGATGAGATGGGGTTCTTGATTCTGTTGCTTTGAATCTGGAATTTCATCCCCCATCTTATCTTTATTGCAGTAAGGGTGTAAAATGAGGATAAAGGTATCTCATTATAGAAATCTTCACCCTTTTGTTAACTTCCCCTTTCATGACCATGGGGATGTTTCACTCACATGTGCTTGCAAAGCCCTGCTGAAGCTGGGAAAATCCCCAAGGAAACACAAGAAAAATAATACCACGGCACCTAAGGGGAAAATCTTTAACTAGTAGGAGCTGTTGCACTTGCTTTTGAAAAGGCAAGATAACATCACCCAAAAGATTGAGCACTGATGATGTTTTCCATGTGATCTTTGTCACACTTTTCATAAATATGCAAACATAGGCCTAATTAGAGTGGAGCATTTCCCTTGCTGTGCTCCCTGCTCTTGCTGGAAGTGAAATACTGACTGTTAGAGGATCACATAACAGCTCAGATCCACAGACACATCCCAGCCTTCTACCAACAACGTTTTTACTGGCATATTTGCTCACTTTTTCCAAAATCACTCACCAACAAGTAATGATCTTCTTATTTTCATATCCTTGCCCATTTTTAAGAAAAAATGAAATCATCTTGCTACTACTTTTTATTTTCCTGTAGTTAGGATCATGGAATCAGTAAGGTTGGAACAGGGCCCAGGACCATTGAGTCCAGCTGTTAGCCCAATACCACCATGGCCATCACTAAGCCATGTCCCCAAGTGCCACATCCATACTTTTTTGAACAATTCCAGGGATGGTGATTACACCAATATCCTAGGCTGCCTGTTTCCATCTCTGACCACCCTTTCAGTGAAGAAATTTTTCCTAGTGTCCAATCTAAACCTCTCCTGGTACAATTGGAGGTTGTTTCCTCTCATCCTGTCACTTGTTACCTGGGAAAAGAGACCAACTTTCACAGCTTTTCCATACATCCATCTAACAGCTCAGCTTCCCAATCTTCTGGTTAAGAGTGACCTACACCCACCAAGATATATTCTTCCAAGAGAGATAATCACAGAGCAGAAGCTTTCATAGGTGGTTTCAAGCTTGACAGTCTCTCCTGAGGAGTGCTATCAGGAGAGCTGGTCTTGGAAAACAGATTAGACAGATTTGTTTTGTTATCATATCTAGGAAAAACCAAAGCTGCTTAGATTGATAAAGAAGTGATTTGCTGCTGTCCTTATCAAAATGAAACTACATTAATTTTCAGGTAATCAAACTTTATCTGGTCTTATAACAGGTAGTGCTAATCTGTCAGAAAGCCCTTAAACTATGACGAAACATCAATTAATCATTGCTTTTACTGTGGCTTTTTATGTTATGGCTTTTATGTTTTAATCCAGTCCTGTGCATTTTAAAGTCAGTGTTTCTCTATCTTGTGCATGAGGGTCTTATAAAAAGGTTTTCATCTTCTAAAAACATCATGCAGTTGTCACTCTCCAACTGGTTAGGGATAGCTGCCCCAGAGTCAATGTGATTGGGCAAACAGTTGATTACTAACATACTGCAAGCACACAAGTACTGTCTTGGGGAATTGCCCTGATGAATGAAACAATAGACTGAGCATTTGGATGAAAGGAGAGGAGACATTAATGTATCCCACAGGAACTGCAGATAAGAGGACTTGTACTGGAAAGGCACATAATGGCTGCAATGTGCATTCTCCTATTATTAAGAAAACCACTTGTTCTGGAGGATTGTTAACTACATCTGAGGGCATAACAGGAATTTGGATTTTAGAGAAAACTATTTCTGATAGCTCTACATGTTGCCCCCTAAGCCAAGCAAAGGAGGATTTTGAGTTAAATAAACCTGTGCTAGGAGACAGTGACATGATTCAAATGGAAAATGGCCACATCCAGACTTGCAACCATCTGCATAGGCTACAGGAAGGAGCTTATACATAACATAGGATAACTGGAGAAAACAGTAGGCTTTGTGAAATTACTGTTCAGGGAACTTCAGCTGGACTTGGCATTGCTCTGTAAATCATTTCTTTAACTTAGCCTATTCTGTTTACCAAGTTAGGTTTCCTCTCAGGTTTCAGCCTCACATGAAGCATCTCAAATTCAACATTTACATGCAATTAAATCTATATCAGAAATACACCACACAAATGCCAACAGGTTTTACTAGAAGGCATTTGGTTACCTGTTTTAAGACTCTGATATTTACTAGATTTGCATTGTGTTTATAAAGTTACTTTGCAATCCTCTAAAATGTGATTTCCTATTTTATTTATGTGACAGTAAGCAGAAAAATAATCTGTTATCAAAGCTTATAAAAGACCTAGATTTCACTGGAGTGGCCGGTGATGTGATCATTTACTGATTTCACTTGGGCTGCACGCATGTAACTAGAAGCAGAATTTGACAATCTGTCCCTCGCAGTGAGAATGTGCAGACATACCAAATGTCATAAATGTTCCCAGCTGCAACTGAGACCCATACTTTTCTCATAGGGACAACACATAGTTTGGGAAGTTTGTCCTTAGTTCAGAGCTGGGTGGCCTAATTCCTTCTGTTTTCAGTTTCAAACCAAAATTAATGCGTACATCTGGGTTGTTAGTGCTGAGAAATTTTGGCTTATAGTGGAAAAGATTACAACAAGCCCAGTGTTAGTGGTATAGGAGGAGCTGACAGCCTTGTGCAGTCCCACTGAGTGATTGCTTGGCATTTCTTAAGAAGAGAGACTTTCAGCAGGCAGCCTTGGCAGCAGAGAAGATGAGTAGATGACTGCAAGCCTGAGACATAACTGGAAATGGGCAAAGTTGATGGCCATCTAGGATGCAAAATTGTGCTGTGTTTGTGTAATGTCACAAATTTGATTTTGCTTACACTTATACTGATTTATTCAACTCTTCAGAATTCAAGCAGATGAAGGACAATGATTCAAATAAATGTTTCTGGTATAGACTATCTCTGCATGAGGGAATTCTGCTCCATGTCCTCTTAACAGTGGTAATATCAGTTCATGGTCTTAAGGACCATGTCAAGTGTTTCCACAGAAAATGCAAAAAACCCTTTCCTTAACAGTACATTCAAATTACTGATCAAGGGAAAATGTAAAGCTTCCATGTTGCCAGAGCTGTTACTTTCCCCCCATCAGTGAATTCCCTGTGCCCATCAAGTACTTTGGGTGACCTCCCCGACTCCCCTGAAAAGAAACAGCTTCAGTTTCAACTAAAGGATGGAGGGCCTGGAAGGTGACATGGAAGGAGGGCAAGAAAAGAGGTTACATGAATTCGTAGTTCACATTTGGTGAGTACTGGTATTAAGCTTACATTTCTGCATATTTAGAGACTCTGTGAGATGTCTCCACTCCAAGCACTGTGGGTGGTTCAGGAACATGAACTGGCCTGTTCTGTCAAAACAAGGAATTCCGAGTCTCTTTTGAAAGGCAGAGACTGTTGAAAAAAAAATTCAGTGAGTCTGCTGCTACAGAGGGAGGCACTGGGTCTGCTCCTGACACCCAGCAAGAAACATCACCTTGGTTACTGTTTTTTTACTTTCTTTCTCAGCCAGCTTTAACCAGGAAGGGTTTCATCTACCTTCACTTTCATGGATGACAGAGAGCAATCCACACCATATTGAATCTGAAAACTTGAGTATTTTGGGGTTTGGAAAGTAATTTTGTCCCTCAAGATGATAATGTCTGGGAATAAACCAGTCCAGGATTGCAATGAAGCAGCAGCTGCAGTCTGTGACACTCCATGGATCAGGTACTGTACTTTCTGGAACCTCCTGTTTTGAGCTCAGACTCTGCCTGAAAAGGATGGAACTCTTTGCACAGCAAAGGCAGCTGCTGGACTATCTTTCCCCCTGCTCCAAGGACATTGGGCAAGAATCATAGCTGGTCTCCCACAACTCTTCAGAATGATTCCACATTATCCCTTATTGAGTTGGATTGCACAGTTTGGCCTCTGTCTCTGAATTGTAGAGATTAGCAATGAAAACACAAGTTGTTGTGGAGGTCTGTTGATAAGATTTTGTTTACACACTAGGAGCAGTTTCTCGGAATCTTTAAATTAAATTAAATAACACATTAACTTTTGCGCCAATATCTAAGCTCTAGTGCGAGTCAGTCATCAACTCTGACAGCAGTAAATCCAGCATAAATAGAAAATACCATTAACTTTGAGTAATTTACATAATAATTACATTACCCAGATGAATATTTCTTCCAAAAGGAGGTCACAGATGCATTCTGACTCTTTATTGTTTGCAGTAAATTGGGAAGCTCAGTCTGCACGCAATAATATTGGAAGAGATTTGCAAAGTATTATTAAAAAGACACTAGTGTCAAAAGACTGTTCCATAAAAACACATGTACTAAAACCTTCAGCATTAATTGAATCATGCTTGTGTTTTGGCAATGCTGGAAACCTGGCTCAGTCACCGCTCTGGTGATTCATTAGTGCTAATTAATGCTTTTTCCAGGCTAGTAACAAACTAAAGAGAGACTGTTTGTCTCTACTGATCATTCCACAGTTACAGTAATGGTTTGATTTATGTATCAGACACTTAATGCTGTGTTTCATTCATTTTTAAACAAGTTTCAAAGGGACTCAGGGTGCTTACGTGAAAATTTAAGCAAACAAACAAAAGTGTTTCCTCTGTGTACTGGCAACAATGCTGGGCTTCCTGGGGCTCCCCATCCAACCTGCTCTGCCTCTTTATCCCTAAGACCCAAATAACGCCAGCATTCTCCCAGTAGGACCTTCAGTGTCCTCTGAGTGGAACATTCCCACTCCCTCTCCTGTCCACAAGAGGCTCGCCAGAGCTCCTGGCCACAGGCCGGGCTAGTCAGCTGGCTGTGGCCTCCCCACAGGGACCCGCCTGTCCCCTCAGTGAGCCACCAGCCTCACTCACTCATCCCAGTTCCACTGCCAGCTTTCCCAGAAACACTTCACAACCTCATACAGGCAGTTCAACTCAAGGGCAGGACTAGTGTGGACTGTATCTCCACACCTACATGGAGGACCTGAATTTCAATATTATTCTGCTCTCAGATCTACAGGGAAGGTTTTGACTCCAATATTTTGCTCTCTCTACAGGCACAAAACTGTGTGTGCCAGCAGTAGCATAAAAAGTGTAAATGCTGCAAAAATATGTTGCCATTTCCTCTCACTCTGCTGCCCAGTTTAGAAATTTGGCTGGAGGTATTCACTGCAGTTTGGAATTTTCTTTTAATATCGTTTTTCTGTAACTGTTTTCTTTTACATTTTTAAAACATTTTTAGTTCTCTCAGAGGGGGAGTCTGGAAACAGAAGCACTTTCCTTCCCCATAGATAAAGAGAAGGGTGAGCAGTGCCCTTTGCTGCCAGTGAGCTTCCGCCCTTGCATGAAAGGATCTTCTTGGGGGCTGAGAAAGTATCTGGAGCTTCCTGCACATTCAGTTCTTGGACATTTTATGGCTGAGAAGTGACAATTCAAGGGTTGTGGAGCTCTTTCCATGAAGTACAAGGCTGACATCACCAATGGTTCAAACAGGTTCTGACCAGTTCCAACCAGTTCAAAACAGTTCAAACCACTTCTGACTGGTTCAAATTGCTTCCATTCAGTTAAAACCGGTTCAGACCAGCTCTGACCAATTCCAGCTGGTTCTGACCAGTTCTGACTGGTTTAAACCTGTTCAGACTTGTTCTGACCAGTTCTGGGCAGTTCCAACCAGTTCAGAATTGGTTTGAAGTGGTTGGAACCATTCCATACCAGTTTGAATAGGCTGGAACCGGTTTGAGCCGGTTGGAACCAGATGGTACTGGTTGGAACTGGTTTTTACCCATTTTAGTCAGTTGCAACCAGTCAGCACTGGTCAGAACCAGTTTGAACCAATCAGAATCAACCTCACCACTATCCCCAAGAAGGTGATGGAGACAATCCTCCTGGAAACCATTTCCAAACATACAAAGGGCAGGATGATTTTGAGGCACCAACACTGACATGTGTGGGGAATCACATGGAGTCACCCACAGTGTTGGTGGGTGAGGGGAGAGCAGTTTGTGCCCCATCCTGCCTTTGGCAAGGCTGTTTGTCCATGTTCATTGCAGACAAACGGATAAGACACAGACTGGATAAATGGACAGCGTGGTAGACTGGAAACTTGCAGAACTGTTGGGCCGAGCAAGGAATTCCGCTGCAGGTTGGTCACAGGTTATGCACCCAAGGCTTGATATCAGGTCCAAGTTCAACATACTATGATCATCGAACAAAAGCAAAGGAAAAGTCCAGCACCTAGGGAGGAATAACCCCAGAGGTGCCTTCTAACCTCAGTTTGGTTTTCTGATTCTGTGTTATTTGATTCTGGTCAGAATATAAAACACCTGCTCATTGCATCATTATGGGGAAAAAAAATTCCAGGGATTACTACTATAGGAGCCCTTGTGTTTTTATAATTTTAAAGCAATAACATACAGTTGGTTTTTTTTTAAATTGACACGTTTTAAAATGAGACAATAAACTAATTTATTTTTCATTGCAAGTGCACTGTAATCTTAGCATTTTACCAGCTGTCATTATGTGTTCACTTTAGAAAAATTATTCAAACTAAATTTAGAATTATCCTATTAATCTGCCTATCTGAGCTGGTTCTTGAGCTGATGATGAACTAGAGAACCCTCTATATGAAGAAGTATCACCTTTCGGAAACAACATAAATCTACATACCAAAGACTGAGATCGTGAAGCAGTCCCTGACACATTCTCAGAAATGTTGCTGTTAAACCTGCTGAGCATGAAAAATGCTGTTTCCAATAATTATGCATTTGTTTCTATTGAAATCCTCTGATTTCAGCTGGCTGTAATTTTTCTGCTTCTCCAATCACCCTTTAATTTTATATGCTTTAATTACACATAAATCAATGCCTTTGCAGTGTTGCAAAAATGGTTTGAGAGCAGAGCTTGGTGCAGAACTCTCCCAAATTGTGCTTTCCTGTGTAGCAGCTGCTACACACCTCACTGTAAAAGCTTTCTCTTGGGTGTATGGGACCCTGGTATATGGGACTATAACAAAGTTCTAAAGACAGATATGCACACATTTGTGTGGTCATCGAAGTTATTCCAGTAATATTGATATTACTGAAACTCAGATCAAAACCATTAATTTCCATATCATAACGTTTACATGTTTGCTCAGGGCTTTCAAGGAGCTTTGAAAAATGTCCAGTTGCAATACAGCCTCTAGGAACTACATTTGTGTAGTGTTGCTCTTTGGAGCTTCAGTGAAATGCAGCAGAAAGGGAGGATGCAACCATGACCATTTCCTTTGTGAGCATGCAAATATGTCACAAGCACCACCGTACCCTTCAGAATGGATGTACAAGAACTGCAACTTGAATGTGAGGACATTGCAGGGTTAAGAAAAGGGAACATATTCACTGTACAAACATTAGGAAACTGATAGCTCAGCATGTACATTTTCATGCCAACTTCAAGGTTGGTCTAAAAGCTCAAAGTTTGTAACTGTTTTTATTTTCAAAATAGCATGCAGAACTAGAAAACTGAGCTTAAGCTAGATTATGGTTCACAGTCATAAATCTAAAACTGATTTTCACAACAACAAAAAAATTATTGACATATATTTAGACCATGCATGACCTTGCTGAATCAACTTGGCATTCTCAAGAACAACAAAATAAAACCAGATGACAGATTCTTGTTTTCAGACTCTACAGATGCATCTCACAGCATGTGAAGAATAATTGCAGTGGGTATGGGAGAACCCATCACGTTCCCCATGGGCTTTAGGTGATATTTTCTTCAGGTTTTAAACATAATTGAAATCTTTCAGGTAAGTCCTGAATGAGGCTTTCAGCACAGATAATGAGCTGCATTAAGAATCCATGACAGAACAGAATGTCTAATTTGTAAATAATGTGTCCTCAGACAAGAAAATCTCCTGAGGAGGTACATGTAATAAAGCTTATTTTCTGAGCTTTTCTGGAATTGCTACAGCATGAATCCCTCAGAGAAACTTTTGCAATAAAGATTTTCCTGTGGTCTTCCCACCATGTACATTGGGGAGATCCATGGGAAAACTTAGTCTCAGCTCTGTGTGTCTCTCATTCTTCTGCACTTTTCTTTGGATGCAAATAGGCAACAAAGCCATGACAGAAGCATGTGAGGTTGGATACAGGAAAATGAAATGCTGTTCGTTAGGAAGCAAAACTAGAGTTGCTTTTGTTTTCCTGCACTTTCCACTAGTATTTTGTACAGACATGGAATGTAAAGTGACTGCTCCCAACCCCACAGCCTGCTCTGGCCATTTCTCTATCCACCAGGGAGACCCTGAGTTACACGATAACATGGCTGTGGACTTTTGGGAAGATGACTGGAGAGTGTCTCACTTGCTTTGCTGGATTTGGGATCATGCTCTTCCGCAGGAACCAGAGCAACTCAAACTACAGACTCTGCAGCCTGAGAGGGCATCTGCAACACACTCTCTTTCTTCTTTCATCCACAAATGTTCGTAACAGCAATGAAAATGATGGAAAACAGCATGTGGAAGCAACATAATCACCTCCTTGGATTTGGTTCCTCTTAACTGGATTAGAAATTGCCTTGTGTCTGTGAGTGTCTTGAGAGACTGTAACAATATAGATGCAAGGAGGAAGCTGGAAAAAGGAGCATTAGCTTCTGAAAGAATAATCAACTGTTTGCACACACAGAGAACACTATTTCAGATTCTTGAATGTAATCACAGCCCTTTGTTCCATAATAGATACTAATAAGGCAAGCGTGTTTCCAAATGAGTACCTGCCCCTCTCTAATTGCATCCTCTACCTACGCTGCC
>VXBB01007283.1:262491-284479 GCA_013399915.1 Illadopsis cleaveri | reverse complement strand
TTTTTTTTTTTTTGCTTTTCATTCAGAGTGATGTTTTTTCTTAATCAAAGCTCACACTTGACTAATGGTCCCCTGCCATCACTATCAGAAAGCTGACATGTAGCCCAACCATGAAAAAGATGTTTGTTGGCAGTTCTCCTATCCTTAGGGTGCATTTCCTTAATATCCAATGTTAAAATGGTGCATATGACTAGACAAACTAAGAAGCAGAATTTTAATATTTCACTTCAACACATTGTATTCTGGGAGTTGACATTTTGGCACAACACAAGACATGCTGTAGCTCGGCAAAAGTATCATTTGCTTTGCGAAAATCTTGTGTACAAGTTGTTAATTGAAGATACTTGCTCTGCATTGGTTGGACTGGGTGAAGCGTGAATGTATATTCCTGATATTGCCTGAGCCAGAGAGGGAGCAAGGAAGCCTGTTTGTAAGGTTTTGTAAGACTGAGATCCGAGGCTTGAATGAAGATGGTCCTTCAATTATTTGGTAGGAAAAGAGACAGGTTCAGAAAATATAAGAGTTCTGTGTGTCCCAGGTGGACAGATTTCCCAGGGAGGTTTTGGATGCCTCAGCCCTGGCAGTGTTTAAAGCCAGGTTGGACAAAGCCTTGAGCAACCTGGTCTGGTAGAAGGTGTCCCTGCCCAAGGCAAGGGGATTGGGACTAGGTGATCTTTAAGGTTCATTTTAACCCCTTAATATTCTATGATTCTACAATTCTATATATTAAAAAAACCTCACTTTTTACTGACATAAAACTTTCTGATATTCCAAAATACTTGGGTTTGTTTTCTTTTATTTCTTCTTTTTTTCCATATCTCTCTTTAGCACAGGAGCAGGAACACAGATCAAAGCTGAGGAAGATGGTTT
The DNA here is from genome assembly GCA_013399915.1 of Illadopsis cleaveri. Taxonomy (NCBI): domain Eukaryota; kingdom Metazoa; phylum Chordata; class Aves; order Passeriformes; family Timaliidae; genus Illadopsis; species Illadopsis cleaveri. The sequence goes on along the minus strand of VXBB01007283.1, from coordinate 283,609 downwards.
TGTTTTACTTCCAACATGATTGGACTGGGTGTGTGAGAACGCTTGGAACTCCCAGGACTCAGTTTTATAGAGGGTTGATTCCTACCAGTAACTCTGCTGAGTTTTCTCCAGGAATTTGTGCTGCTTTTAAACAGCCTCATTGCTCTTCCTTCAAAATAATGATTTCTGATTCACACTGGAGGCTGTGAGAGAGGAACTGGTCTCTCATTTCCAGTGTGGTTGTACCGGGGTATATTTGATTCACGGGTGTGAGATAACCTAGGTCAGCTGCACATGTGAGCTCTTGGGTGGTTTCCTCAACTAAAACCATGCTACTAGCTCCCAACATTTTTTCCTTCACAAATTGATAGCTGAAAAATGCACACAACTCTGGCTGACAGAAGTTACTGAGGAATGAGGATTATTTGAAACATCATAAAAGATTAAAAAAAAAAAAGAACTCTACATTTAAAGCTCTGCTTTCTGCCTGATTTCTGGTCAATTCTTACTAATATAATGATTGCCCAGATAAAATGCAAAGCAACTGGCCCCATCTTCTAAAGTATGGCCACCTATGTGTGGCCCATATGATTGGACTGCACACATGCAAACAGTACTGACAGCACTATGTCACTATGCATTTAGTTACCCACATTGTAAGGTATGCCTCTCACTTTAAATTTGAATTCACTCTCACCCTTATAAACCAGATGGTATCTTATTAATAGGCGGAGCTGTGGGGTCACAGAATTTTTGGCAATACTCACTTAGACTGTGAGCCCAGCCTACTTTGTAGATCAAAGGACAAGCAGAGCCTGAACATCTTCAGAGCCTGGTGAACAGACCTCCTATTCTTTGCAAAAATGAACCTCAAATGAGGTCAGATTCACACTGCAGCAACTGACAGGTCCATTTGCATCACAGAGGTAAAAGAAAAACAGTGAAGAGAAAGATGTGGCTCTGCAGCTTTCTGACACAACTGCTGGTTTTGATTATATTTTGGGGCTTACTCTCTGCTTTCCACAGAAACCTCGGTGTATACTATGGTATGGATTAAATCTCTGTCAGCTTCCTGACGACATGGGAATCCTATACATGCAAAATCAGGACTTTCAGTTTGTCCTCCTAAAGTGGCATTAAAGAAACTTGAACCAACAAGCCTTGTCTTGGGAAATCCTCCACTAAAGGAGAATTTCCAAGGAGTATAGTGATTCCACATCCAGATCCTTCCCCCAGTACCACTGCTCCCATATTCAAGGTACTCTTATGGTGGGGTATCAAAATGAGCAGTGGTCCATTAATCCTCCAGCTGGTACACCACAGTAACTGCACATCATCTCACCCAGCTTGGTCACCTAAATTTTAGGCATACAGTCTAAATTAGTCATTCCTCCTCTGGTCTACTTGGTCCAGTAAATTCCATACAAAGTTTGTAGGGGTTCCTACCTCTCTCCATTGACTCCTGACAGACTTTAAATGAGCATTGCTGAAGTTAGACAACACAGACCCTGCTCTGCTAAGGGTCATGATTCACTGGTGTGATTCAGAGCAGCCCTTCAGAGATTTCAGAGAGAATTGTTAGAGCTTTTCACAAGCGCATTTCTCACCCTGCACTGAATCAGTGCAGTGACACTGGATGAGTCTGACCCCTCTCATCCTGCAGCATCCAGCATTCAGAGTGCCTGCCCACTTGCCTGCCAACAAAGGGAGAGATCATACCCACAACAACATCAGTGATTCCACTTGCTGAAGTTCCTATCCGGCCTCTGTTGCTTAATCTCAAAGGCGGCATGATAAATATAATCAAATTAATCTCATCTGTGATGAATTACAACTGCAACATCAATTGAAGCTCTGCCTCAACACCAGTCTTCTTGTCACTGTAAGGTATTAAAACTCAGCACAAAGGGTTACAGATGAAATTTCTGTAATGCTTTAAATCCTTCCATTCAGTGTCTAAAACTCGGTAGCTTTCCCCACATATTCCTTAAATAATATTTTAAAATATATTTTAGTGGCAGCACATGATAAATACTTCTAAAGGATCATTAATTACAAGATCATTCACTCCATTCTTTTCTTTTTTAAACATAAACTTTATTAATTCAAATCATATTTATTTTCTCTTTTTCCTCCTTTTTGTTTTCTTCTTATGACACCTTCTTTCCTGAGTTAAATTAACACACCATTTTTGTTAAGGCCATATGAAAAAAGCAACTTGTTTTTCCCCTTCCCTCTTTCTTTCCATGTCAGTCCAAATGAATTTTAATTTCTATCTTTGGGAAATCAAGGCTGTTGCTAAGCAGTTTAGAACTGATTCTTTGAAGGATTTCAAGTAGCAAAAACATCTTTAGAACCAAGGCAGCCACCCATGGGCTTTAGAATTCAGGTAGGACATTCAAAAAAGCACTACTTTTTCTGTTGTTTTGGGGTTTTCTTTGTATCTACATTTCAATCAGTTCTTTTCTCTTTATGTTATCTGTGTGCTCTGAAAAATGCTAGCAGACCTCTGTAGTATGGTGTACAAGGAAAGTCTGCAAGTTTTCCAAAAGTACGGTGTACAAAACACTGGAGAATTTAATTTGATCCCGACCAGAGACTTTAATGATGTAGGGACCTTCTATTTTCTTGGACTGCAAATCAGTAACAATTAATGATTTAGCTTTGGCTTCTGGCAGTTTTGTCTGATCAGCCTAATTCATAGATGAGACAAATGTCCAACTTTGGCTTCATGGTGGCAGCTTAATCTACAGAAGTGGGCTGGTAAATCAGACTTCCAGAACTCTTTCTTGTACAAATATTTCTTGGGTTAGTTATACAGGACTCTGAAAAGTATAGCACAGCATTTAGGTAACTAGATTAAAAAAAAAAAAAATCCTGAAAATTATACTCTATTTGAGAACCATCAGGACTCCAGAAAACTTGAGAGTTTTTTGGCTTAATAGTTCTGTGGCATTATTCCCAAAGGGTGACCTATAACAGGACTGAACCATTGTCCACAGTGGTTCACTTTCCATCCACTTATTACTTGTTCCCGCTGTTATATCCCAAGGAATATCTTAGCCTGCAATTTTTTTGAAGGCTTTTTCAGCCGAGGAAAGGGACAATTTCGGTGACGAGTCAGAAATGGATTTTTTAGCGATTATTTTAATCTCTTACTGCCTTGACTGTGGAGGACAATTGACAAGCCTAATTTGGATCTGTTGTCTTGTGTGTATTCCACATATTGCCTCTAGTGCTCAGGACCAGAGAGCCCAGTGATGGGCCCGTCCCAAGGAGGACCAGCTCACCTTCTGGAAGGTTCCTTGTTACAGCTCCCTGGGCTGCTCTTGCCCTTGGGAAGGAGCCATGGATTTGCTGTAATACTAAACTATTTGCTGCCTCTCCAGAAGTCTGTATGCTCCATTTCAACAACTGCTTCAAGGTCCAATATCCAAAGTGTGTGATCAACAGGGGTGGGAAAACATCCTCTGGTGTTTTCTCCACTGGCTGACCTGGAGGGGAACCCCCCTGGGGAGAGCCAGGGAGGACAGACTTGAGAACAGAGAACTTCACTACTAAAAACTGTATTTTCCTGACCATGATGATGATGACAGATATTGAGCTCAGGATCTATCAGCCAGATTACTTGTGGGAGCCTGGTTACCCAGACCTGAAAGAGAGATCATGCACATGATGGCCACCAAGGACAGTAGTCAGGCTCTGAAGATGGGCAGATTATGGAAGACCAGGAGAAGGGCAGATGGTCTGTAGTTAAAATTATTTCCATCAACAGAGATTTTAGTGGGGGACAAGCCAGAAATTTTGACTTAGTGATTTTACAGTCTAGTAAGGCACTATTAGTATTTATTTGGCAAATAAGGATTGATTTGCTTGTGTATGATAGATTACCAAACACAGACTTAAAAATTGATGCAAGGTCATGTAACTATAACTTGAGCCCTTTTTAAAAGTTGCTTGGTAGATTGTTTAAAGTCAGTGTAAGAGGTCATTGGAAAAGACTGACACAGCTTCCACAGAAAATGAAAGTACCTGTTTATAGTTATGTATTCAGGCAAACAGACAGTGTATCATAAATAAATAACACCATTCTGTACTTAACATCATAATGGAAGTGAAATAAGGCAAGCCTCAATGTATAAAATCTTTATTGGATCTCAGGAGGAAGAAAACAGCAACTTTTTCATTGAAATGTCCATTGCTCTGTGCTGTCAGCACTAGTCCTCCAATGCAGAACAGTCTTCCTAATTGTCCACAGGAGAGGAATATAATATTATAGAAACCATTTGGTAACTTGATGCAACCTGGTTTCCTCTATACAAGTTTTAACTGTTTACTGATAGTTGTCATGCTGTTCTTGAAGCACTGTTTACTTTTAGTTTCTCATTAGGGAGGTTAAAATGAACTCCAGCAAAAGTTTTTGTCATCCTTTTCTGGAAAGTGACTGAAGGGACTTCTGTCTTCTATCTCCCACTTTTCTCAGCTCTCCTCCCACCCAGTCACTAGGAAAATATGCAAGAGGAAGGGGACAAAAACCCAGCCATCTCTTCAATCCATTCTGCTCTCTGATGGGAGACAATTTGTTTTACTGCATAAGTATTGGGGAACAGCTTGACGTCCACTGAAATAAGCACTTTTCCTTCTGATTTAAGCCCAAGTAAAAGAGCATTTGCTGCCCCCAGCACAGAGGTTTCCCTAAGGCACAGCAGAAAAGCCAAACAAGGAGGGAGGATGACCTTCTGTGGTCCCCTCCCTCTTGCACAACCCTGACGGCTGGTGTAATGAAGTTCTCAGAAAACCTTTTAAAAACACAGAAAGAGCAGGAGAGAGAGAGAGAGGGAGAGGACTGTGCAAGTATTGTAAGCTTTAAAACTGGTTTATGGGCAGGAAACAGAAGGCATGAGTAAGAGTGAAGAGTTCAACACAGGGAGAGGTAGCAAAATCATGTGCTCAAAGAGTCAGTGTGCCACACATCTGAATGAGCTTGTGGACTGTCAGGGTTTTACTTCAAAACTGGTTTTAGAGATAACACAGTGACTGAGGGTGGTAAGGAAAAAAACAACAGGAGCCTCTGACTGGGAGGGCAGAAAGGGAGTGCAGACAGAGTGTGGGAGGATAAACCTCTCACTTGGTAAGTGACAAAGGCATTTTAATGCAGTAAATAAAAGTGAAAAGAAAGTATTTTCCTTCGTTTTTTCTCAGCTCTAATAATGATCACAGCTCCAGAATAAAACCACAAGGGCTGAACAGATGTTGTTTAAAACAATTTAATTCTAAACAAATTAAATTCCCACCAACTTTAATGAAAATACAAATTACATTCTGACTGGGATTTTTCCTCCCAATAGAAAGGAAGAAGCTTATAAGTCAAAATAGTCCTCTAAGACCAAGTTTTTATACAAATTTCATGAACATAGGGTGTATAGAAGCACAGAATCACAGGATTGAGTTGGAAGGAACTCTCAAGGATTACCAAATTAACTCCTGGCTCTGCTCAGGACAGCCCCAAGGATCACACCATGAGCCTCAGAGCATTTTCCAAATGCTTCTTGAACTCTCAGGCTGGTGCTGTGACCACTTCCCTGGGGAGTGTGTTCCAGTGCCCCACCACCTCTGGGTGATGAACCATTTCCTGATATCCAACCCAAACCTCCCCTGACTGAGCTCCAGGCCATTCTCTTGGGTCCTGTCACTGGTCACCACAGAGAAGAGATCAGTGTAAAAAGAGTTTCCAGACTTAACAGGAAGCTCTGAAATTGCCATACCAGAATTTCATGACTTTATTAGAATAAAAGCTGTTAAAATTATATTTTCAAACCTAATATTCATATTTCCTGATATGGCAAAAAACTGTAAAGAACATTGTTAAACATTTAAAAGGCATAATTATGCATTGAAAAGCATAATTATACATTCATTTACCTAATAGGGCAGATTTTACATCCAGAATTTTAAAAAAGAGGTTTCGAATTATAAAAAAAGGTACAATTTTTTATTGCCATCTTAGTACACAATTTTATTGCTTGGTAAAAACAGCCAAACACCTCATACTTCACTGGAGGCTCTTATATACAGTTCTCTTCTGGCTGATCAGCAGTGATGCATTAAAACTCATGAAACATTGAAGAATTGCAATTAATTTCTGAAAACTGACTATTCCCACTTGTTTTAGGAGCATAAGTCCACCTGAGGAGCTTGCAGCTTCTTTTGCCCCTGCTGTTTTGATGCTCTCAAACAGTACTTTAGAACATACCATCTTCCTGCTGGAGTAATGGAGATGGAACTCTGTAGTGCTTAATATTTTATTTTTTTTTTACTCCTGAAACACCAGGCTCCCACCTTAAGATTTTACATCACAGAGAGAAATGATCCCTTACATTTTCATATCAATATTTCACCCTAGAGCCTCAAGGGAGAAGAATTAAAATAAGTCTCCTTTCTTACTTGGTCTGTTTGAGATCTTTCACTTTGTCCTCTAAAAGCCTTCCAGAGGTGTGTGTCGTGTGTTGTGTGTGGGAGAGGTGTTTCCAAATAGCTCATAGTTTGGATTTATCACCTTCCTTTATTTTCCCATAGTCGAAGTATCCCAATGTATTAATGAAAAAGTTTCTCTGATGCCAGAAAGGATTTTTTCCCATGTTTTTCTTGCCACGGATACTTTCCTAGATGAGTTAATTTTCACCTACAGAACCTTTTGAGTCATCTAAATCAGAGGAGACGAGTCTTTTCCTTGCAAAAGACTAAGCAGACCTTTCACACACCTTTCACACACCTTTCACAGGCCACACATTAACACACAGATTAGTGTTATTTTATAAACTGTGAGGGAAAAAGAAAAAAACCTTCAAGTCCCATAAAATAAAGTTGGAGGGTAATTCTGCCAGCAGGTTCACAGATCTTCTACACATGACCTCCCTTGCATGATGGACTCCCATATTTACACACCTCCTTGAAAAACAATTCCTGAATGTTTTATTAAAGGAAATATCACATATACAGCATTCCAACTCTGGAAAAATTCACACGGAATGTGTTTGAAAGTAAATTAAAAGTGTACCTCATCTCTGAACTAGAAGCTCAGTTAGGTTAAAAAGATATCTACTGAAGCAAGATGATTACATGCATTTTCTTTTGCCAGCTTCTCTGTGCAGATGTATTCCCTAACAAGTCTGGACAGCAGCACCCATGGACTTCTGTTCCCACAGCAGTGGATGTGTGTAGGATGAACAGAAGTGCCTCCCACAGTCTTGGCACCCTGGACACCCACCACTCACTGCTGAAGCACACTGTAGGTAAAATTCATACTGGCATTTCAAAGGAATCTCCAGAGGAATTACATCTGTATTTTCTCACAGCCCACACTAGGAAAGGTTTACAGGATTGGGTGCATTTCCCCAAAGCTTTGTTCTGGACAGCTGACTTTTCTCATCCCCCCCACATCTCTCTGAATCGATGCTCTTATCTCTCACACATCTAAAATTTTCTTTATATCAGAGAAATTCTCCCACACCACATGAAATGCCTTTGTTCTCTCTGCAGTGTTTGTTGAGAAGGATGGATTGAATCCACAGAAAGATCACAGTAAGCATGTGAAAACATACCTAAAACTTAACTTAAGCCTCCATTCATTTATAGTAGGGCTTGAGGCTTTTCTGTTGTGGATTTCAGGACTTCACACTTGCTTGCATGCTGTCAGTTAATGAAACTATCACAGGAATCTGTGAAAGGCCACACTTAACAGGTTGTGTCACTAGCTGGGGGTACTAAATGTTTTGGGTTTCCCAGAATTTATCCCTCTCCTTCTGCCTGGAAATGTTCTCTGGGTAGTAAAAGATAATTTTTCCCACTTGTTTGGATAAGTGAGCCCAGCAAAAAGGTAGCTCTCTGGCTGCCAGATGTACAGCAGCCCCAGGCAAATGTGTGTGCAGATCACCAGGTGGATGTACTGCTTCATGCAGTCAGTCAGATGGACCCCAAATGCACTGATTCTCTTGTGCACAGAATCTGCGACACTCCTCTCCTGGGAAACTGGAACAGAAATATTTGAGCCCTGTTTTGCCTTTACCAGCTGAAATTACTTGGGTTTATGTTATATTGTTGTATAGAAGTGGCATCCTGTTCTTTTTTGTCTCAAAAGTACCTGTGCCTGATTTTCTACATGTGTCTACATCTCTCTTCTACTAGAAACTCTTAGGCTCATCATTTAGTCTTGTGTTTGAGCATTTTAGGCTGGTCTAAGGGTAAGTATTAGATTCACGAGATCCCAAGAGTGGGAAAATCCAAGCCCATGTGTTGGGGCATAACGGGGAGTCTGGTAATGCCACTGGGATGTCTCTGACAGCGTCACCTAATCAATTCATCCATTTTTGTCTGTCTGGACAGCCTGAAGTTGCCAGGAACTAGGCCAGTGGCTGAAGCACTGAAGGCTGAGGGGTGGAAAAGCAGCTTGACCTCTTTGCTGAATGAAAAGCAGTTCAGACATGGGTCCACAGTCTGTGTATCTGTCGAGATGGAGCAGGTCAGTAGAATTTTTGATTCCAGCTCTCTGTAAAGGTTATCCTGTGTGTTTTACATATTGCCATAAAACCATTTAAGCCTGTACCCCTAGTTTTGATTACAAACCCACCAGGAAGTAGCTGGCTAAGCATGTGGAAGCAGTGGCTCAGGAGGCACATAAAAAGGAGGCAAATCCAAAATGGGCATTAGAGCTGCCAAAAAGGAGGTCTAAGACGTGATATCAGATGTAGTTTTTTATGCTTTACTGTGACCACAATTTCACCCAGCAAGGTGAAGGAAAGCACCCACTCTCATGCAACTGTTGTAATGCACTGGTGGAACCTCCTTGTCCTGCCCTACACAGTTCAGCTGTGATCCCACTGCTCTGTCCTTTTTCAGTGAAAAACAGAAAGTGTTTCTTTTATTTGAAGCAATAGAGGCACAGAATCTACCTGAACTTCGTTGTCAGATGATTTCCTTGAAGCTGTAAATCAGCCTCTGAAATTTTCTGTGTGCACCAGGAGCTAAATGAGCTAACCTTCTGTCAAGCAGTGAATTCTGGGACATTTTTTCCACCTTTGCAAACATTAGTCTAAGTGAATCAAGTACTTAACATGGCACGATGAGGAGGAACCCTGGGGAAAAAACTAGTGAGCTCATAGTCCAAAACTGATGCAGTCATAGTACTCAAAGAAAAAGAAAGAAAAAAGCACTCAAATTTTCCACTATGATAAAACCAGAAGCAAGTGCTAGAGTAAGTAAGTTTTGACATCCATTGTTCAGTGTTGCTAGAGTGTTATTTTTTTCTATATAGCAGAACAGTGGTTAATTCATAGCCCTTGGGATTTTTTTTCAAGCATAAATCACTATAGTTTTTTTTTCCCCCCACTATATCAATAAGTGGTTTGTAAAAATCTGCAGGGAAAAATAAACCATACAAGCTGGCAAGTAGTTTTAGTGGCATTTAAAACAACTGTGGTAGTTATAAACAGTAAACAAAACATAGTAACCAATTCAAACACTAGAGATTGTTGTATCATAGAAGCATAAATCATTAACTTAATAATTTCAGCAGCAGTGACTCAAGTACAAAATTAAGCCAACAGTACCCCCTGTGGCAATAATGAAGTACTGTATTTCTTACAGAAAACTGACACAATCTGTGGTCACAGTTTGGAAATCCTCTGAATTTGATCCTTGGAAGAGAGACCTCCAAGTAGCTTTTGCACAAAGTACTTTTAGAAGGAGTTATATTCCAGGCATATATTCATAAACACAATCCAGAGCCCACGAGCAATGGAGATGAGATTAGAGGTATTTCAAGAAGAGACACACAAATATAAATGTGATGGAGACCACTGCTAGGATGCAGTTCTGTGTTTTAGACAACACTCCAGGCTATTTTTCTGAAGAACCAGTGTTATGAAGCAGAAGATTATAACCTAGAAGGGCCTGAAGATGCAGTGTTCACTCTGGCTAAACTCCTGCTACGGTAGCGCTGACGGGTTCAGTTCCAAATATCCCAGCTGGCCCTTTACAAAACACTGAAGCATATCTGAGAGGAAACTACACTCTCCTCTCCTCAGCCAAATCCATGCTACATCTCTTCTGACTGCTTGGAAACGAAGCTCAGAGTGACTAGGCTTCTCTCTAGGCATTAGTCATGGGTCAAAAGTTAGGCGGTTGAATCTTAACTTTAAATCTCCTTAATTTTCCAAGAAAATTGCAGAATTTCTAGGATACATGAATGTTGCTCAGCCAAAACTGCTTTTAATTTTCATCTGCAGATTTTGATACCTTTTCAAAGAGATGAGAAAATTCAAAAAGTGCTGTCAGAGTTGGTAGGGAATACAGTTCACTTTCAACCTCTTTCATTTTTAATTTCTCTGCTGTTAGTCTTTCCAATACAGCATTTTGGTGATAGGAACAAATAATACATTTCTGATGTTAGATGACGCTATGGACAGGTAGAAAAATATAATGTGATAACACCCTCACTTCAGAACTGCCTAAGGATCTCAGAATTCCCAAGAGAACTCGCATAGAGTTCCAAACTTTACATGAAGATTTTCTACATATGAAACTATATAGAAAGTTAGTCTTTGGTCAAAGCCCGGGCAGCAAAAAGTAGGAAATATCACTGTTGAAAAAAACCAAAAGGATAAAATGCAACCATTCAAAAAGGAAAAGACAAAACAACCAAGTGCTATTACAGAAGCAATCAGACAGAAGCTCTAATCTCCTTGTCCAAGTTATTAACACGTCCCAATTAGGTATTCCCTTCTTCCTGTTTCAGTGTTATTTATGCACCAGAAGCCTTTTACTTACAGCATGAAATAAGGCACCGACCAATGTACAGTGAAGCTATAATCTAACTATAAAGCAAGAAATGAAAAGTTGAATCAAGGGTGAAGGGACAATTTTCACTTCCACACGTACAGTAACAATTCTTGAGTAAATATGGGGCTTCCTCATAGAAATCTCTCTGTCAAACCTCTCTTCCTCAGATGTCCTCTGTGAATTTGCAAGGTGGTGCTTTATCATTTCAGCCCAGTCCCTATTTAACACTAGATTTTTCTTCTATTATGTGTGTGCCCTGGCAAACATTAATGAAGAATAAATATGAAGTTTTTACCCAAACTCTAGGGAAGACACAGCCTGAAAAGTAAGGGACTAATTGCAAACATTTCTGCATGAGAATCCAGACTATTGGCTCAGGCCAACACATCACATATAACATACACACTAGCAAATAAAGGTGACAAAAGGAATTGGCAGGAACAACAGGAAAGAGTGCTGTGAACTCCGGGACCTCACTCCAATTTCTAAGGTTAAATCTTAGAAAAAAAAAATAAAATTAAGACATAATCATTAACTACAATAATTTTAACAGTATTACCTTATCCTCTTGCCTGAAAGCTGTGGAACAATATGAGGTCTTTTGTTTTTGATGTGTCAGAGAAGAGAAGATGCAGCAAAGTGCCTCTACTGCTGGTAAGTAATCTGAGTAACCAGTGGGGACTGAGTCAAGCCTCAGCTATCCAAAAGCCTTCCTCAGAAATCCTTCTCAGAAGGACAGCCTTCTGAGAATTAAAGTACAGAACAAGGAAAAGAGACATGATTCAGGATGAGCACTGTGAAGCTCGAAAGATAAATTTCTGTCAGGAAAAGCAGGCAGTGAAAAACTGGTGTCCCAAAACCACGGCAAAGCCATCATGTCTGCAGGTGATACAACAGCAGCAGGTTCACACACCTGAGGAGCCCCTGGTTAACTGTGATGGACAAGTGCTAACAGCAAACAGGACCCAGGACTCTGCCAACTAGCCCAGATAATTGCTAAGGACTGATGGGTCATGAGGGGAAGGGGTACTTTGGTATTCTGTGTAGCTTTAAGATGATGTTATTTACATACTCACAGGTAACAGGACAGAATCCTTCATCCTCAATGATCCAGAGTCTCACATCACCTTCCAGAGTGTTCACTCAGATCTATATCCATTTAATACTACTTACAGAGTAGTAACCAGTTGCTGCATACATTACCAGTTATCACTGGATCTAAACTGTATGTGAACTGTGGAAGTGAGAGGTGCCAGACATTCAAAAGGAGGAACCCAGTTCATACACAAATACCATTCCATTTTGTTTACCAGTAACATGTACAAAAAATATCAATTACCTTACTTGGTCTGAGACTTTCCCCTTTCAGATGTGCCTTAGTGTTTGCTTTATTTCTGAAGCTGTACTTTAACCAAGAAAATCCTGACAATGGTCAACTATCATTGCTGTGTATCCAAACTGAGGATTAAAACCACATTTAGCCAAAAGCAGAGGGTTTAAGGGTATTTCCCAGCTGAAATATTTTTCTGATGTAAACCACTGTTATAGATCTTTGCACACAGAAGGGTTGTGCATACTCACTAGGAAAAATCCCACCACCAAGAAGATTCCTTGGAGAAGACTGAAAACTAAATGGACAGCCTGGCCAATTACTCAGCTCTAGCTACTAGCAAAAAGCTGTTTAAGAGGAAGAGGTGGTTTATGGACCTTTGCACTTGGATAATATATCCTGGGGTTGGGTGAGTTTGAGATTATTGGAATCTCAAACTGGTTATCTAAAAAATCATAGACACTAACCAAGACTCCATCTGTGATCCCCTGGGGAGACTGGGAGAAATAAATAATGCAGAATTAGGTGCCCCACCTCAGGGCACACCTTGTCTTCCTGGAATAAGTGGGATTTCCTTCATCAGTGTAGACCATCCATTTTTCACAGCAAAAACCAGCTCAGCTCCCACAACTAATGCTAGCTAGCACTGGGGTAGCTCATCATTTACTTAGAGGAAAGCATTAAAAAAAGAACTTTGTTGAGTTCACAGGTTTGCAAAGCATTGTAAATGAAAGACTTCCCCTTAAAATGTAGGCTAATGGGGATCACAAAAAAAAAAAAGGAGGCCTTGTTTTGATGTACATAGGCAGCAAACATCTTCTGATGCTGGGTCTGGTTTAACACATATCCTTGTGAGAAAATAATTAGGTTGCTAAGTGTGAGTCAAATGTCACTTACATTATGAATAGTGCATGTCTGTGTGATGAAGAAATGCTGACTACATATGAGTTCAGCCTCTTTAGTAAATTTTCAGGCGAACCTTCTCGAAGTTACTTAACACATGTCAACAGCTTAAACTGTAAGCAAAATTAAAGAGGGAAATTTGGTCCCTGAAATACAACCTTTTAGAACCCAGAGATTATTAAATCAGCAAGTTCTGTCTATCATTAATCTTTCCTGAATGAAAGTAGTCTATTTGTGTCCAAGTATATGTGATAATGTGGACTAATGCAATAAGCAAAGCTGGGTTTCAGGCAACACTGTAAAGGTATGATAAAGGACACATTGCTGTTCTCCAGCTCCTCTCAAGAAACAATAAATCTTCTAAAAGGATTTATGTTGGAAACATTGTGTGAGATATTTAATAAAAAGGAAAGCTAAATGAGGTAAAATTACAAGGTTGGTACGAGACAAGATGAAAAATATCTTCATTTATCCAGTTCCTTATAAATTCCCCTAAATCATGTTAATTTACCTTTAGAAAATCACAAATGTCCTTGAGATGCCATAGTAATTAGTCACTGTGTGAGTGTACAGAATGGGAAACAAGACACTGCTCTGTAAGGACCTTTCTGAAAGCACACTCATGTTTCTCTTCCAAATTTTTGTGCAGGATGACATCTCCTTGCAAAGCAGCTGTATGATCTTCTTGTTCCCTCTCATTTTTCAAAAGACAATGTAAAGAAAATTTCACCTAATGAAAAGTCTGCTTTATGATAACTTTGCTGAAGAACTACTAGTAAGGACTTTGCAAACAAACTTGGTTCCCAAAAACATTGTCCTGAACACCTAGAGAAACAGCTCACCATCAGAAAGGGCTAAACCAAACCTGACTGCAGTTCATGTGCTGTCATTATTTTGGTCATATGAACATTCTGTTGCAGTATGGCCCTCTTTTATGGACATCATCACATCAACTTGTTTGAGTAGCTTTTATTTCAAGCATCTCACTAAAATTCATACAACCATATCCATCTCTCTATTATAGATGTAATGTCTGCAGGAGACAAAGAAAAGCTGTTAACAAGCATGTATCCAATACTTAATGTTATCTTTTGATGCTATTTTGAAATGAAATTTCAACTGAATTTTTTTTGGCATCAGAAACACCCAATACAAACAGAATGGAAAAACAAATCAAATGGTGTTAGAAGCAATCATTTTCTTGAGCACCACAATCCCTATGCTTTAACACTCAACATTTCTAACTTGCTTCTTTGCTGAAACACTCAAATACTTCACAAATATATAAAGTAATCACATATTAACAACACATATATGTTCACAAGAGAATTTGCATTGACATGGCAACTGGGAGTGCCCATCAAAGCCAGACCCCATACAAGGCACTATTCAAAGGACAGAGAAAAATCTAAGACAAATTGCCATAATTGCATAAATAGAATAGTGCAGCAAAGATAAGAGAAGCATTATGAGAATCTGATTTTAAGAAATCACTGAATGGCTACAGTTAAATAGGAGCAATCTATACCATCCTCTCCTACTCCAGCTTCATACTGGACCCTGATGTCTAAACAGGGGGTAAAACTTTTTAATGAGACAACTGCCTTTTTTTTAGGGGAAAAACAGTGACTTCTGCATTCCATTATTTTTTTTTTTTTGTCTCTGAAAAAATAAGGTATATTGATGATGCAAACATTCTGTGAGCATTTATACTGTGAATCAGAAAGGTGGAGTACACCCTGACACAGTCTAAGGAGACAATATTGCCCTGCAGTCCTTTAAGAAACTAATCTTGGGCCTAAAGCCCTGATTATCTCTTGCATAATTTACCTGTTCCAAAGAATTTGAATTATTCCATAACCTATGCCTTGCAATTGCCATGAGAAGTCATATGCAAATTTTATTCAAGTACTTGCAGAGTTACAAGAAGTCTTTAGCTTCTGTTGTACTCTTCAGCCTTCTTTAATGTGAAAGGATCATGATCTATTATCTTTCTAATATCTTAATAGGACTAATGGCTACTCCATCGCTGAAATGGTTATTTTATGTACTTGAGCAGAACTGACCTGGATCACATTATTCAGAGCTCATGCAAACTCCCTCTTTGAGGTCTCTTCCCAGTTAATATCTGGTCCAGACAGATCCTGACTGATCCTGAAAGCATAATGTAAACAGAGGGTCTGACATAGGATGGCCAAAGGACTGATAATACCAATATTGCTCACTAATGGAACATTGGCTACAAGGCAGTTCTGCTACTCCAGGATCCCTGTTTCCATAAATCATCTCCAACCTGCTCAAACATGGGACACAGTATTTATCAGTCATGCTAAAATGTGCATCCCTGCTATGCTCCCCTGCATCCAGCGGGGATGTCTAGAGTGGCTTGAGAACATCATCTGCATATCCCATTCTATGAAACACGGAAGGATTTTGTAAGTATCATAACACAAAATAAATATAGTTTTGGTAATTATGTACCTGGCTTTTTTGTGGGTGCATTTGGAGTACTCTTTTTGTCATTTATTCCATTCAAGAAAGACATCAACAAACCAAAGTGAATGCTATGGAGAGACACCATAGCCTGGAGCACAGAAGTAAGAGAAAAAACCAAGAGGGTCAGGAGAAAGGGAGTCTAAAATTGGAATTTAACTCTTGTCTGTCACTCTTTGTGAAAGGCTGATGATAGAAGATACAGAGCTAGACTCTTCTCAAGCCAAAGGAAAAAGAGGCAACACAGATAGTAGGAAAAATATTGTACCTGAATATTAGGAAAATAAAAATCACAGAGAAGGGAGTGCAGCACTGTAAGAGTACACAGGTATAAAATTAGACACCTTCACTTATTGTGAGAGGAGCCCGGTCACGGTTCACCAGCAGATTCTGGTCTGCAGGGCCTGATTTTCTCAGAGGGAGTAAACATCAGCTGTTTCCACTGAAGTCTGTAATATATGTCAACATTTATTACTTTGAGGAAATTAAAGGTAGGTCACTCAAGATTCAAGGACCAGATTTTTAAATCTCCTTTATGGAGCGTACTGGACATTGAAGACAATTGCAGACACATCCCTGTGTTTAGGTATTCTAAAACTGTTGCTAAAAGCACCACGGAAAATCAGCCCCTCATTGTTTGATGTGTCTCTTTTGTTAGCTAGGTCAGATTTTTTTGCTATCCCACAGTGCTATATGTGGTGCTGTGTTTATTTTCCAGGTCAAGGAGTTTCATGCACTGCAAACCTAACTATGAAGAAATAATATGACAGAAAAAAAAAGATAATCTTAAATCTACCAAGTTTAAAGAGAAGAGAAAAAAAAGTTCAGTTCACATGATTAACTGTCATAAGCACAGTACATACCATCAGAGGTGCCAAAGCTTGACTTGAAAGGTTTTAAATGTTTCAAGCTGTGCAAGCATGCGTTTCTTCAAACAGGCAGAACTGATTATGATGATCACAGGCAAAACCTTAGTTAAACAGAGGATGTGCAATTTTTGTAAATCGTTATACAGCAATTACTAACTATTGAAATAAATGGCTTGTGTGTTTATTAGCATTAGAGTCTTTTTTTCTTCCCTCTGTATCCTTGTGAAGAATAGGGAATGCTGCAGGTGATGAAGACAATTTTCATCATCAATACAGGACAAGGCAAAAAGTCTGGAGAAAATCAAACTTGACCAAGCAGTGCTATTTAGATTTCAAAAAGTTTAGTAAACTTTGGGATCGTTTCAAATAACTCTTTTCTAACAGTTAAGGTCAAATTTTCTTTTCACCTCTTTATTACCAAATATATATATACATTCTAGTCATACCAAGAAGCTGAATGAACATTTGTTCCTTAATGTGTCAGGAGCTGAACACACTGCTATACACACAACATTTTAGATTAATGGAAAGAAGCACAGAAATGATGGAAGTAGGGATAAGGTCACGCAATCCTTATTATATTTTACTATTTGTGTTCCTAACTCTAAACAAAACCTTACTCAGCTGAGATTTATATACTTTTTTAAAACTTATTTAAACTGGCACAGATGGTTGTTTGGACACTCCTAAATCTTATTTAACTCGCATGAGAGTCTAAATTGACAAAAAGGTATGAAGCAAGATAAGAGTTTAAACAGAGCTTTGTAAGGGTCAATTTTGTCAATTTGAAACTTAAGTTAAACTGGCATTCCTTTAAAACTGTACTGGCACATGTTATTCTAGCCACTTTGTGCCTTCAGAACAGATAAATGATCCAAAATGCCATCCAAAACACCAAAGCACCATCACCAAAACACCATGTTCCCCAATCACCAGCAGATCAGAGAGAAGGAAGCATCTGGAGGCAGAAAAGGAAAATACCTAAAGATGGAACATTTCTTTACATAGAAGGTGATGGGAGTTTACTTCTTCAGTTTAGGTGAAGGCTCATTCTCCTCTTTGCTGGCAGTCTCCATCCCATTACATGGCCAAAAAAATCAGTAATTCCCAGGAACAGGATGTCTGCCTGGGCAGATCAGGTTGCAAACTGAGTCTTAAAACATGTTCTTGGTGTGTTGTGCATGTCAGAGACAGAAAATTAGGGAACAATATTCTGAACTTGAACCTATGAAAACAATAAAGAATCAATCAAACTGCTTTCCACAGAAAGGCAAGGGTTTTTTCCCCAGAGAATCTTGTCTTATGATTTGCTCTCCCAGCAAGAGATAACTGACAGAGGACTGATTTTTAATAAATGAAAGATTTGTTAATTTTTTTTTTTAAGTATCTTCCCTGGCTGTAGCCAGATTACATCGCAGCGCTCAGGTTGTGATTCACAGAACCATGACTTGTTAGGCTGGTCCATGGTTAAGTCCACTGAAATAAGGTGATGTTCAAACACTACACTCATTAAGATATGTTTAATGTTTTCCTGAGGGAATTCCTGACCAGTTAGTGTTAGAACACCTTGAATAAGCTGAGATATTTGCTCCACTTTTTTTGGAAAATGAGCAAATTTTACTTCTTCAGGGTAACAAAACAACCTGGCTCAAATGCCTGGCTCTTAGTTATAGGTTCTCATTTCTTCTATTTCATGATTTATTTCATTAAGTCGGATCTGTAACCATCAATAAAAGGTGGTTTGGGGTGTTTTTTTTCTTCCTGTACGCAGAGTATCTCATAATGAACTGATCCACCAGTTTGCCATTATCTGATCTACCCTCTAGGTACAGCATCTGACCTCCTCCTTAAATACAGACATACACGCCCATGTATCTATACTCAGTTCTTTACCTGTACTTTTTACAGATGTGTATCAACTTCTGCATGTGTTGTTTAGAACAATAATATACAACCTATGGTATATTGAAGTTGTCATTCCACAGTATCCTTAGATTTGTAATGGAAAAATCCAGATCCAAAGGGAAATCTAAGAAGTTGATTAATACCAGAAAAGGAATAAATAAGATTGGAAACAGAGTGGATGCTTGAAAATCTTACTTGCTTCTACCCAGGGTCACTAATTTAATTTTCTCCTACCGTCCATGTGGTTTTTGCTTTTTAATTTCCAGGAATTCCTGACTGTTTATTCTATAGTGAACCAATGGGGTTTTGAGGCTGTGCTATGTTGTGGGAAATGTCTCAGTAGTATGTGTTCTTTGTTAAAAGTTGCAGAGGAGTTGCGTTGGTGTAATTGAATAAAAACTAACTATCTCACTTTTAAAAGGGAGCATAATCTGTTCATCAATTAAAGCCAAATGTCTGCTTAATGGTTAAGACACTGCTATGTGTCATCCTCCCAGTATTCATCAAAGAAGTGTTCCATAAGTGCCTTGAAACCTAATTGCCAGTGTTAAGAAAAAAATCTTCAGATAGATTTGTGAAGGCAGATGGCTTGTTTATATACAATATTAATATGAACAGCATTTTTCCAATAAAATGGTGTGTGATTTTTCCAACATGTACAGCACAACAAAGGTAAACAAGGAGTGGGCTATGTACACACACATCACTGGGTTCTGGTTACACAAAGTGCTGCACTCTCTGCCTGAAGCCTGGCCAGGGCTGTGCTCCCTCCCTCCCATCCCAATACCTCCACTGGATGAGGAGGGGTGCTGGGGCTTCAGCCTCACACCTGTTAAGATGATGGCCACCCTGTTCAGTTTTGCCTTTGCCACATCCCTCCCTGCTTCTAACAAAATTAGAACACTACACAAAGATGAAGTCACGCTAGAAGTAACAGAGGCACTGCCAGTTGTTAAATGTCTGTCCCTGATCTAGGTCCAACCTCACTTGTCCTTCCTTGCCTCCTCCCATTGCTAATATTCCTCCCAGTGCTTCACAGATGTTTTCTTATCATGCTCCTGAGTGGTTATTTTTCAAGCGGCTTCTCAGAGCAGATGTTCTACAGACACGTGCTGTTTAGCCTTCTGTTGACGTTATTTCTCTTATAAAAGAAGTGTTACTGCCACATTGCCTTTAAAAAAAAAAGAAAAATAAACCCCAGAACTCCAAATAAAGAAACAAATCATTGGGGTTTTTAAACACCTGCTGATAATCTGATAATATTCCAAGAGAAGCCTGGAGGCTGCAGTTATGACTGTACATTTCACACGGCAGCTCTTTCAAAATGTCTCTCGCTCAGAAACATCTAGTCTTCATCTAGTTGCAGAACAACTCATTTAATACTTAGCAATAAAGGCTGCATAAAAACCAAAATGTAGTCCAGGTATGTTTAGACATACACTATTTCACAATTATATTTTGTTTATTTGTTTTAACACACACACCCCACAAAAAAAAAAGGTCCAAAAACAAACTACGCATCATTTGGTTTTATGACAGCAGGTGAACCCATTCATATTCTGTGAATCTTATCTCTGCCCCTCCTATCAAGTTCATATACCAGGGCATGTTCCATGTATACCAGTTACTTAGTCCTAGCACCTTTCTATTCCCCTTTTTATAATGTGTTTCCTTCCCATTACTATTACAGATACATTTACTTGCTGCAGCTCTGCTCAGGTTTTCAAAGGGTGTTTGGAAGTGCTGCACTTGCAACCCACTAGCTCACAGGTCAACACTTGCAAATTAGCAAGGAACAACTCATTGCAGAGAAATATTGTTGGAGGCTGACTTTCAAAGAGAAATGTGCAGCACAGCAGTCATGTGGAAATAAAGCTACATTGGAGACACTATCTGGGTGGAGAAAATAAACAAATATTATACGAGTTTGGGAACTACAACCAGTGGCCAGATTTTCCCCAACAAGTATAGAACTGGAATTTCTCCATGAATTAAAACTTGGTTTCATGGGAGCTGTGCCAGTTCAAGCCAGCTGAAGATCTAGCCCACAGCCCACAGCTTTTGGCTTTGACCAAACTGCACATCCCTTCACTACACACCCTCGATGTGGAAGCACAGCCTTGAAGAATGAGCACAAGAGCAGAAAATCTTTACTCGAGCCACCTCGTGCCCCTGCTCCAGTTGGCCTTTCTATACAACCAGTTCATTAAACAATACTTCAAGTGCCTGATTCATCCTCTTTTATGTCAGTGAAATTGTTGGATCCAAGCCAGCATAAAACTGGAGCCACGCAGAGGTCAATTAAGCCCAAGGCTTTTGAAAGGGTTGATCAGCTAAAGCTTTTACAGTTCCTGTTAATACTAAGCACCAAATGTGTTTAACTTGCAGAGACTTTTTTGACTTCCAGAAATCTGGGACATGAAGCTGTGGGATAGTGACAGTGTGACAGTCACAGGTAACTCAGTGAATGGGTTTTGAGACAGTCAATCCACCAGGCAGCCTTCTGTAACTCTCTGACTTCTGCTCTTAAAAGGCAGCTTTGGTTCTGCACTCATCTGTTTAGGAAAAACAAATCCAATGTTTTCTGTTTACAGTCTCTCCCTCCTCAGCTCAACATCACTCCTTCTTCACTGTCCTACATACCACCAAAACATCTGGGGTGGTGGCCTGTGCCAGAACTCACACCAAGTTGTCCAATTAGTCAGATATCCCCAGGGATTGGACAAATGCCTTGTATCAGATTTCTCTCCATCCCACTAACAGTTCTTGCTACACAAAAAAAAAATAGTGCAGTGGTTAAAAA